>JAMPIV010020389.1:0-22640 GCA_024509875.1 Oreohelix idahoensis
ATTTTCTATGTTACCATGGTTTGTTTCTAATAAATAAGACATGTATTCCAATTCTTTTCTCCACTTGAACTGAACACACCACCCACACAAAAAAATAACTCTATTAAATAACCAAAAAACAACAAACACACACCAAAACAGTCAAAACCACACAAACTAAAAAAACGGAGAGTCCAACACCAACTTCAAAATACAACTACAAACATAATCACAACACAGACAACAATCCAAAGAAGCATAACACACATGCACAAAGAAACATAAAACCAAACAAAGAAGTTTCAGGCCAGTAAATCAAAGTCTATGATAGAAACGACTTCACCATGACCAGAAATAATGGGAATATCAAATATGGAGTCAACACATGTCGATAGTTAGCGGTTCTTACATCTGCGTCCAAGTTCAGTCACATTAACTCTGATAATTGAGCGTTCTACACAATTACCCGCGCGACGATATACGCAACATTAGAATATGACACCATACTTGCGAATTACATGATAGCTATAACCCTACCTTACTTACAGTCACACTTCATGAGCTTTATCTCCAGGCAGACATCTATGAACTATTAGCTCAACATTCCTATCTCACAATCATACAACTCAAGACAGTTCATCCCTTTGCATAGAACAGCGCTAGCTGATCCGAGCGTCATCAAAAGAAAACATGTTATTGTTATCACCTTTTATTCTGCTATTTTTATCCTAACTAATGAGGAAGTAGTATAACACGGAACTATGGTAGGACGCTGCATGAAACTGATAATATTGTGAGAATAATTTGCATGTTTATCTGAATTGTCTTACTATGCGAATAGCTTTCGCTTATTCCCCCAGAAGATACCCAATGCAAGACATAACGATAATTACTGTCCTCTCTTTAATAACCAACCTTCAGATTCTACAACATGTCCTAACCTATACCTCATCTCCTATACTCTCTCTCGTCTCTTCCCACTAATTGTCCTCCCTATCGAATACTTACTCTATTCAGTAAAACACAAAAAACCCATACAAACATAAAAAATACAATACAACACATAACAAAACCAAAAATAAACTAAACTTACATATACAACACAAAAAAATATAATAAAAATTAAACAAAAATAAAAAAATAAATATAAATTAAAATTAAACAACTAATCAAACATATATACTAATCATTAAACAATTAATTACTAAATATTCATTTATTATTTATCAAACATAAAACAAAAACACAAAAAAAACTAAAAAAAAAAAACAAAAAAACAATAATATAATTTTCCAATCCACTACTAAAAAACACTTACTCACATAAAAAAAAATCACCTTCCACCCCCAAACCCATCTCCACTATAATATCAAAATAAATATAATAAAAAAAAAAAATAAAAAAAAACATACAAAATTCACAATCTAATACAACAACAAAACCACCAAAATACCGCCTGGTATAGAAACTGTGAGCTCGTATTGGAATTAGTCAACTGTTACTTACATTCCTTTAAACAATACCGCACTTTTTACTCTCATACTCCACATTTCCACACAAATTTGTGCTATTGAGACGCCCCCCGCCCCCCCCCCCCCCCCCCCCCCCCCCCCCCCCCCCCCCCCCCCCCCCACCCCCCCCCCCCCTCCCCCCCCCCCCCTCCCCGCCCCCCCCCCCACCCCCACCAGGATCTCGCCGTCAAACTTCCCTCCAGACAGAACTCATAAAATTTTATAAAATTTACGACTATCATTAAAATATCTATCAAAAAAAAAAGAAAAAATCAACTATTTAAAAAAATATGACTAAAACACTATTATTAACATTTAACAACATTCTACTACGTACTTTCCTTCACAACATAAAAACAACCCCACTTCCTCTATCAATTTAACCCCATATAACGCCGCACCCACAAAAAAAAAATACGTGGTATTTATTATATTTCCTCTTATTTCACGAAATAAACTAAACATAACAACTTAACTATTTTATAAAAAACGTTCTACCCTCACTTTTCACCCCCACCAAACCCACTATCCTAAAACCTCCTACACTACTTCACCCCCTCCTTTCCTCAAACACCACTCTCATCTCCACTCCCACCTCGAAAAAATGACGACCTGCAAAACTCCCCTTCCAATACTTATCCTACCCAAATCACAACGCCCATAAATAAAACTCAACACTTTGGCCACTCCCACCCAAGTCTACCCCCACCCACTCACCCACTCCCTACAACACACGAATTAAAAATCAACCCCGACAATAAAACAAGCAAAAATCGGCAAAATAACATTTCCCACCATAACCATAACTCGATACAATATCCCACCTCCTTCAATGCTATTATCCCTACCAAACTACCTCACAACTTCTCCCCATTAACTTCCATAACAAAAGACCCCTAAAAAAGTATCAAAATACCAACACAAATCAACCATCAACAAATTTGCACCGTCCCTTGCCACCCTACACCTACAAAACCCTCAAATCTATAACACCGAGCTTACCCTTCAAATAACGCCCTCCCCAACGATAAATACCAAAAACGGTATCTTATACATCCCAGATTTAGCAGGCCCCAATACTACCAACCTAAGAAATCGAGTGGCCTCACTCAGCGGAGCACTAAACAACAACACAATCCTAGCATACTCTCCCGTCCCTCAGCCAAACTATCCTCCCCTCCCCATCTGTACCAAAACTGGTACGCACGTCATTAAATAAACACCGCCAACAATACAAATGCCTCAACCGTTCCTGACAGGAAAGGGCTCGGGAGACCCAAAACATGCTTGCCAAAGCCCCGCACTTCAACCCCACACAAACCAACCATATCTTCCCCAAAAATACATCTACCTCCCCTTCACTCACCACCCATCCGAACGCATCTCACGTCACCCGACATCACTTCCGCGTAACATACCACCAACGCACCCATGCCCAATATTGTCTCACTACTCCACGTAACGAACCACCTATACTGCGTGTTAATTATCAACAACACTACTTGGGGGGGGGGCCGTCTACACAGTAAAACTACCATCCCAACAATATCAAACCTACCCCATAATAAGAACATCAATGGCCATTAAACTGTGGGTATAGCTGTAACCTTAACCCATAACATAATAAACAACAAAAAAAAAACACCAAATACCGCACCATCCCAAACTGAACACCACAACCGAGCCACACGCCCCAGGAAAACTATAAATTACACCCCACAATACTACCATACAAGACCAAACACAACATCACAAATTACAATCAAGGGATGGGGTACCACCAAAAACATAGTTCCAACCGCCCAACATTCAACGGCCACTTCACCCCAGACAATATCTCCACCCTCCCAGACAACCCTCCCACCCCCAACAACACCCAAAACAACAATAAACTGGGGGGGGGGGGGGGGGGTACTGGGGGGGGGGGGGGGGGGGTGGGGGGGGGGGGGGGGGGGGGGGGGGGGGGGGGGGGTGGGGTTCTCCACTAGGGGGGGTGGGGGGTAATTGGGTTAACCTGTGGGGGGGGTTGGTTGGGGGGGGGGGGGGGGGGGGTGGGGGGGGGGGGGGGGGGGGTGGGGGGGGGGGGGGGGGGGGGGTGGTGAGTGGGTAGAGTTGGTGGGTGGTGGGTGTGGGGGGGGGTGTTGTGGGGGGGGGTGGTGGGGGGGGGGGGGGGTGTGGGGGTTTGTGGGGGGGGGTTGGAAAATGGGGGGTGGGGGGTTGGGGGGGTGGGGGTGGGGGTGGGGGTGGGGGGGGGGTTGGGGGTGGGGGTGGGGGGTGGGGGGGGGGGGGGGGGTAGGTTGGTGGGGTTTTTTGTGTCGGTTAGTTGTTCTTGTATGTTGATTTGGTTATGGTTGGGTTATGTTTGACCAGTGTTTGGGTTGGTTATTTTTTTGCATTTGAGGGGTGCTGTTGTGATTGTGGGGGTGCCAGGGTTTAATCTTTGTAAACTGGGGTTGGTTTTTGACCTGTAGTGAGAATGTTTTGCTAGTTGTTTTTTGGTAGTGTTGATGGTAATAGCGATCTTTTTGTTTGAAGTGCTGGTCATGTAGTGAGACAACCATGTGGATTGTGTGGGGTGTGTTTGGTGGTGGGGGGGGGGGTGGATTGTTTGTATTGTCATGTGGGTGTTGGTTTTGTTGTGTTACATGGAGTTGGTTTTTGTTTACTTCGTTGTTTTTTTGCTCGAGGTTGTGGTTGTGGGTTGAGTGGTTTTTTGAGAGGTATTGGTTGTTGGACCCAGTGTTTGGTGGGTGTGTTTGGTTTGACGTGGGGTTTTGTGGTTAGTATGTTGTATAAAAATAGTGTTTTGGGTGGTTAATTGTTTTAGGTGAGGTAAAGTTTGGGTGTTGTTGTTCGATCTTGGTTGGGGTGTGTTAGTGTGATAGTTTGTTTTTGGATGGTTGTCTTGTTGTTATGTTGGGTAGTGTTTGGGTACAGATTGACTAGATGTGTTATTTTATGGGCGGATGGATTTTGGTTAGTTACAATGTGTGAGAAAGTGGTATGGTGGGTAGGATTTAGTGGAAGTGGGTGTTTTGATTAGTTGTAGTTTGATTATGTTTATGGTAGTAGGATGGAGAGGGAGGATTGTTGTTTGAGTTTGTTTTTTAGTTGTGTTTTGTGGTGATAGATTTTTGTGGTTATAGGGTGGGGAGGGGGGGGGGGGAGGGTGGGGGGGGGGATGTTAGATGTTGTAATTTAGTGAATGGGGTTAGGAGTAGTTGAAGTCATGAGGAACAGTATGGGCAATGTGGAGTAGTGGAGGTGGTTGCGAGTGATTTTGGGGGTGAGGGAGGGTTAATGGGGGGGGTGGGGGGGGGGGGGGAGGAGGGGGGAGGTTTGTTTTTTGGTTTTAATTTTAGTTTTATCGTGTGTCGCGTGTGAAGGTCTTTTATGTTGAGTTATGGTTGAGTCGTTCATAACGAATTTCTCTATATTACTTATGCGTCTCATTGCGTAGTGCGGAACTATCCTTTAGTATATATAGTACAATGGGGTTATCATATCACATGCCTCTATGACATAGTGGAGTTAGGTTATATGATCAGTACATATTTAATACACTATATTGAAGGACGGAAATGTTAGTCGGGTTGGGGGGGATGGGAGTGGGGGTTGTTGTTGGGGGGTTAGGGGGGGGGGGGATAGGAGTCAGCGTGGGGTAATGGGGGGGGGGGAGGATAGGACTTTAAGATAACACTGGAGGGGGGGGGGGGAGGAGGGGTGGGATCTTTGGGTCTTGAAGGAAAGTTGAAATTATTATGTTAGGGAAAAAATAAGCTTTTGAAAAAAATACGATAATCTTTCGTGTGGGGTCCAAAAAAAATGCAGATGTGGGATAGAGGGGGGGACACTGGGTTGAGATTGTTCTGTTGGGAATGTGGAGGAGAAAGAAAAGGGGTGTTAGGATAAGGAAAAAAAAAAAGAAAGTGAAGGGAATGATGAGTACAATAGGGGGTGGATGGTGTGGGAGGTCGAGATTGGTGTGGGGATGGGGAGGGGATAAAAAGCTAATCAGTTGGGGAGTCAATCCAATATTGTTATGTAGGGGGGGGGATGGGGAAGAGGGTGAAAGGTGAGGGGAGGAAGATGTGACAGGATCGGTTGTTGGGGACTGGTGTTTATTTAGATGAGTCTTGATGGGGTGTGTATAGTAGTGGTGTAGATTTTTAGGTTTGATGAAGAATAGATGTTTGTCGGATGGTAGTTGTGGTTCTGTAGGGAGTGCTGAGTAGTAGAGAATGGTGTTTGTTGGTTGGTTTGTGGTGGTGTTGGTTTTGTTGTTTGAGTGTAATGTTTATTAATGATTGGGTTAGTGATAGTAATAAGGTGGTAGTGTTGATGGTTGGATGTTCTTTTAGTTGTCTTTTAGATGGTTAAGTAAGGAGTAGAGACTGTAGCTATGCAATGGTTATTGGAGTTAATTTGTGTTATGCGTAAGATTTGGTACTCTGAGTATTCAATGTTGTTCTATATAATCACAGCTATGAATATTTATAAAACACACATAAACAAATAGCTATAATTCATCAGCAACTAGACATGTTATTTCAATTCTGAGTATAAGCTGAACGCAACACGGTGACCATACTGCACAATTGGCGACTATCATAATGAGAGACGCGAATGCTAGTGCGTATAGCTTTGACATGGTGTTTCAGTGACGCTTCCTATACCTCCGGTAGGAAGCATAAGATGAGCATTGAAATAAACTAGAACAATATCGATCTCGACAATACAAGCGCGTGAAGAACAAGACATAACCACAAAAACAAGACAAAAGTCGGTGTGACGTTTACACCATATAGTTGTATTTACTAGTTTAAGGCTACCTGATCATGAATTGGAGAGAACCAGTGATCGCGAGCTGATCAGACACCTGAGGCGAGTTCTTAAGCTATTAGAAATCTATTCAGCAAGGGATCGCATAATAAAAACTCCTGATAGATGAAACAATAAGAAATGCCGTTGTCTGACATATAAGGGTATTCTAGTTCAACTATTGGTAATGCGCCAGCACGTACATAGGCAATTTTATAACTCACATACCGGTAAAACATTCTCAAGATGACTATGAACTAAGCCTCAAAAAAAGAAAATCGCCTAGATGGTGCGCCTAGTCTCTTAGCCTCCCAGCCATCCCCTCCCCCTCAGAGAGTCATTTATAATTGACATCAAAGACTCAAACGTAATCGACTAGGACGCGATTCCAGAAATAGACTAGTTCCAACACACATTATTATGAGGCAGAAAAGGAGATTAACTGTCATTATATGAAATTTGGGTACTCCATTAAATGCGTAGACGATGCAAGGTGCTCAGCGTCTATTTCCAAAAACTGTGAATGCGCAGTAGACTGGACATTAAATCTGTGGACGACAATACTCACAGTGAACCAACTAACGATCTATAATTTACAAGACGGAATAACACAAGTGCACACTACAAAAACATATTAAAAAGAAGGAACAGCCCGTCAAGACAAATGACATGATTAGAATTATAATGACGTACTAGGCAAAACCAGAAGAATTTTGTGATAGACCTGCTGTGCTTTATGATATTATTTCCCATGGCATCCAGAAACACGGATGTGTTGTACTGAGTTATATTTTACTGATTTTATAAACAACTATAACACAATCAGCTTACATACTTGCTCCTACCATTCGCCTAGCCACCCCAACGCACAGACAACTGTTTAAATAGTTTCTTTCTTTAATCAGGTATTAAGTTTTAATTTATAAATTTTGTTTAGATAAGACCTTGTTCAAAGCTTTTATATTATGGGCCATAACATACAGATTTGGTTAGTCGTGCACACAGAAAGATTTTATTTCAAATGGTTACGCGGAGAGCTCGGATGTCGAAATTGTCCCACGGATCCCGCACAAACACCTTAAAAATAGCGACTCAAGTGCGCATAACATCTCATCTAGTATAAGGGACACCCCAAACATTAAACCGGTCTCTTGCGTGCTCAGCCTGCCTTCTCTTGGGCGATGGAAGCACCTTCAATCTCCTGGTTGTACTCCTTGTCCCTTATTCGATTCCCTTATTTTCTTCCCCTTCGTGCTTGCTCAAATACGCCTCTTCTGCACCACTCTCGCCTCAATAGACGTTGCTACTCGCTTCGATCTTGATTGACGCGAGTAACCTTCTCACACAAAAAAAACCACATATATTCATATGTCTTAGCCTTATTACACCTACAATATTTCACTAATCACGATATTCGCCCCTCTCATATGTCCGTATGATTAGATTAAGAGACCATTCATTGCTGACAGTCGTATGAATACTCTATATCATTCCTCTTGTACGACATCGCTGCCCTTCCCTGACTGCTATCTATGACAATATGGATGGTCCGTGGCTGAAAATTATATTATATTTTAAGATAGAGGCGCAGCAGATCGATTGGAGGAACGGCCGTTACAACGACAAGAACACACCTGTGACAGGAAAATTCTCGACAGCGGATGTTATTGCCACAATCGAACAACTTTCAAGGTAGTACACTACCTGGTTCTCAACCACGCAGTCTTGACTCTGAATATCGGAACCACATCGAAATTCATGCACAATGAACCAAAGACCGAAACTGGAATCGAATCGACCGGATCTACTAATCATAGGAGGCGAAAATCCCCCGAACTCCTGAGTCATATGGCTGTAGATCCTTAGTACTATGAGACATCTTCCTTTCCATCCCTTCTTGTTTACGTTCCTTTTCGTCACAACTTCTTTTCGATGTATTTCAACTATGTACTCTCGGTTGTTACATCGCGCTAGACACTGGCCGCATCACTGCTTGCGATGCGTCCGCAGAAGATGAATATCCACGGGGGTAGGGCCCCCCCCTCCGCTTTCTAAAAAAAAGACATAAGCCTGAAGCGCGTCGAGTGCCGTGAACCCACTAAAATAACCTCCCCACATCACCGGTCACTCGACTCTCATTGGTGTCTGCACTAACTCTGGGCCACGTCAGAGGTAAGCTCTCACACCCGATTATTGCGAAACTGAAAAATTAGTGGCAGACCATCTGGATTGAGCGCACCTTAACTTCTTGTTTAATCGGCTGATACGGACAGGGCAAGAGAGATGCATTAAATCTGAGGCAACGCCATCTGCCCTATACTTACTTATGAAGAAGACTGCATTTGGAGGACAGATTTGGAGAATCAACAACTGCCTTCTTTTTAGGTGGATTTGCGTCAAACTTTCATCCTCTTGAAGAGTGGATCCCTTACTCACTTCTGCCTGACACCTATCAAATAAATCTCTTTGATGAGTGTCTTTACTAGGTCGATCTGTCGAAATCAAAAAGTAAAAAGTATCGTTGTAACCACCCAGATCACAGGATATACCAACTCCAAGCAGTGCGCACTTTGGCTTTTGTGCTTTCTATACATTGATACAGTTCAGTAAAGGTGGGGATTATGTACACTAGGGAGCAAGATAACTTACTTCTTGAATCCTTGCTTCTAGCATCTCTTTCGAGCTATACTCCTTATTATTTTGTCTCTTCTCCCTATCTCTTGATCTCCTGGATACTTCTCTGCTTCCTTTTCGCTTGGCTGTCTCTTCTCTAATGCTAGTGGCTGCACAAGACAATTCTTATATAACATCGACGATCGGATTTGTTGTTCGGATGTAATAGTTCATTTACGCGAGTTTATCTCTATAAGCACTATCCTCGTCTGCCCTATTGTGTGTTTTCCTTCTATGTCACGTATCATTGAATAAAAAAAATCAAAAACATCGTTTAGTCCCTGTGTCATCTTTCGCCACTGTGGTCGGTAGATGGTTTCCCCCCTTACCCCCCCCCCCCTTTCAACCCCCTCCACCACCGCTACCCCCCCCCCATCCTCACACCCCCCCCCCCCATCACATAACAAGCGTTCGGTGTGTCGGGAAAACTACCTGTGGGGGGGCGATAACGAGGTACACCGAATCTTACCGGCACTCCAAAATTTACTTCGCACCCCCAAAGTGAAGCGACGTAACTCCATTTCCACTCCTACTCGTAAAATCTATACAATATATACGAACCCCATCTATAATACAGATATATCGATGACGTATACACAGAGATCTGTATCACTGCGTATATAAACATTATTCAGGCGCCGTCAGCCCATGCGCTGGGGGGGGTACTCGAGTATCATAGCGGGGGGGGGGGGGAAAAAAATACCAGTCTAAATATTTTTCCAATAAGCTCGGATTGCACGTTCATGCATATGTTGGTGTCAAGTGTTGAGTGTATATAGGGTAATCACTGAGGAAACGACATGCACTGAGACCATAGTGTAGTCCTCGACTCTTGTGTCCGCCCCTGAGATTGTCTTATCCCTGCCTCACACAGCGTGCGACTTAGACTACATCCGTCATCTCTGGAACATGTTCGCTACATTGTCTTCACCAACGAGGAGCGATGAAATTTCATCACTTACGCACCACCCACAAGTCGTTCTCGTGACCGAGCCGCCCTAGAGCGTGATGGTTACTTAAGTATTGTGACTATAAATTCAAATATACACCGAATTACGCTAATGCGAGAAAAATGGATGTGTGCTCACGCAAAGCGATACTGGGTGAGTCACAATACGCAGCAGCCGCGCTGCATCTCCTACGGATAAAATCTAACGTAACCCCGCACAGGATCTTCTAACTTATTTATCCTCCTACATCATAGGATAGATCACTTTAATATTATCCCTAATAACATTCACTCACTCACCACAAAAAGCTTAGTTCGCTCTACTTTTATTCTTACCACTAACATTAATAAAGAATCAACCCAGCAAAACCAAAACTGGATTCGCCTCACACTCTTTTCCAACCCTTAAGCTCCGACCCTTGATCTGACCCCCCCGCCCAACTGCCTACTCTCACGAAAGAGCGGCCTTGGCCGCCCGCCTAGACTAATCCTCCTACTATTTAAACCCCTCGTAATAATACTATCTAATACTTCTCGGCTTGTAACAGAACTACTTAAATGGGTTGTATCTCAGACGGACTCTCAACGCTGGGACAATATTAGATAACGGAGACAACAACTGATTCGTGAACCAGTACAATTAATTCTTCATCCACCCCTAGGAAATGTTCTTTCCAAACCTCAAATCCATCTACATCCACATAGTCTGATGGGAAAGAGAGATTGGGGGGGGGAACCAGGTAATGCCAAATCCGTTGTCCCTCCTCATCCTTGTCCTTTTCCGAAGTATACCTCAGAGATGATCCGTATACTTAAAATATACCCTCTGCAATGAAAAACGTTAAAAATTTTATAACGCGGTCCCACCCATGGGCAACCCGAGTTACAATATTCTAGAGTGTCTCTCACACACTAGAAGACTCAACCAGATCACCCAACTAGACCCAACGCAGAAAGATGTCGCTCCCTGCTTCTGTGAATTAACAAGCGGAAACAAATCCATCTAACGCTAACCGCACACGCGAGTGAACTTAGAAAGCAGACAGAGTACAATTCATGCGGCTTTCCTTAGCTACGCCCCAACACTACTCCAAGACAGCGAGTACAGACTGACAGGGCGCACCTAGGTGCATCAAGAGTCTCACTTTTAGACTACGTGGATACTAAAGGCAAATGCCACGACACTCATCAACTCCAGACTATCGACTTACTGTACTCTAACGCAGCAGACCCGAAAAAATGGCGCGGGCGGAGAGTGCGCATGTAATAGGTTGTGTTCTCACGAGGTCGTCTATCAATGACGATCTTGTATACCTGATCTCACTTTCATTCCTCATGCTCCTGTAGATGCTCAAGATGATATTGGTGTTTTAATTCTATCTAGTCTCTCTCTATTGCACTAGACATCCTACTAAGTCAGAGAGTCACACGACTTGCAATTATGAGTAGGTTGCTTCTAGGGACTTGTGGTTTTTATTTCCTAATTTTATCTGGAAGTGGATCGGGATACGAATTCTAATAACTCTTAGTTACTTATAGATGGAGCTGGGAGGGTATTGCTATAGTGGTGGGGAGTGTAAACCTACGGATTGAGTTTTGAGGGGGTGATTGGGTGATACCTGAATATGTTGACTATTCTGGTTTAGCATGTATGCTTATGGGAGGTTAGTTAGTTGGTTAGGGACTTGGGGGGTAGTGACGTATTTTTAAATATTTAGATTAGGGATTAAACTGAGATTATGTATAAGGAAAATTATCCGGAAATAAGGTTATAATTAATATATACTTACATTCTACAAAAGCCCACGAGGAAGATGTATCTGGTCTGATTATAAGGGGGATGTGATAGGAGGGAGGATTTGTGATACAGTCTGTTTAATAGGCTTTTTTAAGCTGGAAGTCTAGGGCAGAAATTTTGTATGAAGTACAAAAGGAAGGAGGGTAGAAAGTGACGAATCCACTGTTAATAACTTACGGGAAGAAATGTGTCCTTTAAAGGGATAACATCACATACTATTATCGGGACATGGGTGACGAAGGACACGTGGCACCCCCAACTCTCTTCAAAAGATAGAAAAAGGAGCATGAGGAGAACAGTGTGGTAAGACGGCGGGGATACCAGCAGCTCAACAACCACGGGACTCCGATCTATATGTTAGGCGAGACAAAACGAAGCGAATAGACAGAAGGAAAGACACCAGGCGACACAAGGAAACAGCTTGGTGTACGCGCTTTAGCAAGGCACAGCGCCTCGAACCGCGAAATATACCACACACTGACCCGATATAAAAGGACAGATGAGTTTGCACCGTATCTTTGAGTATACCACCCACGGCAAGATACACAAAATACTAATGAGGACAAACAATGGCCAACTTTGATCGCGTCGGATTCAAAGATTTGTTAGCAAAGAAAGAAGGGGAAATACTTTTTAGTTCGACAGATCGAAGAAAGACACAAGAAATTTATGTCAGGTGCAGAAGGGATCACTCAAAGAAAGAAGGGGTTTACAAACCTGGCAAAGAATGTTACCAGGAGCTAGGCAAAAGGTGGAGAATGAAAATTGATATTTTAGGGACGGCAACTAGCGCCCGATTCCCTCGGAACGCATCGTTTGTCACTATCGAAAGAGTGGAAAGGCATTCGATTCCAGGCTGGAATTCGATTTCGATATTTCAGGCCAGACTGTTAGAACCAAACAATTGAGTGATAAAACTGTGAAATTCCCGTCACAAGTTAACTTCGATCCTCCAAGTTGGCGGCCTAATCGCCCGGTCTCCCATAGAAAGGCAGATGTGTCAAGGGAGAACTACGATCAGCAGTCTTAATTAATCATACGGATGAATTGATGATAGCTACAAATATGTGGTTTTTGGTAACACTCTCCAACATGATCACAGCTGCAGGCAACAGGTAACAACGAAGGAGAAGAGACAAGGAGACAGTTTGACTTCCTTCCGCTAAGCTGAGCACGGCGGCTGGTTTGTGCCCTATACTAGAAGCGCTCTTTTATTTCGTGACCGAATTCTGGACACAGGTAAAAATTTTGTGTCCACCGTAAAAGCTATTTAAGTTTTTGGCGGGAAAATAAGCTGATTGTGATAAAAACAGTAAAATTATAAATCATACACACTCGTCCTTGATAAACACAGCGCTTAAAATTCTTTTGTGTACTATAACTTTGTTTCTGTGTTCTATTTTTTAGATGCATTTTTATTGTTTGAATTAGTTATTTACGTAGTTTACAGACATTTGAAAACAGCGTCATCATTTAAGGAAATTCATAAAAAAGGAATCTTTTTATTTAAGTTAAATCTAAAAATCGCCCAATCGTTTGAGTTTATAATAATAAAGACTTCTCGCAAGGAAGCTAAAGAACCTATTTCCACATTACTTTTTTTTTTGGTTTCATATCTTGAATGTTTGAGTAGTCAGTTTTGTGAGTGTGGCATTACAAGTAACAAGCAGTTTGACACAGATTTTATAGCATTTAAATCCTTTTAAACGCATTCCTGAATACCCACAAATCTTAAATAAGGTTGTAACAACAATAACTTTTTGTAAAGCACCGATCTGTTTTGCATTTTCATTCATTTATAATGATATTAGCTAACGAATAAGCGTCAGAAAACATGAAAAGCTATAGATAGATTACTTCTACGTTATTTGATCTATCTTTCATGTCTTGTTAATCTTCTATTTATTATATGTATTTTTTTTTTTTAAATGGGTGTGAATAAGGACTGTTCCATGGTGTGCTTTGTAACATCACCGTGCACACGACGGCTGCCAGCGAATTCTAAGTAACTGTTTGTATATCTTCTTTCATTCAAAGTTACAATGCAGGTAGTAAATTTAGAGAAACCAAATTCTAAAACTAATACCATCCTTTTATCAATGCTAAGTTCGAGATACCATATGATAATTTAGAAATATTTATGAATGGCAAGAAAGCCAGATAGAGTCACTAAAATATTTAGAGTGGGATGGTAAACAAGTTGTTGTTTTCTTATTCGGGGATTATTTCCTTGTTTTGCTGGAGACACCACAGACATGGGTATATTCCTTGAGCTCCAGACAAACCAAACATTTTCATCAAAGACATCCCGAGAGCATACAACTTGCAAACCAAGAAGTTTGGCCATGTTGATAAGAGATTACAATAGATATATGAAATATGGGAAAGGGAATAAAAGGCAAGTGGCACATTACCATAATTGTTTACACAAACCATGTTAGAGATTGAAATTGAAAATGTGGCTCCTCCTTACCTTCATATTTTATTAGGCATTGTTTTGAAACACCACAGACTTCTAGAACAGGTAGCTGATACAATAGACGCAAAGATATTTGAGAATTCGCAAGAGATACATGCAAACATTAGTACTTTTAAGAACTTGAAGAGATTTAGTAGGAACTGGAAATAGGCAGAAGAATTAGGAGCTAAAATTGAATTTTTCAGGTAGGTATTGAACTTTGTGAGGATAAGGAGGAGACAGATAATTTTAAAGTTAGACTTGAAAATGCACAAGATGCGCTGGCCAAACTTCAGTTTCAAGATCTGTGTACTAGGTCTGGTCCAGTTTGCTCACACATGGACAAGGTACTAGCCAAACACAAAATCATACAACAGGCTTATAATAGCAGAGCATTTATAGGGAATCACTGCCACAGATATCTCACACAAAAAGTTTATAAAGAACTTACAAGAGCAATCATTACACAAACACTGAAAATTACAGACAAACAAGATATAACTAACATAGCTTTTATTGCCCAAGAACAATTCAACTCACTGAAAGAAGCATTTGAGAAAGTACACAACAAAATATCACACAGTAAACCAATTAGTAAAGAATCAATAACAGCATCGATAGAGACTTATATGTCTTTGTTCAGAAAGCTATTCCCTAGTAAGACAATTCATAAACAGCACATATTAGAAAAACATTGCGCAGACTGGATCAGAACTCATGATGTATGATTGAGATAATTGTTAGCTCTCATGTTCTGGGACTATTGGGGTGTGTTATTTTAAGGTTATAAATGTGGACATGCAATTTAAACTTTCAATAATTAATGTTTGACGCATGAAACCAAAACAAAACTTTGATATCCATTTTCTGCAGGTTTTCTACTTTTGATTTTCTGTAATTTGTTATGCATGTTGATTGTGATCGTTTTAGCCCCGTCAAATGAAATTAGAAACAAACCATAACAAAATGTAAAAAAAAACGTAAATTTTACACTATTTCAGATATTATATCTTCTGTTCGTAATTGTGATAAAAATCGTTTTGTTCTTGATTCTCTAAATTTAGCTCTAACATTTCTAGTCTAGGCTTTACGCAAAATTAAAGCCGGTATTTATAATAATAAAGTAGCATAAAAGCAATTCAAACATGTTTTGGGGACAATTGGGTGTGTTATTTTAAGGTAATAAATGTGGACTTGCAATTTAAACTTTCAATAAATAATGTTTGACGCATGAAACCAAAACAAAACTTTGATATCCATTTTCTGCAGGTTTTCTACTTTTGATTTCTGTAATTTGTTATGCATGTTGATTGTGACCGATTTAGTGAAAATTGCATTATAAACAAACCATAACAAAATATAAAAAAGCGTAAATTTTACACTATTTCAGACTATTATATCTTCTGTTCTAATTGTGATAAAATGTTTGTTCTTATTCTAAAATTTACTCTAACATTTCTAGTCTAGCTTTACGCAAAATTAAAGCCGGTATTTATAATAAAAAAGTATTCTAAAAGCATTAATTAAGCCCTATCAAAAGTAAACATCGCCACATGTTTTTCAAATTAGGAAGCTGACCACGTGACCTCTGTCAAGTGGGCTATAAATAGCGCGGTCGGGGAAAAAGGGGAAATAACTAAAAGATCGCTCGCAAACAGCCGTGTGAGACAAGCTCACAAGAACGACAAATCGGTTAGAACCTTGTTTTAAGAAGAGACTGAAGGTCGGGGAACAATCCAGCGCAACAGGAGGACTGCTTGTTAATTTAAACAGCAAGGGACAAATGCCTTAGGAAAGTAGGAAAGCGCGGATATGAGTATAAGCAACAGGTAGTACCCAGCACGATATAAGATTTTATATCTTAGGTATGGGACATGCTAGTGAATCTAGTGGTCAGGTCAGACAAACACATCACTACGCAAAGAATCACCCACCATTATTATGGGCAGGGAATCGCAAGGGACATTGATCAATGTATCAGATCATTCCTTGAATGCCAGAGAGGGGCATTAAATCATGAGAAAACAGAGGAAGCCACTGTAAGGGAAACAGACACGTATGAAGAACAGGAGGCGTCAACATGACAGAGAATATAATACGACTGGTCCCAGATGTGAGCCTAGAGATAGGCAAAAAACACGTTTTACTGTTTATGCCTAGAAAAACAGAAACAGGTTACAGATGGGATGGCACGGGCCATACACAGTGGTCGAGAAGGCATCTCGAACCAATTATAAGATTCCAATGGAGAATCAGCGGGAAATATATCATATTATTCTGCTAAAGAGATATTTAGACAGACACATAACTGAAGCGGCCAACTTCAGGACACGAGCAGCCACAAAGCATAGGAATAAGGGAAATCCGAACTCAGTACTTCAGCCGAATGCGGCTAGACAGTCATCTGCAGGCGTGCAGAAAATCACAGCCCGCTTTACGAACCTAGTCGAGCAGGGGCGACAACTCTTGGCCACGGACACGATATTGAAACAGGAAATGGAGCAGCTCTTTATAGCTGATACAGGAGAAGCAACTGAGGAAGATTGCGAGAAGAATGATTTGGACGAGGAGAAGGAGGATTGGAACGAGGAAGATGAAGAGGACAGTAATAGCGAGAAGATACTAATAGGGGGCAAAAGGGAAAGCGAAATAAAACCTAATTCGCAATAGTTCTTCCATGCTCGAACTTGTTGGGGGGAAGCTATGTCACGAGGAGCGAATGAGTTTGTATTTCGACTTTCTATACTCATTGTCTGCACAGACATCGTTTTCATCAGTCGTGGGAAACCGACCAATTTTACAGGGAATGTTTACATAACAATAGACAGCGCTCGGCGTGAGCCCTGTAAACACAACAACATTCACCTGGAATGTCGCACAACAAGGAGACATTACATCAATAGTCCATCGCCGGACGTCGCGGGTGTGTTTACCCAAGGCCAGTAATCTACAAATATTATTTCGGCTTGTAACAGAATATAATGGTTGTCAGTCGGACTTCACGGAAAATATTGAAGTAACGGAGACACAAAGTCGGGGTGAAAGTAAATAGGAAAGAATAAATAACAACATGAAAGAAGTGAGAATACGAAATTATAACGAGAAGAACAACAACACTGCACCAGACACCCAAAAAGACGAACGCAGACAGATTGTCTGGTAGAGGAAAAACAAGAAAACGATAATAGCAAAATATTACAGAAATTTTTACACGGTAATGAGGACTGAATGTCTGACTAAAGGAAAACAAACGAAACTTCACATGACAAGAAGCGAACCGAAAAATCGCCATAGGCGATTCAAACGATATATAACACTACTAAAGTTGTAGCTCGGCATTGCAAGAGAAGCAGTCCGCCAACAAACTTGGGTTCTCGATTTCACGAGAAAGAATCAAGACGTGTGTCAGTGAAATTCTTGATATGGACACCAAGGTTAGTGTAATATAGTTTGTACGTTTTATTATTATACATCTATCTTAACTTCAGTCAGATTATATATACATATTTTCCATAAAATATAACACTGTAAATACCAGTCACGTTTATTTATATAATATTATTTTTTCATACTCATACGTACAGGTTACAATAAACACCAGGAGAGAATGATTATAATTATAACATTACACTGTTTCCAGTAACTATAACGAAGTAAATACAAGACACTTTTAATTTTGGACTCTTACATTAAATGTTAACCGTGCAGTAAACATCGCGCAGCTATTATAGTGATAAGATTTCACATACAAGACACACGACAGGCGTAACATAGTTTACGGGGGTACTTACAAAGGGTTCGTTATTTTATCCATCACAGTGGTAGACTATAGGAGACAGGGACCATTTGAGATAAATCAGTCCTTTGTCTACTAGTTGTTGGCGTTAATCACGGGATAAGAGCTTTAGAGTAGGGCCGACCATTGATACTGCGACGACACGCATCTCACAGATATTTAACGGCAACAAACCTACCAACAAAGACGGGTATTTTAGAAAAGAACTTGCCAGACGGCGAATGGACTTTTACTCAACAATCACCAACACAGAAAAGTAATCCGCAATTACCTAGAATAAGGGATGCATTACTAAAGAGCTGTCAACGTGAATTTCATGATCAGAAGTTGCAGTCGCAAACGGACGATTTTACAAGTGCCTTGGAGAAAGCTTGATCAGAAGTGCTTTAGTAGAGAGACGATCTTGTAAGACCCAGTGCCTACAAAATTTATCGAGATCCTAAATTACATGCAGTAATTACTTGGGGAGCCGCGCTAGCGTAGTGGTTACAACACCGCTCTGGCGACCGGGTGATACAGGATCAACCCGGGCGACGGCATTTGAGGATTTTTTCGTCGACCGGGATTTGGACTGGATTAACTCGAGACCTGGCGAGGACATTTGAAGGAGTGTCGTCGACCAGGGACTGGCGGCTCCTGAGCCGACCCAGCTGCAATGGGTACCTCCGAAATCGGCGAGTATTTGCCTGAATGGCGAGGGACACCTGTCTCTGTACAAGAAATAAAGGGATACTCACGTAAAATCAATGTCAGGTTAGACATAAAATATATCTGAGATCCTCGAGTATTAGCGGGGCGTACGAAAAAAAAAAAAAAAAAAAAAACAAAAAAAAAAAAAAAAAAAACATGCAGTAATGGACAGATTCTCCCCGTAAAAACTGATGCGCAAACAAATTCACAATATTACCAGATTTCACCATCATCACCACCTGAGGAAAATATCTTCACCACACATGGACATCTGCATATCAGACGAAGTCCCCACCGCATAACATTGCTTCAACACAACCTAGGGACAAGCCACCTCAGACGCGCGTGGCAATGTCAACACTCGCTTTATGAATAACAAAAGAACAGGCCATCGACACCTGACGAACTAAAGTGGACCGTCCAGTATTATTGAATGCAGACAAAGACTTGTCCAGTGTATACAAATACACAGTGTTTATTGACAGTCAGTCAGAGACCCGAAACAAGATATCCTTTTTGGTAGTAGTTAAGATAACTTAAATTCATCATCATCACATAGTGTAGACTTTAGATTCATTTGTGTATTTTGCATTAACTAATATCTTTCTTCACAGGGATAGTTAATGTCATTCCTAGTTGCATTTGTATTAGTGTAATTGAATGTTGTTATATTTCAATAATTTAATAAATGTTGTAGTTGTGTTTACTTTACCAACACACGTTATTACATCTATAGAGAAGGAAAGAAAGTGTGCGAAAGAGACATACTGTTCTTCCTTTCTTCCTCTTCTGTTCCCTCAGTGTAATAGGGGAGGTGGGGGCTCGTTAGCATTATAATATAGAGAGGGGGATAGAGTGGTAAGAGTTATAGTGTCACGAGATCTAGAATCACTGGGACTGTCTGCGGGGAATTTATCCCAGAGTCTTACATTCGCCTTCTTCACTCCTGCTGCCTATTTCCAACGGGTTGCCAGGCAAATCTGAGCCATTGACAAAGCCGGCACCACACAGATAACTCTCTTTGGTTACCCTTCGGGATAAAACTGTGACAGTATGTATGTATGTATGTGGTAACAGCTCTCATTAACGCTGTATGAATTTATGTAAATTTACTTGATGTAGATTCTAAGGATTCTACTATATGCCATGTTGTATTTTATTATATCGTGTCAGTACATATCAATGTATTTTATTATATCATGACAGTACATATCAATGTATTTTATTATATCATTGTGACGTATATATGGAAATGTAAGCCTACAGCATTGACAGCCTTTGCTGTCCCGTTAGCGTAGAATCGCTAAACAAAGTCACGCATTTCTTGCCAGTCTGACTCACCTTTTAATCCACGCCTCTTTTTACTTGACCATAACAAAAGGAGTTTCTTTACCAACTTTCGCAACCTGTCATTCATAGCAGGGGGCGAACCACGTTTGTTTTACCTGAGTTTCTCACTCGAGCGATCTTGTCAATATTACGATAAATTGACAGCCCGCAAGTGGAAAACCACGTGGAAGGGTAACGGCCTTTGAAGATTCTCTATAAGGGGAGCTAATCCTTTGATGTTCGTACATACAGGGAAAAAAGATAACTCTGTGGTATCGAGAAAAGAGAAAATCCTCGGACGGAAGCCCGCTACACGGGTTAAGCCTCTGTTGTCGGTTAGCAATGCCGAACAGAGCGACGTTAACCTTTTATCTGGGAAACGTAGTTTCAGATTTCTCTGCTAGGAAAACAGAGTGTGAAAATTTCACATCTTCTATAGATCATCATAACATGATGGTATATAAAACTGCGTCTGTCCAAAAATCTATTATCAGTTGTCGTACATAATTTTTCGGAGAGTCTAAACAACGTTATCTAGAACCATTGTGAATAGATGTGTTAATAGTTTTGTGGGGATTTCATTTCTGTATTTCTGGTAATATATAAATTTGTGCATTTAAGAGTATTAAAGTGTTAAAAAGTTTTATCATCTTAAATTCACTGAGATTTTCTAGGTGTTAGAAGTAGTGAAATAAATAACGCGTAGCGATTTGTGTATCAGTTGTGCAGTTAATGATAATTTTACCCCCCGCTTATCACACAGAAAGATACTGTTTTTAGGCTGACTGAATTAAAATGCTATGACGGTGACTGATAATTGACAGAATAGAAATTCACGTTATAATTCATTGTGGGTAACCTTAGTAAGTGACTGTTGTTTGGAATAATCATGCGACTAAACAAACCGACGCCGACTCTCTAATAGCTACTTAGCGACAGGCGATATTTCTTAAAGTGCGCGTATGGATAATTAAACGATAACTGACCAGATAGGAATAGGCTAGAGACACCGGGTGCTTATATGTAGATATTTTATTAGCAGTAATTTTTCATAATGTTCCTCTATCCTTAGGCATGACCTGATCAACGGCGACTAGCGTTTTTTAATTGGGCTTTATTTGGTCTATATTTTGGTCCATTGTGGTCTATGTTGGCCTTTTCTCCATTTTACTTGATTGAATTAAAGTGGTCTTCGTCCGGACTTACGCGTCTCCAAGTTCAGATTTGTGAACAGGACCGGCCACAGAGACTAACTGACATTTTAATAATAAAATTAATGGACTATAAACACCATAAATTATTTATGCACATTTTATCAGTCCACTGGGGTGTAATATATATATAACATTTCTTCCGACCTTTGACAGTCGTTTTCTTCGGATTGTATTCAGCAAGTTACGCTGTTTCAAAATCGGCACTCACCACAGAGACAGCCGATAGGATTTAGCACCATCATCAATTAACAATAATTAACAGTTTTTAGCAACCAGATGTTTTTCCTACTGTTTACGGTGAAAACACCAGATCTCAGAGAATCTCGGCATTAACTATCCAAGGTGACAATGTGTATCCAGGAAATCAAACCACCAAATTAGGCGTTCCCTTTATAAAAGTTAATTATTGAAAGGAGGGACTGGGGCCCAATTCGGACGATAACACTGGCAAACGACATTTTTCTTTCTTATCTAAGAATAAGTGTTCTTAGGTCAAATTTCTTGCGCTGATTATCAATATCTGATAATCCGTTTATTTCTAATCCACGTCAGGGTTCTTAAGATATTTGTGAATAAATATATTTTTGGGAAACCGTTATTTGCTCCGTTTCATTTTTACTATATAACTTATTAAAAATTAATAAAAAGCAACATAATTCTACTTTTTATACTGCTAAAAGATGCATGACATATGTTACGCGATTTTTCAAATTGTTACTGTATTTTGAAATAATTCTGAGCAAAATATGGCTTCTAGAAGTTGTAGAAATTCGGCTGATCTGTTCTGTTACGTGTGCGGATATTTTACCGATCGTGTTGACCAGAAAAGACTTGACAACCATTACTAAAAGATAGCATAATGGACTTTATTTCGATTCGAAAGTTGATGATGCAAATAAATCTTGGAAGCCAAATGCGGTTTGTTCGATACATTGGCAGGTTGGTTACGAAAATCGCCGAAGCATAAGTCGATGCCTTTTGGGTGCCAGTAATATGGCGTGAACATACAAATCACACTACTGATTGTTACTTCTGCTTGACAAATATCCATGGTTTCACTTTTAAAACTAGAAAGTCTGTGGTTTATCCAAATATTGAATCGGTTTCGAAACCAGTGCCTCATGATCCAATCACGTGTCCGATCCAAGTACCACCAGAACAATATCCGTTGGACGTAAATGAACCATCAGATAGTCATAGTTTACCTGCTTTAGAAACTACTATTTCTAGACTCAGATTACATTTACCGTTGAATTGAATAGTGTGTCCTTAATTAGACCATTCAAACGGTTTCAATCTAATACTGATCTCGTCTCATTACCTAATGTCAAGCTAAATTACTCTGCGCGACTCTAAATGAGAATCATTTTAGCGCCCAATACTTCGATATCTAAAATTTCGTCATAGACACAGAGAACTTGT
>JAMPIV010020390.1:0-42084 GCA_024509875.1 Oreohelix idahoensis
GGGGGAGGGGGTGGGGGGGGGGTTTTATGTGGGTTAATTGGTGATAAGTAGAAATAGGTTTGGTTATTGGGTTTATTTGTAGGTTTTGTTTTGGGGTGGTAATGGTATTTTTGGGGTTATTTGGGGTATTTTTGTTTTTGTGGTTTGGGAAGGGATGGATTGTATATAGAGGGTGGTGAATATAGATGTGTAGATATATATAGGTAATTGGATGAAGATTAGTGAATGTTTGTAAGGTAGTGTGTTTTTAATGATTGGTTAAGGGTTTGTTTAGGGGAGTGGAAGGAGTGGGAAAGAAAATTGGGGAGTGGGGTGGGGGGTTATGTGTAACATTTGGAGATAGGTGATAGATTGTAAGGGTTGTAGTTTGTGAGGGGGTGTTGGTTGTGATGTTTATAAAAAAAATTGGAGTATATGGATGGACTACACAGATGGAGGGTGATGTTTTTGGGGTGAGGGTGAAGTGAAGGGTAAGTGGTTGTTTGGTAAGTTTTGGGTGTGAAAATATGTACTCTCTCACAGTAAACAGTAAATATAATATCGCTACTGGCGATGATTACCTTCCAGTTTATCTTACAGGTTTGTAATGGTAATTTGATGATTGTTCTTTACAATGTTCTTGGGTGGGCTTTATTTCATTTAATTCTGACAGCTAGGTCGCAAAGGACCGCCACAAGATTATATTTAAAAGAAATGTTTCTTCAATATGACTGGAAGTTTATAGGATGATTTCTTTATTTCTTTCTTTATTTAGCTGGGACCGCAGGTTACGATCACTCTGTGTGAAAGAAAAAAGACATGTAACATACCGAAAAAATCAAGCGCGATAAATTTCCCGTTAAGCCTATAATACACTCGAGTATTTAATTATGTATTTAATAAACACTGCGCGAATTCTAGTGGTTAAAAACACACATCTATAAAACTATGACTTAACTGAATTTATTAATTATAAATTCCTTCGCGACTTTAAAAGTTAATTTAAGCATCTATTATCTTTTGAAATAATATAATAGATAGATCATTATATTTACAACTGGAACTATTGAGATGGTTTAATTTAATAGATTTAAATTAACACAAAATCCATTGAAATAGAATGACTGAACTAGACCACTGATCACTTTACACAATATATATTACCGCTTTGCACAGAATAGAAATCACTGCAAATATATATATAAAATCCAGGGGAAAATCTATAACAAGATTTCAATAAAGCTAGTGCTTCTGTAAAGGTCTGGCCAGCGAGTGATAAAGTGTCTATTCTTCATGGTCTATTTATCTAAAATGGAATGTAAGTTGAGTGGGACATGAAAACTTGATAGCTTATTTCATCCCAGGAACTTTTGGGGATCTGACCGCCAAATCAAGGGGAGAAGCCGCCCCCTGGTCTTCGTATCTCCGCTCGCTGCTGCCCGTTTCGGCTTTCCCCGTTCGCTCGGTTCTGCGGTTGACACCGAGACGCGAAAATAGCGGCAAGAAACTGCGTCTCGTATCAGGGACCACTACTGTCTTTGATAGCGCCGATAGTCTCCCCTGAAATCCCTCAGTCTGTTTCTTTGATCGTGGTCGCATTATCGGTTTGATTCTGGCAACGCCGCCCCCCCCACTGGCCACGTTAATGAAAATAACTGCCAATGATTGTTCAAGAGATGTTAGTGGTCGTGATTTAATCTCTCCTTAAATCAATGCGATGACCAGAATAAACGATAGGTAAACTCTCCGCATATCAATCAGCAAACGTGTTTGCCCTCTGTGTGGAACAGTTGCATAGCTAATGAATCCACGTGAAAGAAGTCCCGTTTTTACAAGAAGTTACAACAAAGTTCAGGGTCAGCCGAGTTCGTCCATCACAATCGTCCCCTCTTTTGAGACGTGAAAACGTGTTTTCATGTTTGATTTATGACGATGAAGCTGCCCTGATCGGTAACTTTTGGATGATTGGTATCTTCACCTTCCTCCTCTTCCTCTGTAGTCCAGTTTCTACTCAGGAAATCAGCCCCGACATTCTGTCTTCCCGGAATATATTCCACTTTGAAAGAATAAACGCTTAAAAGGAGGGCCCAACGCATGATCCTAGCGTTAAATTCTTTATTGGCACCAAGAAATGCTAACGGAGCGTGGTCTGTTTGCACCGTGAAAGATGTACCATAAAGAAACTCATGATGGCGTCTGATACCGTCAATCAGAGCAAGACATTCCCTTTCAACTACGCTGTAGTTCCGTTCCGCTTTATTTAATTTCCGACTGCCATAGGCAACTGGAAATAGCATGTTCAGGTCACTGTCATCGGCTTGAAGCAGTGTTGACCCGATGCCCTGACCTGACGCGTCGACTCTCAGTACAAAAGGTTTCTTGAGGTCAGGCAACCTCAAAATGGGGTATGCAGACAACTGTCCTTTCAAAGTGCTATACGCGTGTTCGCACTTTTGATCCCATATGACCTTATCAGGACAACCTTTCTTTGTGAGGTCAGTCAGAGGTGCCGTCAGTCCGTTGAAGTTCTGGATGTACTTCTGATAGTATGCACATAGCGATATGAAGGAACGTACGTCTTTCTTCGTTCGGGGTCTTTTTGCTGCCATTTTTTTCTCCACGTTCTTCTTAATAGGCCAACTGCATCCGTGAGAAATAGTGTGCCCCAGGAAGTCTAACTGTTCAAACCCGATGAGACATTTGCTAGGTCTGGCTGTGAGACCCGTTTCCTGTAGTCTCCTGAGGAGCATAGCAACCGTAGCAATATGTTCTTCATAGGTTTCCGATGCAATTAATATGTCATCCATGAAATTATGGATATGGGGACTTTGCAAAGGTTCTAGAAGCTTCCTCATCATCCTGGTGAACACTCCTGGTGCGTTATGCAAACCGAACGGCATCACATTAAATGTGTAATGTCCTTCGCTAGTGCTGAAAGCTAACAAAGGTTTAATTTCCTCCTTGACTGGTATTTGATAATAACCTTTACTGAGGTCAATCTTGGAGAAGATCTTTGCTTTGCTGAGCTTGGTGAACAACTCAGAAACAGTTTGGAGAGGTTCGGGCTGGAATTCCGTTACAGCGTTTAGCAACCTGTAATCAATGCACAGCCGAACTTCCTTATTGGGCTTCTGCAACAGCACTACACTCGAGCTGTAAGGAGATGTAGACTCACTGATAATTCCTGCCTGACGCAGCTTGTCTATTTCTCCGCGAAGTGCATCAGCTTTAGCGTACGGGATGGGGTAAACTCTGGTTTGAACAGGGGTCTCGTTTGTTAATTTCATATCAAATTCAATGTGATTTGTTCGACCAGGTACTTCCGTTAAGACTGCACTGTACTGTTTTAGTAGAGCCCTGGTTTCTGTTTGTTGTTCTGGTGAGAGATTGTCGCCGAACTTGACATCTTTAAAGGATTCTGTGGGTTGCAGAGGATACTCCATGCAACCATCATCATCTTCCTCGTCTTCCGTTGCTATGGCGACAGCCAGGAGATGCTCGGAGGATGGCACCGGTCTTTCCAAATATTTCTTTAGCAGATTTATGTGGAAGACCTTCTCCTTTCCTTTGATGGAGATCTTGTAATTGGTACGTGAAATCTTTTTAAGGACGGTAAACGGTCCTTGCCATCCGATGCGAAGTTTATTGCTTCCGGTTGGAAGTAGCAATAGGACTTTCTCCCCTGGTTGTAGTTCTCTCTCTTTTGCAGCTTTGTTGTATCTTTTAGTAATTTTAGCGCGGGCTTTCTTAAGGTTGGTAGTAGCTAGATCCCATCCTAGCTTTAGGCTTTCCTTAAGCTCAGATACATACTTGCTTGCAGAGACGACTGTCTCGTCAGCCTTCTGGTCTGTCAGGGACCGAAGTAAGGCTTCTAGTGGCCCCTTAATAGGTCTGCCAAATAAAAGTGTAGCTGGCGCAAAACCCGTAGACGCTTGGGGTACCTCTCGGTAGGCGAATAAGGCAGCCGATATATATTGGTCCCAGTCTTCCGGTTTCTCCTGACCCAGCTTACGTAACATCATGGTGAGGGTACCGTTAAAACGTTCCACGAGCCCATTTCCGGCCGGATTTTAGGGACTTGTGTGGATATGTTTGGCCCTCAAGATCTTAAAGATCTCCTCCATTAACAGGCTACGGAATTGGGATCCATTGTCCGTCAAAACTTGTTGAGGGAATCCCAACCGTGTAAAAATTTGCACAAGGGCTTCTGCGACATGCTTGGAATTAGTGCATGGTAGCGGTACAGCTTCGGCCCACATAGTGCAAGTGTCGACTAAGGTCAGGATGAACCTGTTCCTTCTTTTGGTCTTTTCCAGGGGACCAATGATGTCGACAGCAACCCGTTCAAATGGAGTCCCTACTATTGGCATTTGCCCCATAGGTACTGGGGGTGTCAAGTGCTTGGGTGCTACCCGTTGGCACTGGGCGCAGGATTTCACATACCTGACAATGTCAGAGTTCATTCCTGGCCACCAATAGTGGTTTTTTATTCGCTGAATAGTGGCGTTTTGTCCCATATGTCCGCTAAAGGGAAGAGAGTGCCCCATTTCTAAGATCTGGCTTCTGTACTGCGTCGGTACTAGGAGCTGGTTATTCCCGTGTCCGGGTTGCCCGTTCTACGATACAATACGCCATCCTTAGAAAATGTCACGTAGGTCTTTATACCATTATGATTGCATTTAATCGTCTTCTATTCATCACCACATCCTTTATTTTATTATCTTTTCTTACTTGTTTATTTTTTCTGTCGGCATCACTCGGTTGCGAAAACATATCCTTCAGTATTCTAAAACTTTACCTTGTGTTTTCTCTACTGGGATAGTGATTCTATTACATAGTAATGTCATAGTTACATAGACGAAAGGTGTGATTATGTTTCATACCCAGACTAGAGCGACTGCAAAGTTAAAGACTTTTGGTCTACCCCTTTAACTGACACTCGCGTGAGGTGTCAAACCTGTAAAATCCTCACAGTTTGAAACGAGACAGCTGTCTACATTTGTTAGAAAAATTCCATGAGGGTTTTCGTTAGAAAAACCTACCGTGGCGATGTGCAAAATCGTTCCGCACGGGCAGACAGGCTGTCTGGGATTTGAAGCAGGACACGCGTTACATCTCGTTCATAGGTGGCAGTTACGATGGTTCGACCGTTACATCCGTTAAGCTGACGTAAATTGTTTGGTAGAGCCCTCAGGGTTTGACTAATTTCTAGAGATTGGCGAAATGAAAGTTTAAAGGGGCCCTTTGTTGATTGCAGTGGATACCATTGGCCCGAGTTTGAAACTTTTATTTCATTTCACTCAGTAACTTGGCAGTTAGACTAGAACAACCTTCGTTCGATTTCTAAATAATCTCTGTTAATAGAGATGGCCTTTAGTTTGGTCGAAGTGGTTTCCTTCTTAGTCTCTGTGTTTGAGGTAGATAAAGATTATATACTATATTCTAGTATTTTGTGAAGTGATTAAGTGGTTTAATCGCCTATTTCATTCAAAACTAGTTCTGTGTCCAGAATGCTTAATTTATAGTTTGTATTATTTTTTTCTAGTGACGCATACAGTGGAAAGCAGAATAAATTATATTTCTAGCGTAACAAACATGTAGCGATAATGAATTTAATTTAACTGCTAACTACTCAGCCGAGTATTTTTTTTAAAACTAACTTATAAATGCTAGATGCGACATCAGTGAATAGTGACGGAATGAGCATGATATTACTAATTCATGATGATCGAAATTTATACATAACTTATTTCTCGGGAAGTTTTAAATTATAAGTCAAGCGGTCGGCTTGCTATTTAAAATGTAAGTTATATTGAGTACATAATATGTAACTGATTTATATGTGCTTTTCCTTTTATACAGTGAAATACTGGGGTGACCCGAACTTTACCAGCATTTAATAAGAGTTTCATACTTGTGAAGTAATAGACAGACAGTCCTTATTTTGAACCACGTGGGTTTTTTTCTCAAGTAACACTGGGGCTGACAGTGTATATGCCCACAGAGTTAGAAAGAAACACTATATCCCACTTACGGGTTTTCAAAGACTGTGATGATCAATACTGGGCCTGTGAACCAGATCTCTATTTCTTCCATAAACTCTACGTAAATTTTCTGCCTGGCGGCGAGAATAATTACAATCAATAACATTAACGTTCCGACATTGTTGACAAGTGAGTGGGGGAACTAAGATTTTCTGTTTGAGAGAAGTTGTCCACCGGTCATCTTCCTAATTAAGGGAAACTTCGTGTTCTGACATTTTGTGCTCGTTGACCAATAGCCTAATTCTTACCTCGTGAGTCAAGTGACATTAACTTTAGTCTGAAATAACTATCGCCTGAAGCAGACGCTCCCCAGATCCATTTTGATGAAACCAACAAACAAATCTGCAGAGCTGGGATCTGTTTTCATTAAACGACAGTAACAGATAAAAAGTGTGAGTGTCCAAAATTTGCGCCAGCCGGCGAAACCACAACACGATTGTAAGTATATCAGGGCCCTGATGAAAGAACCGAGTGAAAGTGACGGAAGGATGATCGTTGTATAATACACCCTCACTTTTTTATATTTGCTTTTGCAAATTCCTTAGGCGAGATTTGCTGCTTAAGTAACGTGTTCCTTCAGAATAGATACTGCTGTCAAAGTCAGTCTATACCTTCAAAGGGGGACAATAGTAGACCCTAACCATATGTATTTGTGACTCTTTGGGCCATCATCTGTCTCATAACGGGGCTGTGGGCTAAACCTAGAGTTAAGATCATTACGGGGCTATCATCCTAGTAGCAATTTCCTTGAATTCTATGACTATTTGTATATGTTTTTTTCCTTGATGTAATTTTTGGTGTTGTGAGAAATTTTGATATGATAATTAAAATATCTCTCTTGAACAGAAAAAAACCAGTGCGTTGGTCTGCTCGATCCCAATTATCTGTATAAGCATTGTTATAGATTCCCACGTCTGTGTGTTTAACTGTCGTCACGTGCATGTGCGTGCCCGTGAGTAGATAGAAATATAGGTAATAGATATATCTGTGGTTTGGACTGGGCGCAGTCTGACACTTTGAAAGTTGTCGTAGAAGATAGGTGAGAGGGAGCTGAATAGTTTTTTTCCGCTTTCGAGAAGCCTATATATCACGTTTTCTATCATCTCACTCGTGGAATCTATTTCTTTTACTATTCTCACACTGTGACTATTACTCAGTCCAACCTATTCAGAAGGGACCAACCCAAGTCTTAATTTCCCTATCATAAAACGCCATCCTTAGAAAAGATGTCTCCGTTGTGTCTGAGGTCCTTAGCCATGGGCAGTTTTTTAAAGCAGGGCGCCAGAGTAGGGTCCTTTTGTTGCGCCTCCTTCAGTTCATTCGGCAACAAATTTGGCGCAGGCTCCCTCTCCTTCTTGGCTTGCCCTCTTGTGGTTACCGCTGCCACAATCGGCTCCTTAGGTCTCCCAATGCACACATATCTACATCCCAAGATAACTGGGTAGATAGGATCATCCATAATGGCCGCTTTAATAACCCCTCTGACAAAATCAGAGTGTATTTCTACCAATGCGATAGGAAGCGTCCTGGGTGCATCACTCCTGAAAACTCCACTAAGTTTGACGGTTTCCTCTGTCTCCTGACCGGGTTTGACTAGGTGCCTAGCGACAATACAATCAAAACTTAATCCAGTGTCAAAAAGACAAGTAGTAGAGGTACCGTTCAAAATTACAGTTCCTCGAGTTGAGGGTCGGTCCCCCTCAGGTTGAGAATCACTGACGTTGACTCTACCTTTCGAGGCTGTATGCAAACATCCAATGCGGTTTGCACCGGTTTGTTTGCCCTGATCAGACGTTCCTGGTGTAGGGGTCTTCCCTTTTCCTTGACCTTGGTGGCCGCGCTGCCACGTAGGCTTGTTGGGTTGATCAGAATTGTTGTTGGGGGGGTATCGGGTTTTGTAGAATTTCGATTTTTCCTGGGGGGGTTTCTGGGTATTGTTATCTCGTTGGTTATATTGTTGAGAGGAAGTGGAAGAATAGGACGCCTGCTCTAGATTCTGTTTACGAGATGGCTCATCTGTGGGTTTACGTTTAGTGCTGGGAAGTTCGGCCATTGCATTGCTATAGCGTTCGGCTTTATTGAGTATGTCTTCAAGCCTGACTGCCCCCTGTTCAGCCAAAAATCTACGAGTTTCATTCGACAAAGTGGATTTTATCTGCTCCACAAGAACAAGTTCGAGGAGTCCCTCATATGAAAGAGGTAGGTCAGATAATTCAATGCACTTTGTCAGATAACCCGTGAGACGTGAAGAGAACTGGGGAAATGTTTCCGTGCTCTCTTTTCGGCTGTTTCTGAACAACTGCAGAAACTTTCGGGCAGTCATCTCAAACTGCTGTAGTAAGGCCTTCTTCAACAGGTCATAATCATGTTGATTCGGTCCCAGCTTTGTGTACACGTCATAAGCATTGCCTTTCAGTGACATTGAGAGTTTAAGCGCCCAGCGGGTACTCTCTAATCCATAAAGATTCGCGAGTCTCTCGAATTTTTCTAGGTAGCTGTCAATTTTTTCGTTAGGGCTAGGAAAAGATTCTAAAGAAAACGACATAGCAGTTAATTGGGCAGATTGAGTACTGGAGAGGTCCATTGATTGAGACTGGGGCGAAGACGGCTCTCCGTTAGTCGAAGTAGAGGCGCCCCGACTCTCTAGAGCCTTAAGCGCCAGTTGATGCTGTCTTTCCTTGTCTCTCTCTCTCTCTCTGCGAGTTTCCATCTCTGCTTCAATTTTCTTCTGTTCCAAAAGACGTTCTTCCGCTTCTTTCTTATCTGCCCTCTCCTGGGCTTCTCTCCTCTCTGTTCTTTCTTTCTCTTCCTTCCTCTCAGCTTCTGCTCTCTGTTGCTCCGCCTTCCTCTCAGCTCGGCTCTCTGTTGCTCCGCGTCATATATTTCCAATTCCTGGTTAATAAACGCGTTTGCAGCTTCTGCATCTAATCCTGCCTCTTTCGCTTCCAGCCTCAAGATGGACCTCATCTTTATCCTCTCTGCCATTGTTAAAGAATAAGATGAAGTATGCCTAGAGAACTAGTAAGAAGCAACGCGAAAGGGAGGAACTCTGAACCGCTACGAGAAAAAAACACAAGTATAAATTTACCTGTGTTACCTCCTACCTGTACTGTGCAAACTTATCGCTGCTATTATCTGGCAATTAAGGCTCTAAACGCAAGCGACTATGCCACTAAATGGTAAGTTACACTGGAAAAGAATCTACTTTTACTAACAGTCGAGAAAAATTTATATTAAAACAATTTAAAAGGAAAAAAAAATTTTTTTTTCTTCCCCTAAATTTTAAATCTCTGACAACAAACTCCGTCCCTAAAGTCAATTATTGAGATGAGACGTTGTTAACTTACTTTTTTAAAAATCAGAACAATCCGTCTTTAGCTAAGCTCAACTCTTTTTAACTTCAAAAACCTTAGTGACTGTAAAACAATCACGCAATCCCAGCAACTCTTATAAAGAAAGAAATATAATTATCTCCGCCAGAGGATAATAAAAATAGCCAATATTTTTGTTTATCTGTACTTTCTACTGCTGTGGAGAGAAGACAACCTGTAAATATGCTGTGTGGACAACCCAAATACTTAAAGAACGTTTGTCTAGGGGTGTAATTATTTATTTATTTCCCTAATTCACAAAGACAGATCATTCACACTCTACCTAGTTAGACCCAGACTAAATCAGACTCAAAATATCTTTAACCCGGCTATGCGATTGCCTCAAATGTAGCTCAAGATCCCAGAACCAGCCCACAAATATGTGTGCATCAAATGTATCTCAAAATTATCCCGGCGAGCCAGCCAAATATTGTCGTAAATTTATTTTGAGAGAAAAGAGTCTTAGAAATAGTGGTCCGGTTTAGAGTGAAATGATGTTGGAAAACTCAGTGATAGAAAATGTAGAGATTAAATAGTTGCTTCACAGCGTGCTGGAGGAGAGTAAAGACAGACTTATTTACGACAAATCGTTTCTCTCAATCTTCTCTTCCGCTCTCCTGGTCAAACAATTATTTGCCAGTTTTCCAGACACACCTCTGCGCGCACACCGATTTGGTGTTTTCAAACACACAGACGACGTAGATACAAACTATATTAAACGAATAGGGGAAAAGTTGGGCTTTGGGTATCTCCAACACAGTACTCAATGAGTTTATGTGATTTTATTCACCTTAAACATCAATCACTAACAAATATCAGGTATTACATAAATTATCATAGGTACACAAATGCAAATAACAAGTTTGGGAGGGGTGAAGAAGATTGGTATCGACTAAGCCCTTCCCGCTTATTAGACAAAGATAAACCCAGTCCAGAGATAGATAATATCAGGAACACGGGTACGTTAACCTAACAGTGAAGTTAATTTCTCTGAAAGAGGTGTTACAAAGTTAGGTATAGGTGATAGAAAAAAACCTGTTCTTCCCAGCTGTTCTTCCTTTTACTAAGCAAATGGAAAGGAGGGGGGTTTAAAACAGAGTTAACCAATTATCACCTCCCCCTTAAAGGAACAGTGCAGGGAGTACAGAAAAATTATATTACCAGGCACGAAAGTTAACAGAAGGGTTACAAGAGAAAAAAAGATTAAATTTCCTGTCATTCATGCACACGCGTGAGGATCCACACTCATATACTCACACACTTACCGAATGCAGCCTCAGACGATCCATAAAAGTATATAAAAACAGCAAGTATTCTCTTGACATGTGAACTGTCTAGTCCTTCGATGTCCCGCCCCAGATGTTTGCGAGATTTTGCTGGTAACAAATATTCTCACTTATCGCAAGACTTGAAGACTAAGAGTTCTTGTGTTTTTTATTATATAAAAAAAAGGAGTCTATGGGATGGCACTGACACAGTTCGGCACAGGGGTGAAAATGAAGTGGTCTCTTTTAATCTTCCGCTATGGTAAAATTCCTTCAATGCGTGATGATAGTAACTGACCGGAAAGTTTTATTAAATCCAATTGAGGAAAAACTAGGCTCAGTCACAGTCAGGAAAATATGTACTCTCTCACAGTAAACAGTAAATATAATATCGCTACTGGCGATGATTACCTTCCAGTTTATCTTACAGGTTTGTAATGGTAATTTGATGATTGTTCTTTACAATGTTCTTGGGTGGGCTTTATTTCATTTAATTCTGACAGCTAGGTCGCAAAGGACCGCCACAAGATTATATTTAAAAGAAATGTTTCTTCAATATGACTGGAAGTTTATAGGATGATTTCTTTATTTCTTTCTTTATTTAGCTGGGACCGCAGGTTACGATCACTCTGTGTGAAAGAAAAAAGACATGTAACATACCGAAAAATCAAGCGCGATAAATTTCCCGTTAAGCCTATAATACACTCGAGTATTTAATTATGTATTTAATAAACACTGCTGCGCGAATTCTAGTGGTTAAAAAACACACATCTATAAAACTAGGACTTAACTGAATTTATTAATTATAAATTCCTTCGCGACTTTAAAAGTTAATTTAAGCATCTATTATCTTTTGAAATAATATAATAGATAGATCATTATATTTACAACTGGAACTATTGAGATGGTTTAATTTAATAGATTTAAATTAACACAAAATCCATTGAAATAGAATGACTGAACTAGACCACTGATCACTTTACACAATATATTACCGCTTTGCACAGAATAGAAATCACTGCAAATATATATATATAAAATCCAGGGGAAAATCTATAACAAGATTTCAATAAAGCTAGTGCTTCTGTAAAGGTCTGGCCAGCGAGTGATAAAGTGTCTATTCTTCATGGTCTATTTATCTAAAATGGAATGTAAGTTGAGTGGGACATGAAAAACTTGACAGCTTATTTCATCCCAGGAACTTTTGGGGATCTGACCGCCAAATCAAGGGGAGAAGAAGCCGCCCCCTGGTCTTCGTATCTCCGCTCGCTGCTGCCCGTTTCGGCTTTCCCCGTTCGCTCGGTTCTGCGGTTGACACCGAGACGCGAAAATAGCGGCAAGAAACTGCGTCTCGTATCAGGGACCACTACTGTCTTTGATAGCGCCGATAGTCTCCCCTGAAATCCCTCAGTCTGTCTCTTTGATCGTGGTCGCTTTATCTGTTTGATTCTGGCAACGCCCCCCACTGGCCAAGTTAATGAAAATAACTGCCTATGATTGTTCAAGAGATGTTAGTGGGCGTGATTTAATCTCTCCTTAAATCAATGCGATGACCAGAATAAACGATAGGTAAACTCTCCGCATATCAATCAGCAAACGTGTTTGCCCTCTGTGTGGAACAGTTGCATAGCTAATGAATCCACGTGAAAGAAGTCCCGTTTTTACAAGAAGTTACAACAAAGTTCAGGGTCAGCCGAGTTCGTCCATCACAACCAGATTTGTGGGTTTTCTACATTTTCAAGACAGTGGTAATTAGGTCAACAACTGGGCTGACTCACATAAACACTGGCGTTGGCATTTTTCTGTTACTGCTACATGGACCACAACTGCTACGGAATTGAAGTGACATTGTTATACATTTCTGGAGTTCTACAAAAGATGGCAATACATCTGGGCTATCAAGTCACATCGTTACCTGTCAACCTAAGATCGTAAAAAGTACCGCTGGTTGTTTACACTACATTCTACAAACATATCGACGTTGGATCTTCTAGTCTCAACTGGTGTCGAGTATGATTTTTGTAGCTGCACTTTGGAGACCACTGCCTGTTATGAAGTTACGGTGACTCCTTTTAGAATATACCATGTGAAAGAGGTTCTATCTGAGAGCGTTTTCTGTAGGTGCAAACTAGTACCAAGTACGGAGCGCTTGTGAGAACCATGATGATGCCATACCTTACATTTGTTCGAGAGATCGCAGCACTTATTTGTATATAATATACTTCTATTGTTAGATAATGTGAAAGGAATTTAACAAATTTGGTCATGTCCATCCATTACATATATTAATGGTATAACATTGTAATTTGTATATTGATATGACTTCTTGAGATAAATTGTCATTTGTCATTGCTATGATTATAGTATTGCATAATTGTTTGATAGTTATGTAATTTTTGTTAGTATCGCCAGCAACTGAGGTTTCTTTGATGGTACCTTCCCGAATATATTTTCTATTATTTGGTGAGATGATTTGATTCTCTCCGGATGCTCTATGTGTGCGTCGATTCAACCTGACATTAGGTTGATTCTTTCATTGGCGCATTATTCATGTGTCATGAGCTAGTGGTATCTTGCTCATTGATGTATTGAAAAAAAAATGGGTCATTTTTTTTATACGGGGGATGCGGTAGTCTGTTGCTGTCGTTTTTGACGGAGTCATAATAGGTAAATCCATTTAATACTTTTGTTGTAAAACTATGTTGGTCAAAGTTGGATAATTGGGTATTTACTTCCATGACAGGTTGTTTGAGGGTTATCTGCCCTTTCTTTCAATTACTGTCGTTGATCTGTCTTAACGATGCTCAGTTTTATGCTGTCTAGGCATGCGCAAGTTATGGGCGTGAACTGAGGAAACGTCCGTCAGGGAGGTTGTGTTTTTTGGGCTGTCGGACATGATGTCCGATGTGATTTTCTCTATATCATCGTGGGGATTGGAAAGTTTTCGATATGACTGAAATGTCAATGTTTTCCCCAGTGATTCTTTGTTCGTCAAGAGTGACGACATTTATTAAGTGTGTATCCGGAAGATTCTGTAAAAGGTAAATGACATTCTTATTAATATGCCTTTGGTTGCAGAACATTTGAAGTTACCTATCTGCGAGTGAAGCTCACAGATCTTGAGAGACAGAATTCCTTCTTTGCTTCTTGTTCTAGCCAAAAGAGACTATGTGTTTTCAATTGAACAGAAGCCTAATGATGATGATAAATTATTGTGGACGCCGCAGGTTGGCGGTATATATGTTTAACATAGTTTGATCGTGCCTGCTAACAAAGGATACACAGCTGCCTACATATTGAGGCCCTGTATTACGGCCAATATTTTTCAGCAAGAGGAAATATATCTGGCGGGCTATGCCAGTTGAATAACAGCCTTAAGTATTATTGCTACGCAATTTAGGAGCTCGTTTGTTGGACGACAGAGCTAATTAAGTACCTGACGCGCTGAGTCAATGGTACGGAAGCTACATTATAAACTGTAACATTAGGACAGATGATGTTTGTGTATGTCCTAGTTGATGTATGAAGCAAGCCTTTGATTACCAGACATTTAACAGTCATTCATTATTTATGTGAAGTCCTTGATCTTGTCGATTTGACTGTCCTGTTGATGCTACTGTCAGTTTCGTAAATAAATGTTTGAAATGTGCCAGCAGTCTTCAATTCATCATTGACTACTGCATGCGAGTGTATGGGTGAATTATTGACTTTACTAAGAGCTTCAAGCATTCGCGTTCTCGTCTACACCCACACTCAGCACATCATAATACCAGTACCACACATCTATAACATGTACGCTGTTTTGTGTGAGTAATCATATTACCCCTGGCAGCACTTCACGCTGGTGATCTACATGAACACCGCAACATTACACAGTCCAGGTGATAAACGACACGTTCACTCTGCCAGCTTTCACATCACGCATAAACAGTACGTTACATTTCTGGTGGCCGTGACATTTCTGGCGGTTACTGTCTCCTTTTTCTTTCTGGTTTTTATGAGTCGCTAGTCTGACGTGTGCGCTGCAGTGTGTGTACTGTATTTGATTTCACTACATTATATTTCACAATCCTCAGTTCAAAATGCAGCTGTGTTTCCGCCTAATTTTCCAATGAGATACATTGTATATTCTGGCCTCTCAACTCAACCAATCCAATCCAATCTCGTTTAGCGCTAAGTCGGTGGGGTTGTTTCTAATTCAAAAAATACCCTCACGTGTTTCAAAATATTAAATTTAATATCCACGCGTGACCTATTTATTTCGTTGCGTCAGACTTCCGCCGGCATCTGGTGCTATCTTCACAAACAAATGTAGTGCACTGATTTTGCCCCGATGTTATCGTCTGCAAATCTTGAGTTTCCAGACAGATGTATCTTTAATCTCGATACAGAACGTACATCGGAAGCGTTAGCTCATTATCTCCTGTCTTGTACATACATAGGGAGAGTCGCTCGCCACCTGGAGTCCAGTGACGGACCGTCACGTTCAAATGGATCAATAGAGATGACCGCCTCTATCAAACTTCGCCAGACAAATGAAGCGAAGACTTATCAGTCTCTGATCTGTCAAATTACATGGCTTTATTACAGTTCCTGTCTGGGATCGGCTCAAAGCAAACATGTAAAAATTAAATATAGTCCCGTGGCCGATACATCCGTAGGGGTGTGGAGTGTTAGAGACGTCACCCTACTAGATCCATCATAGAGAGTAAATAATGGTGCATAAAATATGCCACATAATATTGACAAGGGAGAGAAAAATATAAGAAAATTTCACTTGCACGGGAATGTAATGCAATCCTGCCGGAGTGGACTTGGGATCGCACAGCCGTATCGTCACAGACAACCTATCCTAAGATATTTGTAGAATATCCAGCTTTGGGCGGTCACATGTCCATGGGTTTACTGTGCACTGGTTTTGTTTCTCAGTGCGACAGTTTTTCTTTCCTCCCTATATCGTTGGCGAACGTTTGAATTACTCGTTTGGCAATGTGTACAGTTCAATACGTACTGACGAACGTCTTTCCATCGGCTGAGCGCAACGTACACTTCTTTGAGGTTACGCAAAGTGGTACCCACGGGAATATGTTCCCCCGATGAAGATATATGCGCCGCTTTCATAACGGAGGGTCTTAAAGGGAGGGCACTAAGAGTTGCTTCCCTTGCCTAGTCCGTTGATAAATAATTCACCCTTCTGTGTGGAAGCATGGGTTGTTTTTATCAGACTCTGTTCAGATTATGGCGCTAGGGTTATGTCGTCCTTCTGCGCTTGTCGTAACTCTGCCTTGCTACACAGAAATGTGGAGTTGAGGTACGAGTTATCGATTGTTGGCTGTTATTTACTCTGCTCAAACTCTTTCTGGGCAGTTTCATTCTTCTGGTTGTCCGGATTATGGCGAACCGAGCAATCTTGTCCACATTGTCTAACATCGAGTCTCAAACCTGGTCAGAAGAAATTCAAGGAAATATGCCTTACAAGGGCATATGAACATTTAATGGGATGGGGTAGGGTTAAATGCATTTCTTGCATTAAGCGGGTACGAAAGGGTAGTGGGACAACTAACTGCCTTTTATTCCCCACCCGTCTGTAGATCAAACCTTTATCCCTGTAGAATGCTCCCTGAGTATGGGAGCAATTGTCATACAATTTAGAAAAGCCAAGCTTTAGGGTGTTATCGGCCCTTTGTGCCTGCTTCAGCTCCGAAATAATCGGGTTGTTTAAAGATAATAACTCAGGGACAGCTTGGGCGTGTCCTGTGTTCTCTTTCTCTCTCTCTCTCTCTCTCTCTCTTGTGTCGACTTGGAGTCACTTGAGGGATCTCCAAGAAACACATATTTCCTCTCTAAAATTAGAGGGTAGACTAAATCGTCTACGACTGCGGCATTGATTTTGCACCGAACATATCTGGTTGAAACATTAATTTCTGCAACCGGAAGTAGCATTGGTTTTATGCTCTTCCGTGACCCCCTGTATTTCTACAGTTTCGCCACTGTACTGGTGGGCCTTCACCAAAGATGCAGAAATTAAAGCTGAGTATTCTAAGCCACTATCATATAAGCACTGTATGGAGTGGATACCAACGGTTACTTGATCAGTAACAGAGGGGTAAATAGAATTTTGTTCACATGCCTGGGAGTCATGTGTCCCTATCGGCCACCGTATCAGGCAAGCGACGTTATAAGGACCTGTTATAGGCCTCTTACAGTCCGATGTGAAGTGCGTGTCAGATTTGCACGCCTTACAATATCGTCTTCCAGTTCCCTGGCTGAATTGCTTTGTTTGTGCCTATGGTGATCCTGTAGTTGTTGTTGCTGTTGTGTCGTGTTGTGTGAGGTGTTGGTTGTACTATGTGAGTTAGTGAAGGGGCGCTCCTCTCGTTTGTGGTGACTATCGCGTGGGCGCTTTTTTGCTGGGGTTACTTCCGACTGGGCGCTTTGGTACCGATCAGCAAACAGTACCATCTGATTAAGAGTTTCGGCCCCGTGCTCCGTCGTGAACCTCCTCATATCTGGGGTGATCGAATCCTTGAATTGCTCCACGATAATCATTTCTCGTAATCCCTCGTACGATTCGTCGAAGGCGCTTGGTGATCCGCACTTCTCCAAGTGCATAGCCAGGCGTGTAGCAAACTGCTTATAAGATTCGTATTTTTGTCTCTTGGTTCACGGAATTTGCACTGAAAGGTTTAAGCGTTCAACTGAAAACGTTGAAGCAGGGCTTTCTTCAACAAATCATTATTGTTGCTATCTTCTGGTGCCTTTTGAGGAGGACATCGCAAGCAGGTCATCGCAGACTCTAAGATAACTTCATGTTGTATCTCTCTCTATCTAATCCATAGGTGGCAGCTAAAGACTCAAACCCAGCAAGATAAATGTCTATTTCCCCAGAAGCCTCTGAGTAGACATCTAACTGAAAAGAGACTGCGCTTGGAACTACCACGTAAGAAATATTTCCGCCATCACTACATTGAGAACTCCCCGAGATTCGATTCTTCTACTTTCAATTTCTAGTTCCTTAAGTCTGAGTGCTTGAGCTGTGTTGGCCTGTTCCTTCCTTTCTGCTCTTTCGGCCTGTTCCTTCGTTTCCACTCTTTCGGCCTGTTCCTTTTCCTTAGCGAGTGCTCTTTCGGCCTCCATTTCGGCCTTTGTCAGCCTGTTCCTTCTCAAAAGCTCTTTGCTTTTCAGCCTTCTGCTCCTCAAAAGCTATTTGCTTTTCTTTCTCTTCGGCTTCTTTCTCTGCTTTAGCCTTTTCGTATTCTCTTGCCCTTCTCCTTTCATCCCTTTCAGCGGCATTCTCTGCTTTCTCCTGCTTTTTTGGCTGCTCTCTCCTTTTCAGCCTTCCTCTCTTCATGTACTCTTTCTTGCTCGGCTTTAGCCAATCTTAGCACAAACACTGTCAGAGTTTGGCCTGTCGTGCCCAGTTCCTTACCGAAATTCAGTTAAAAGGTTATGAGGTTTTGTGATTCGGCCATGCTGTGCAAGGAGATTGTTTACAGGCGACACGAAAAATGCAATTGCTACTTGTCTAAAATAAAATTAGCCGCTCTAATGTCAAAATACTAGCTGACTAAAATTATAAAATACACAACACCAATGACAACAACATAAATAAGACTTCAGCAATGGACAGTTTTTCCTCTTCCAATTAATTTTTAGAGAAGTTGTGGTTCTATCAATTATTACTTTACTCTTACAATATTTCACCTTATTTATTCATTGCAAGACGTATGAGCAGATCTATATAAACTAATAACTATATAAACTAATAAAACGGTATTGAATCAGTTTTACATATAACAGTTCACATGAGACAAGGGACGTTTCGGGTTTTACCCTTCATCAGCCACAGTTACAAACAGGTGACAAGGACAAGAATTACATATAGATACTACAAAAACATATGATGATGAGAAACATACAGAAAATGAGCGATACAAGCAGATGAAAAAAATAAACAACCACAGTGATATATATTTTTTTTCATCTGCTTGTATCGCTCATTTTCTGTATGTTTCTCATCATCATATGTTTTTGTAGTATCTATATGTAATTCTTGTCCTTGTCACCTGTTTGTAACTGTGGCTGATGAAGGGTAAAACCCGAAACGTCCCTTGTCTCATGTGAACTGTTATTTGTAAAACTGATTCAATACCGTTTTATTAGTTTATAAACTTATATTCCTTACCAGTTTTACTGCAGCCCCTTAATTTATTTACTTAAACTAATAACTAACAATACTATTTCAGTAATCTGAAATTTATGTCAGTATTCTAAGGAAATTAACCATCGTGTACTTTATTCCCGGACTTGACCCCAGTTGTTACGGATTGCCTACCCTGCTTTGCAGCAGTGGTCCCACAGTGACCAAAACTCAAGAGTATCAAATATTCCGTATCGTTACAGATACAGTCACCTATCTGCAATGACCCAACCATCAGCTGGAGCAGAACGTCATTGGCAGCTAAGTGGACACATAAAAGCTACCAAGTGAACTCTTAACCAACACTCCATAACATCACTCGATGATGATGATTATTGTTTGTTAAAGAATTATTCATATTTTAAACTGTTAACCATAATTGCTTATTAAATATTTTATTTTTATACATACAAATTTAACGTTGATTTAATCATTTTGAATGTACTGCACAAGTATGTCTCAGTCAATTTTTTTAATAAACTTAAACAGAGCTAAAAAGTAATAATGACGATTTCGCTGAATTAAATCAGCTGGGGGCTTGAACGAGCTAACGAATTATAAGAAAACCTTCATAAAAGTTGACGGCAGATACTAGAGTTAATTAACATTTGCTCAGCCTCATGCAGCATTGTTCTCGCTGTCTGAATATCTTGTGAATATTCCCTTGAGGTGGAACATCATTATCCTGCTATCTACAACTCTGCCAAGAGTAATCTTGTGCGAAGGTAGACACCGTTGAAGACCGACATTAGATACTGTAGGTTTTGGTCACTGTTGGATCAATACTGCCGAGCAAAGGGGAAACAACCCATGTCATACATCTCAAGCACTCACGAACTGTTTTTCTCACTCAAAAACTTGACACGTCTACTTTATTGTTTTATTTTTTTCTGCAACTCTCTTCTCCGTGTGTGTATGTGTTTTGTTGTTGTTGGCCTAATTCTATTTCTTAAACGTGAGGATTCTAGAATGGGGACTGCCTTTTACTGCTATTAACTTCTTTTTTGTCCCTCCCTGGTCCATTGCTGCTTATTTAGTTCTTGTCCATCAGTTCCACATAACTGATTTTGTCTTATAACTTCACTCATCTTATTCTAAGCAAGCACCCATTTATGAAAGTCTGTATCTATTTTGTTGTAAGTTTTATTGTTCACCATGTGTCAGAGCTATTAAATTAGGATTGATTGACATCTGAGTTGAAGGATATTATTTCTGTATTGGACTTGATTACTTTTGATGCTCATATGTTTCTCAATGCAACGAAAGCTGCCTCTAACTTGTGCATCCTTAGTTTGATATTATTGTTGGTTTCTCCAGCTTTTTCTATATGCCTGTCAAGGTATTTGTATGATTTTACAATAAGGGATATAAGAGCGTCCGATCGATAGAGTGGTTAGAGTAATGGTCTCCCGCGGCAAGATTCTCGTAAGCGTTGACTGTCCTCTGTGTATCTTCAAACTCCATTTTATGACTTCTTAAATTCTAATCAAGTATTCTACTCGGAAGACCTATGAAGACATGACATGCAGAGTTCTTCATGAAGGACAGCTTACGGAACTGTTTGGGATGGGAACGGGGGTGAGACAGGGATGCCTCTTGTCTCCATTTGTTTTCTTGCTGGCAATGGATTGGGTTATCAACATCACACGGCGGAGGTGGAGTCCGGTAGAATCTGACCAGGCAGCTTGGTGATCTGGATTTTGTAGACGGCTTGGCTCTTTTGTCCCATGGCCATGATCAGATGGAGGAGGGGGTGAAAGTTCTCTATGAGAGGTCGCAGCAGGTAGGCCTAAGGGTGCACAGGGAGGGGACGAGGATTATGAGAATGGAGGCAAGAAATGATGGTAGGATTGAACTTGAAGAAACACCACTAAAGGATGTGGAATCGTACACATATCTTGGTAGTAATATAGACAAAGTTGGAGGGACAGACATTGATATCAAAATAAGAATACAAAAAGCAAGAGGAGCTTTCATTGCATTGGGAAACTTATGGAGAACAAGAGAAATCAAGTCCAACACGAAAATAAGAATCTTCAACACAAATGTGGTCAGTCCTATTGTATGGCTTTGAGACATGGAAAGCAACAAAAACAACAACCAAAAAGCTACATACTTTTATAAACGAGTGCTTGCGTAGAATAGAAGGACTGAAATGATATGACAAAGTCACAAATGTGGAATTGATGACAAGAACCAGACAAGTGCCATTGGAACAAGAGCTGAGAAGAAGACGCTGGCGATGGAAAGGACACACATTGAGGAAACATGTTGATAGCATTACAAAGTAGTCCTTGTTCTGGAATCCACAGAGAAAGAGAGGCAGAGGTAGACCAAAAAACACATGAAGAAAAGAACTGGAAACAGAGGGGAAAATGATGAGGAGAACATGGAAAGAACTTGAGCGGATGGCACATGACAGGAAGACTTGGCATGTGTTTGTTGAACGCCTATGCTCCTTGGGGAGCTAAAGGGTGTTGATTGATTGATTCTACTCGTAATTTTCCTTTGCTTCTGTTTATCAGTTGTGGTTTGTAAAACAATGTTCGATGCAGAGCTTTGTAATAGCCTGACCTCTTTATCCGAGCGCCCAACCTCGTTGCCCACCGATTCGTCGCTTCGGGGGCTTGTTCCTGTGGTCAGTATTGACTGAAAGGGATATTACTACTATTACTACTATTACTACTATTACTACTATTACTACTATGCAGATCTCTTGTTACTATATTCTTTGTATTCTCTAAGTAATATTCTCATTTCCCGACCACTTCCGTTAGTAGTTACATTGCGTTGTGACTCTTCTCCAGATGCTCTTTAATAATGCTGGATTGCTTCTTTCTTTACACAACGTGTTCTTAGAGTGCTAGTAATCTACCTTAAAACAATCGTTAGACTTTGTACTGCAATTTTGTCTCGAGGCAAGATTTGTGGATTCATAGACAGGTAGAGTCATGCTCCAGTATACCCTGATACGACTGGGTGCCTGACTCTGCTCTTGAGTTAGGGAAGGATACAGCAGAGAGTAAGGGAACCTCATAAAGCTTAGACAATTGTGGACACCTGTGTGATATTTGGTCTTTCATTCATTCATTCATAATCATTCAGCTGCCCATGGGTAAGTACCATCAACCAACATATCCCAAGTGCTTCTGTCACGTGCCTTCAACCAACATATCCCAAGTGCTTCTGTCACGTGCCTTCAACCAACATATCCCAAGTGCTTCTGTCACGTGCCTTCAACCAACATATCCTAAGTCCTTTTGTCACGAATATCTGTCTGTAGTTCTCTTTTTTCTGCATTTTTTGGATCCCCTCTACTCCTATTAACCTGAGGCTTCCAGAAAATGCTTGCCTTGTAATACTGCTTGTCTAACTCAATATTTTATCAACACAAGTATTAAGAAATCCACAGTTTCTACTTGTGTTTTTTAGTTTATTGACCTGTGAATAACCACACAGAATTTACGAATAAAACCACTACCTTTTAAAATTAGTCATTATGCACTTCATCGGAGCGAGTCATTCTTCATTCGAATCGACAATCTGTCTTAAATGGTAGTATTCAATATACATTTCACTGTTGACCAGTTCAGCTAACTGATGTCGACAAACGCCTCTATATAGCAATTAAATTCTCATCTGTGATCAATATTGGACGTTAATTAAGTATTTGTTCCGTGTCAATAAGTAGAATCAAATTACATTTTAACATTCTGTGACATAGCGCACAGTAAAGCAGATATCTCCGTTAGATTATGTACAGTACTTTAGTTTTAATTCATCACATGTTTTCAATAAAGTTTGAACGGTTGCAATTAGTCTGTCGAACATAACTCAAACGTATTAATGAAAAAACGTTCCTTATTATTTGTACTATTTATCTCTTTATGGAGAAAGGAGCCACAACAGGAGTGGGTCCATTTAATGCAGGGTTTCTTAACCTTTTTTTTTTGCCAAGGACCACGTTTGATTGTACGATGAACGCTACGGATACCTTTACGTACCCAATAAAGGCTATGAGACCTTTTGATTGTCCAATGAAGGATATTGGCCCCTTTGGTTGTCAAATGAAGGCTATGGGACGTTTTGATTGTCTAATGAGGGCAATGGGCCCGTTTGATTGTCCAACGAAGGCTATGGGCCTCTTTGATTATACCAATACAATTTATGACTCCTTTGATTGTCATGTAAAGGCTGTGGATCCCATTTGATTGCCCAGAAAAGGGTACTGACCCCTTTGATTGTTCAATTAAGTCTCAGGACACACGTGATTGCCCAATGAAGGCTATGAGCCTCTGTGATTGTCCGCTGAAGGCTGCTAACCCCTTTGATTGTCCGATGAAAGCTATGAGCTCCTTCTTGGAAAAGAATGTATATAAAAGCATTAACAATATTACATGTTACATTTGGATTATGTTCACGGACCTTCTAGAATCTATTCGCGAACCCCCTAGAGGCCCGTTGAACCCACGTTAAGAGAGCCTGTCTTAGAGGAAGCCGTTACTTAATCTCTTTTAGGAGTACCTGACATAATCGCGAATTACTACTAACCTAATAAATTAATCTGTTACAATTTTTGTATTGGTGGTCAGCGTTAATAATTCTAACTGGGGTTCGCTCGATGCCAAATTTTGTGATGACATAAACAAGCCTACGTGAGACTGTATTTCTAAACTATGAAACTTCCTAACGTTCTAAGTGAAACTTAACAAGTAAGAAAGTGAAAACTACATTAAACACCCATTACAATAAAGTGCCTGCCTTTTCATGGTGCTTTTCCTGGGAGAGTACTGGAAAGCAACGCATTGCATCGTGGAATGAAAGTTGAACTCTATTGAAATAAATCGCATATCTTTCCATCTGTTCAAGCTAGATGGGTTAGAAATACGCCTACCAGTTTGTCGGAAAAATTTAGGTATTTTTCTCATTTATGTTACGCAAGGTTCCCCTCGAAATGCGTTGGTGGTAAGTATGAAAAAGGATTTCTAATTTACATTTATACTTAGCAGTAGACAATGAATGAATTTCATTATATTTGCAGTCAAACTGATGTGAACAATATACATTGCAGTCTAATCTATATTTAGAACGTCTATCGGTTTGTTCACTCTAGATACAGGGGACACAACAATGTTTATGGTAAGGAAAGCTAGATATTAATTGTATTGTTTCCTTTAGTTTTAACCTTAGGTCACTACATCAATGTATTTCTCATAAAAAAAGGGATTTAACAAGATCAGAGTCGCAATTTTGATGTTTAAATTCCCCACCCCCTCCCTCCTTTTTAAAAAAAAGGATATGACTAGAGAAGGTTTGCTGGAGATGAGATGTATAGTTGTATAGAGGTACAATTGAGGACATGATTGGAGTAGATAAGCTGGAGGTAGGAGGGACAATGGGGCACTGTATTGGAGGGAGTGTACTAGGAGTGAGAGGTATGGCGGTGGACATGATTGGAGTGGAATTTCAGGAGGCCAGACGTATGGTGAAAGACATGATTATAGTAGATAGGCTGGAGGTACAATGGAGAACATGATTTGAGTAGACGTCCTGGAGGTGAGATGTATAGTTGTCATTGGGTTCATCCGAGAACTAACCGTGTAGGGTTGGTACTGGATGCTCAGATAATAATGGTGGCTAAGATGTACCACAATCAGGTGATATATTAAACGTTCAGTTATTTTTTTAATACTCGGGCAACACAACGTATACTTCTAGTAACAAATAAACATTGCTGTAGCTAATAACTGATAACTGTTACTAAGTCCGCAATACATTGGGTTTTTCGTGGTATTAGTGAAGGGACGGTGGCTTACAGGCAACACGCGGCGTGCATTATATGAGGTGCCGAGCGCAAGTAGATTTCAGTTGCTAGCGTGCAGTGGCTTCAGGCCTCGTTGGCTTTGCGCAGGTGGGTCAGTGTCTGTCCCTAGTCGTGGTGTGCTGTAATACAATAATTTGTTTTCAACATAAGGGTTACTTTCACAGTTGCCGAATACTAGCAGAATTGTAGATTTTAAAGCTGCAACCAAGGTAGAGTGGGTTCATTTTCTACATAAGACAACAGGAGGAGGAAACACTTGGGAGTCATGACCCATGTGGGCCCGCCCTCCTTAGAGTGTACAGGAGTATACAGGGCCGAAACACTTGTTCGACGGGGGACCACTTCTGATCATCAGATTGCCTCTTGTTGTATCGCTCTGTATAGAGTTTCCTGTCAGGAAGTCAAACAGAATTCGAGCGGGGCTTATGTCTCATCTTGTTCAAATAACTATTAACATATCAGCCGATGTAGCCACCCAATTTGGGAATTATTCTGACACTTAATAATTACATATTTGTTTGGAATTGTTCTTTTTGTGTGTGTATGTGTGTTTTGTTTTGTTTGTCGTAAATTTTACATGCAGCAGAAAGAGCTCACTATAATTCAAACCCGTCATGTCTTTGATACTTAATCGCATACAGATAAAATAATATCTTCACTCTGAATGTCAAGTCTGTCCTATTGGAAACAGGGAGAACGACAAAAACAACTGCAAAAAAATACAAACTTTCATAAATGTGTACTTAAGCATATTGAAGGACAGGGATAGTATGATAAGATTGCTGACGTGGAACTGATGTGGAACTAATGTGGAACTGATGTGGAACTGATGTGAAACTGATGTGGAACTATGTAGAACTGATGTGGAACTGATGTGGAATTATGTGGAACTGATGTGGAACTCTGTAGAACTGATGTGGAACTGATGTGGAACTGATGTGGAACTGATGTGAAACTGATGTGGAACTGATGTGGAACTATGTAGAACTGATGTGGAAGTATGTAGAACCGATGTAGAACTGATGTGAAACTGATGTGAAACTGATGTGGAACTGATGTGGAACTATGTAGAACTGATGTGGAACTATGTAGAACTGATGTGAAACTGATGTGGAACTGATGTGAAACTGATGTGAAACTGATGTAGAACTGATGTGGAACTATGTAGAACTGATGTGGAACTATGTAGAACTGATGTGGAACTATGTAGAACTGATGTGGAACTGATGTGAAAGTGATGTGAAACTGATGTGGAACTGATGTGGAACTGATGTAAAACTGATGTGGAACTGATGTGGAACTGATGTGGAACTGATGTGGAACTATGTAGAACTGATGTGGAACTATGTAGAACTGATGTGGAACTGATGTGGAACTGATGTGGAACTATGTAGAACTGATGTGGAACTATGTAGAACTGATGTGGAACTGATGTGAAACTGATGTGAAACTGATGTGAAACTGATGTGGAACTATGTAGAACTGATGTGGAACTATGTAGAACTGATGTGGAACTGATGAGGAACTGATGACAAGAGCTAGATAAGTGGGAGTGGAACAATAAATGAGAAGAGGACTGGCGATGGATAGAACACACGTTGAGGAAACCTATCACATAGCATTACAGGTAGTTCTTGTTCAGGAAACCCCAGTTTAAAGAAGCAAATGTAGATCGGACAAAAAAACACATTGTGTAAGAAAACAAATGGAGATACACATCGTAATGGCTACGGACTGGACACAACAGATTCAGATACCATCTATACCACAAATACAAAATTGGTGCAACAGATCTCTGTACCTGCGGTACCAGCCCGATGACAGTCGAACACCTGCTGCAATACTGCCCAACCAACAGTAATGAACGGAGTAGCATATGGCAACAACCCACTTCTGTCAACGAAAAACTGTTTGGAGATGTCGGAAACCTTGAGTTGACTACTGCCTTTATTGGAGTCATAAATGTGGAGGTCTGAAGGCGAACGAGGAAGAAGAAGAAGAAGAAGAAATCGTAATGATGAGTAAGACGTTGAAGATATTGACCTGGTGGCACATGACAGGAGGACATGCGTTAGTTCAAGGTTAATGCCTCTTTAGGGAGATGAGTGATAAAGACGAAATAGGGCTGCTATTATAAATTTACGAATAGCATGAAAAAGTTTAAATTCGTGTTTAAAATAACACGAAAAAGTTTAAATTCGTCAGTTTAAAATAAATACAAATGCGTTTAAATTCGTTAGTTTAAAATAAACACTTAATCGTTTAAATTCGTTACTTTAAAATAAACACTAACACGTACTGAGATTTTGACACAACCGGCGGATTACAAAAACAAGGATCAATAAGGATTGACTTCTAAATTCGTGAGTTATGTCAATACAATTCTAAAAGGGCTGGCGATCAAATATTCTGGTCACGCAAATCAGACACGCTAAACCTGAACACATATGTCACCAATATATAATTCTTGTATGCGTCAACAAACATTTCTGAAACTGTTTCATAATTTTATTTATTCACGAGCAAGTAACGCTTCAAAACAAAAATGGGAGATAATTAAGTTCCTCTCTTTCTGCTGCATGTCCTGATGATTGTACTAGTTCTCCTGTGGACTTTTCATTCTGTTCCGTTCAATGTCAACTTTATCGGAACTTTTTTTTATCACACTTATCATGACTTGGAAAAAAAAAACATTAACAACACAAAAAGTAATACGTCTTACTAAGAGAAAGGACAAAGGAAAAACCTACGTTGCCGCCACAAGGCCTTCGTCAGGGACAGACAAACACAAGACAGAAGGGAAAGAAAGTGACGATTAAGTGGAGAAGTACTGGAATAAGAGACAAATACTCCTTGATAGTGTCACATGTCGGAGCGAAAATGGCTGTTACTTATCATGACTTGTGGTGTATGGTTAATGCACCTCGACATAAACTGAATGAATATTTCTAGCCCACTGTCACGGATGGTCTCACCTGACCTGCCGCAGTGGTCCAAGAATGGCCAGATAGTTCGAGCAAAAGGATTAGTTTTTCAGCGGTAGAAACCTTTGCTCAAGATACTCTTGGCAATGATATAAATCAGAGGGTTATGCTCCTACTTCAGGTAGTCTCGTGTGTATTTTAGGACGGCAATTACAAAACTGAACTCCGCCTTGGTTAAAATAGGAGGAGGGCAACACGCTGCTCTACAGTGGTGTACCCACATCTGAAAGAGCTAAAGGGGGCGTGGGTTGCATTGTGGCCAAAAACCAAAAAGATAGTATTGTGACCGCTTCATATACTGATTATGTGTCTGTGGGTAAGTCGTTAATGATCGGGTCACTTCTGTGTAAATACTGTGTGACAGTTTGCAGGTACAGTATTGCTTCTTACTGACTGACAAGTTAGTTTACTAGCCGTCCTCTAGAGATGTTTATTCTTGTAGATGTATAAGAGGTTCGTTCGTCTCTCGATAGTTGTTATTGCGTGCTATAGTGGTGTACTAATTAATAGAACTGGAACTTTGAACTGAACTTGACAAAATCTGCATAATTCAGCCGAGTCAAATAACATAGTTTATTTACATAAAACATAATGAACAAAATGCAGCTGGTACCAGATCAATTTCTTTCCTTTGAAGGTGGTTTCTGTATGTATTAGCATTTTTCCATCTCTCACTATAAGCGTGTGAGATACTAAAATCCCGTGTGGCTTCATGAGTTAGGTTACCTTGACCTTCTTCTCCATAACGTTCAGTGAAAGCAGTTGAGCCTCTGTTTTCTCAACTAAATTTGATATTTCTCCAGCTTTTGACCTTTCAACTGATTTATAGCAGTTCTTCCGTTTCTTCCCCTAACAAAATAAATTCTAACTGGGGACTGAAAACAATCGAGATGTACTTACTTCAGTTACTACCTTACTCAGTCTTAGCTCCTAGTTCAGAATATAGCGACTGCCGTTATTCTGTTCTATGAATGATATCATTAAACTTTAACACAACCTAACTTCATTTTGAAGAACTTCAAGAATCAAAACTTAGAAATACCTTGGTTGTTTTGCATAGATGAGACCGCTCAAACATGGCTTCTCAACACACATGTACAGACATAACCTTCGCCGAGGCCTTCTATCCGGAACTCTCCTTAGGATTTTTAACTTTTAGTTAGCTAGAAGGTGGTGTGAGTTCTTGCCACCGTCGATGGTTTCGATTGGGGCTACTAAAATGTATGAACTTATTTCATTGGGCACGGATAATGCTGGGGTAGTAGGCATTACTGTCACAGTATAAAGGGATAAAACTTTGTCTCGGAGCGAATTATGGTTGTAAAACTAAAAGAAGGAGAAACCATAGTCAACCTGGTCATAGTGTATGGGCCAAATGAGGATGAGAGAGCAGAGGTCAAAGAGGAATTCTTCGAGCTGCTTCAAAGGACAGCAGATGACTGACTAGATGAAATTATCATGCTCGAAGATTTCAATGCTAGAGTTGGAAATGGCCATGCTAGATGGGATGGAGATATCGGAAGATATGGAGAAGGTACTCTCAATGACAATGGAAAGCGACTCCTTAGATTCTGCAGTGAGCAGACTCTGATCATTACAGACACAAAGTTCCCCCATAAGCGCATACATGCATTACACTAGATGTGAACCAACAAAGACTTAGAAGTCAGTGATCGACTATGCCATAGTTAGGAGGAGCTCATTCAAATATGTCCGGGATGCTTAAGGCTGGAGGGTCCAGAGATTGGAAGTGATCACTACCTGCTTACAAGCAAAAGAACCACTGAAAGAGTTGCTCAATGAGCATTAAAACATACAGGCTGAGAGAGCTAGAAATTAAGACCAGATATCAGGGGCTTATTGCTACAGCGGTGAGAAACACAGAAGAACAACCTGATGACTTGGAAACCCTCTGGCTTAAATTTAAGGACATCATAGACAGCTGCTGCAGAAACATGTGGTAAAGTCCGTCTTGGGAACAAGAGAAAGAGGACACATCGGTGGACAGAGGAAGTCAAAGAGAAAATTAAGAGAGAAGAAAATGGAATTGAAACAATACTTAGGAGCTAAAAACACAGCAGGACAAATAGAGAAATATAGAGAATACTCAGAACAGAAGCAAAGAACAAAGTGCTAGCAGGAAAACAAAAGTCCTGGGAAGAATTTGGAGAAAAGCTAGAAAAAGATGCGCTAGAAAACAGACATTGTTCTATAAGACCCTAAAGAACATGAGGAAGTAAAAACAATGCCCTCTCAAATTTATAAAGGACGGGCAAGGCAAATTGCTTACTGCCCCGAAGGAAGTAATGGAAAGATGGAAAGAATATTTCTCAGAACTCCTTGATGATGATCAAGGTTACGCATTAATGATAACCACTAGCAAAGAAGAGGAAACAAATGGTGGTGAAGATGACATAAAGATGGAAGAACTGAAGGCAGCACTGGAGAAAATCAAGATGGGCAAAGCAGCAGGACACGATGGTATAAGACCAGAAATGGTTAAGTACGTGGGAGCATCAGGCGACTTATTACTCTTAAGGATCCTACAGGCAGCGTGGTGCAACAAGACCGTACCAAAGGAATGGGAAATTGCCATCATAACACCAATTTTCAGAAAGGGTGACAATCGACAATGTGGAAAACATAGAGGCATATCCTTTCTCAGTGTCCCTGGTAAAATCTACTCTAGAATCCTATAGCAGAGACTCCGACGACCAGCTGAGCCACAATTGGATGAGGTCCAGTGCGGATTCCGAGCAAACCGAAGTACTCAAGAACTAATCTTCACACTCAGACAGCTGAGTGAAAAGGCCCTTGAGTATAACAGTGAGATCCATATTTGTTTCATAGATCCGGAAAAGGCGTTTGACAGGGTCCCCTGGAGCAAACTTTGGGACTGTTTGGCAAGGAAGAAAATTCCAGCACCTCTGATTCAAGCTATACAGAGCTTCTACAAGTCTTGCAGAAATTATGTGAGGACAGCAAACTTTAGTCAGAAGAGTTCAGAACCACCACTGGTGTAAGACAATGTGATATCCTGTCACCTTATCTTTTCATACTACTCATGGACGATCTCACCAAGGCATGTAAGGAGAGAACAAGAACGTATTCAGTGCGGTACTGAAGGATGAGACAGGTCTGTATTTCAAAGCTGGCATTTGCTGATGATGTTGCCCTGATTGCTAAATCAGAGGCACATCTCCAATCCAACCTGCAAGTCTGGAAGGAAGAGCTGGAGAAGAGAGGGATGGTCATAAGCAGCTCTAAACCAAAATCCATGGTGATATCACGAGAAGAAAGAAGACATCAGATTAAGCTGGGAGAACAGGTCCTGGAGCAGGTCGACCACTCGGAGCTATTATAGATGAGAGGTCACAACAAGTGGGCCTGAAAATGCACAGGGAAAAGACAAATATTATGAGAATAAATGCAAGAAATGATAACAAGGTTGAAGAAACACCACTAAAAGATGTAGAATCGTACACATGTCTTGGAAGTAATATAGATAAAGTTGGAAGAACAGACAGTGATATCAAAATAAGAATACAAAAAGCAAGAGGAGCTTTTATTGCATTTGGGAAACATATGGAGAACAAGAGAAATCAAGTCCAACACGAAAATAAGAATCTTAAACTCAAATGTGAAGTCAGTCCTATTGTATGGCTCTGAGACATGGAGAACAACAAAAACAACAACCGAATAGCTACATACTTTTATAAACAGGTGCTTGCGGAGAATAGAAGGACTGAAATGGTACGACAAAGTCACAAATGTGGAATTGATGACAAGAACCAGACAAGTGCCAGTGGAACAAGAGCTGAGAAGAAGACGCTTGCGATGGATAGGACACACATTGAGGAAACCTGTTGATAGCATTACAAGGCAGTCCTTGTTCTGGAATCCACAGGGAAAGAGAGGCAGAGGTAGACCAAAAACACATGGAGAAGAGAACTGGAAACAGAGGGGAAAATGATGAGGGAAACATGGAAAGAACTTGAGCGGATGGCACAAGACAGGAAGGCTTGCCATGTGTTTGTTGAAGGCCTAGGATCTTTGAGGAGCTAAAGGGTATTGATTGATTGATTGACCGACAGGGAGGCATCAAAGAAGAGTTAGCCACTCGAAAAGCAGCAGCAAGGAGACTTTTTCAGGCCATAAATCAAAGATTCCTCAGCAAGAGAGAGGTTGGTAAGAAAACTGTATACCGCTCCACCAATGTCCCAGTTAGGACAAAAAGTCACCACTGACTGAAAACAGCACTTTGTCTCTTAAAATTACTTTGTCTCTTAAAATTAAGTCAGCCAGCCCATCAAAAGTTTTTTTTTTTCAATTTTTGACAAATCAACCCATCTAGAAAAGCAAAGCTTAATTGATGAAACAAATTCAACAAAATCCTTAGCTGAATCAGGCAACAATGATTTCAGTTTCAATCTGTAACCATTTTTATACTGTCCACTTCGTCCATTGTGGCTCAAATAATTGAATTTGATGTTGGCTTGTTTCGGTGTCTGATACGTTTGCTACCCTAGAAGTGAACGTGGCCCACAGGAACCATCCTGTCACTATATATTAACATTTACATATAAAAAACACGTAACATTCGGTCATTTTTTAGTCTGGTCGAAGCCGGTGAACAAATGTCCCTACTCCGAATTTTACGAGACTTAATTCAATCCAGATCCACGTTTGATCCATGCAAGGGAGGGGGAGGGGGCGCTTAAAAAAATAACATTTTAAGGTAGAAGAATTCTTAAAACTACTTTCGCGGTAAAGTACATCCATTTTTACATAAGGTAGGAAAATTTCAGTTGCTTGTGATCATAAGTAAAGTTTTAATTATAAATTTTATTGGAAATTTGTTAGCACATTTAGAAAAAGCGCACAAAAATGAAAATAAACTATATTCGGTAATGAGTTGACCCAAACCTAAAGGACTTTTATATTTGAACATGCGCCCTAATATAACCGACTCGGTTGAACGAAGCGCGACTCTCCAAAACGAGGCAACATTTGTTTTTAAAAAACAACTATGTACACTGTCAATGTTCCCGTCATTGTTAAAATGAAACTATTTTGCCTCACGGTGTTTGGCAAAGCAGTCATTTGTGTGCAGGTGTGGATGATTTGTTATTGTGTATTACTGTATGAAAGAATGAATGAATAGTTTAAAATGTAGTCTACAAAAGCCACGTATTCATTTATTCACACACATATACCATACTTATAACTCCATAAAAGTGCATAATTTTAAGCCATATCACTAGTTAAACAAAAATATAGTCGGAGATGGACATCTATAATTTCTGGCGTCAGAGTCGGAAATTGTTTGGGGCGACCCCACAACCCTTGTTATTCTGCTTCTACGTCATTATCTTTGTATCTTCCTGTTGTTTAGTCATTGTTTGGATTATCAGACAGATGGGATGCAGAGGCGAGGTAGAATATGATCAACATTGGCGATGAATATGATCAACATTTAGATCAACTGTTAAAAGCATTACAATGCAGTCATATTTTTTGAATCACCGAAGTAAGGGAAGTAGTGGGAGACCAAATACCACATTAAGAAGATAAGGAGAGACAAATGAATGGGCTGAGGATTACATGGAAAGATCTAGAGATGATAGCACGAGACATGAGGACTTGGCATAAATTTGCTGAAGGCCTCTGTTCCTTAATTAAAATGCAGCCTTTGTTCTGGAATCTCTAGGGCAGTGCATCATAACTAGGGTTGCATTGAATCCCTTGCGAGTGCGAGACCTATCTTCAGGGGTGCGAGATATGTAAGATCTTTTATAAGGCGATTCATCATTAACAATTATATATAATAAACAGAACTCACGTGTATTTGTACAAAATAGAACATTTGCAACATGAATTCAATACCGAATACATACTTGTATCTCTTTTTCTCATTTCTATGCTCCATGCAGAACTTAAGGGGGGGGGGGGGGAGGGAAGAACTATTATTCTTAATGAGCTAAACATTAATGAAGATGATAAATGTGTTATATTTCTCTGGCTTAGCGACAACAACCCACAATTCATCAGCCCATACTTGTTATTCTAGATTTCTTGTTAAACTCTGTCACGGGTATGAGATTCTGTGTGTTCCTGTAATCCGCTCCTGGCTTCATGTTCGGAGTTTTATATTTCTCCACGGCATCATGTTACTTTTCCGCTGTCAGGAAACATGCAATCAATTATTTGTTTGGAAGTCCGACGTTCTGGATATTCGTTTAATTTACAGCCCGTAATTTCAATCAACCGTCTTGCACTTTAGCCTCATCTACATCAGGGGGTCTCAACGTCAGCCATATTTCAAGGGTGTCGGAGTAGCAAAGAGGTGGGTAGTAAGATCGGATGACTAGTTTCTCAGATAATGGCGAAAAACTAGGTGGGCTCATGTGCAAGTTGCGCACGTTAAAAATCTAACGGCAACTGCAAATCGTCATGAGTAGGCTGTAAGTCTCCTCTGGCACAAATTAAAAAGAAGATAAAATAGAAACCTACCCACCACAAAAATATTTATAGGATGTTTGATTCCTATATACAAACATTGGGATTCTCGCCGGTGCACTGTGCTGAGATCCTCCTTGTGTGATCTAAGGGAAGAGATCGGAGCACTGATGGAGTTGTCCGTGTGCAATGAAGATAGTTCTTAAAACCAAACCAAACCAAACCAAACCAAACCAAACCTAGGGGGCCACAGTAAGCTGGTAAAGTATCTTTGTAACAGCTAACAGCGACTTTGGGTGGAACCACGCCAGTAAATGAGGGTCAGAAGGGAGCCATGAGCACAACAGGGTTGAGAACCCATGATCTAGACCAAGGCTTCTTAAGCTATAGTCCACCTACCCCATAAGTGTTATTGAATGATATCTACAGGGTCAGTTTACATAACCAAAAGTTTTATTCGGTGAATTATTAAAGATGTTTACATTTAAGGAAATATATTATTTTTTACATATCGTTTTGGATTTATATTTTAGTATGATATATGTAAGCTTTAAAAGGACTGCTACCGTATACGCAGTGGCGTCACTAGGGTTGGTGTCACCCAGTGCGGTAACTCATGGTATCACCCCCATAGACCTCCTCCCGTACCAGACCTTACAGAATCCTTAGTAATGATTTGTGTACTAATCTTACTCGTAAATCGTAATTCATGTATATCACTGAATGTAATGGAGATAGTATTGACATAAACAATTAGGAAACAAGTAATGGTGATATGTAAGCTTAAGCATTTTCCTTTGCAATAAAAATAATAATAACCCCTTCAGTCATAACTTTGGGATAGCGCCCCTGAGATAACAGCCCTCAGCTGATTATTTCCCTGTTGTTCCTTTCGACGTTTTCTACTCTCTTCTACATGCCATGGGAGTTTCTTGTCGCCCAATCTGAGGTGGCGCCGTAGAGAGCATCTCTACTTGATGCGATCGGCAGCTTCATCCTCTTGTCACAGAGAGTTTTGATCAATAAATTTTCTATTTCTCTTCTTTTTTTTTCTACCCGTGTCCTCTATTTTATTATCACTCTTTATCCTCTTCCTGTATTTTTCGCATTCGTTTGTTTGCGAAAAATATTTCCGTTCACATTCTCACTTTACCGGTTTCTTTCTCATACTGATACGCATTTCTATTATGTAAGACGTCATCCACTTAAGTAGACGAGAAATCATAAATATGCATCTATCCCAGACATACGAGCAGACTTTTGTCTGCACTTTTAGCTGACACGCGCGTTTTTTCGGCTGAGCGCTCAGGTGAGGCGCGATAACCGACATCTCCACGGCGCAGGTTGAGACTTATAGTCTAGCATTTTCACCTTCACAGCGTTTCTCAGGCTGAGTTTCTCGGGAGGTGGGAAAACTGCCTCTGCATTGGAGACGGGTCGTCTGAGATTCCATCTGACACGGCACTCATTGTTGGCCCTGGTCAGCGTGAGGTGTGAAGACGAGAAGTGTCAGTTATGGCATGCGTTTTGTTAACGTAAGTGTTAAAGACGGAAAGGGAAGATTATTTCGTTTGCAAAATAACGTTCACCTCTTTGTCTGTTTGATAGATATAACCAGAGTTTGAAACTAGATTTTCATTCTTACTCCTAAATTTTGCAGTAGACAGATCGCTGTGCTAGATCAAATATCTGTGTTTTGGCGAAGTCTGAGTTTCTTGGCCATTTTGCCGAGCTCTAGACTACCATTAGATTGCAGTATTCTAGTTCATGGTTTAGTCTGTAGTTCTGTGGGGAGGTAAATATATTATATTAAGTATCTAATATTTTGTGAAGTGTTTAAAGTGATAATCACTTATTTCATATTTCATTGGAAGATTTGGTGCAGAGTGCTAAATTTATATAGTCTGTATTATTTTATAGTGACGAGTTACAGTGGAAAACAGAAATTATAATTTCTAGCTTAAACTCAGTCGGCTATTAAGGAATTTAATTTTACTGCTAAATAATCAGACGAGAATATTTTTCTAACTAACTTATAAATGCTAGATGCCTCATGAGTGTTGACGGAATACGTAGGTATTCCTAATTCATGATGATTGATTTTTATATAACGTATTTCAAGGAAAAGTTTAAATGATAAGTCAAGCGGTACGCTTGCAGTTTAAAAATGTAAGTTATAACGAGTACCTAGTATGTATAATTATTTATATGTGTTTTTCCTTTATTCAGTGAATACTGGGGTTAACCCAAAACTTTGCCAGCGTTAAGTACGTATGAGTGATATCTGTGAAGAACTAAAACATTTTCCTTAAAAAAAGCCTTGGTGCAGAATCTTTACAAGTTCTTTAAAATGTAAATGAAGTAACAGCCCTATCGCGCCATATTTAATTCTTCCTGAGAAACAACTCAAGTACATTTTTAGCCTGTGTGGCAAGTAACATATTAACGTCAGTAACATTCCGACGGAGTTTTGACTAGTGGTGTGGTGACCAAATATAGTTCTTTCCAGAAAGTAGACACCGATCTGACATTCCTCAATTCTAGAAACCTAAGCTATTGACACTTTGCTCGTTGTTAGTGTTCGTGCCTGGACAATTTTAATGTGACCTAAACAGCATCCGAAAAAATAAGAACACCCAAGGAATCGTTCCCTGAAGCTGAGAATTCATCCCGCCTTTTTGGAACTGGGGATTTCTTGGTCAAAGACTGCCTTTGACGATTCTGTATGTGAAGGTCCTAAAAATTGTGTTTCTAGAAGTGGCTATCAAAGCTGTGAGTATGAACAAATGCACGTGATCACTGCTGAATGAAATAGAGTGAATGCAGGACGGAGTGATCTCTTTATTGTTGTAATTTGGAACTCATTTTGCTGTCTTAACTTTCTGTATGCAAGCATTGCAAATCATATTTCCCTTAAAAATAGAGCAGAGATATAAAGTCCGTCCATACCTTAAAAGGGGGAAATATTAGACCAAATCATATGTATCCTTGATTCCTTGAGGCTATCATTTTCTTCTAACAGGACTGTGGGCATACCTTGAGGGATAAGATCATACTGTGGGTCTATCATTTTTGTAGCATTTGTATTGATTTTATGACTATTTGTATATGCTTTGATGTAATTTATATGTGTTGTGATGAGATTTTAGATGATAATTAAAATTTCTTTTTTTGAAATTAATCAGCGCGTTGGTCAGCTCGTTCCAAAATATGTATTTAATCATTTGTTATAGGTTTCCTACGTCTGTACGTCTAACTGTCGTCTTGTATGTGCGTGCACGTGAGTGGATAGAAATATATATGATATATATATATATATATATATATATATATATATATATATATATATATATATATATATATATATATATATATATATATATATATATATATATATATATATATATATATGTTTAGACTGTCTGACTCCTCTGAAATCTGTCGTAGAAGATAGATGAAAGAGAGAAGATTTCTCGATTTCAGAGACAGCCTCTATCGCAGTCTACCATCTCACTCGTGGAAATCTATTGCTATTACTATCTCTCCCTCTGACTATCACTTAATCAAATCTATTCAGAAGGGACCAACCCAAGTCTTAATTCTCCTATCAAAAATCTACGACACCTCTCAAGTAGCAGAATCTATGTCCAGTGCCCTCATGTCTTTCTTCTACACATCTTTAAACCTCAGCTGTGGATGCACAACTGCTCTTCGCCATAAAATGCATCATTTGCATGTACAATTGTTAATTTTGCATTTATTTACATTTTTTTTTCTAAGAAAGAGTCCGGATCCCTCACGGGAAAATCAAAAAGGGGTCTATGGCACACACAAAATTTAGAATCCCTGATCAAGTTTGAAATTTGTGCATCATCTCGATATATCAACCAGTTAAGCAGTAGCCATGATTGCATAATTTTACAATGAATGTTTGATTATCTAGATTTATACCCCATCTCCCAGCATAACCTGTTAAATTCATTATTGTATCGTCTGAGTCTAATCTCAATCAGTCTATCAATACATTTTAGTTCCCTTTGAACCACATCCTCATCACAATCACATCGAGTCTTCCTGTCCTGTGTTATCCCTTCCATGTTTTTCTGTATCATGTCCATCCCCTTTATATCTGCCTCCAGTTTTCTTCTCCATACGTTGTTTCATTCATTCATTTTCTTTTGTACATTTTACGGAAGATATAGCCACCACCGCGCGCTGGTCAGATTGCATGATGTCTGTACAAAGTATTCACATGCTCGCGCAGCAGTAGTTTATGTGACAATTTGTTGTACATGAATGAGGGTGGTACATGTGGTGAAGTGGGATGTTATAAATATTTATAGGGGACTTAGTGTACTGACTGAGATCAGCTGTGAAGGTATCTATATCTAATAAAAGTAGTGTATTATAGATAACCTTACTTGCTGCCACATATATATATATCTCAGTCAGAATTATTCTGGGATAGTGTGATGACTACGTTGTATGTCTAGGGTATGTGTATGATGAAGTGTAAGTCATAACAACAACAGACAGATAAACAATTTAATTTATTCCACCACACTTGACAACACTGTGACACTCACATACATATAACACTCTAAAGGATATCTTAAAGGAGTCACTGATAACTTTTCAAATAACAATATGTATTCATTGCTGTCATGAATGAATATGTGTCCTGATTCAAATACAAAGGGAACCAGGAATCACAATCAATTTTAATTACAAGTTATATGTACAGAATTTCTCAATATGAATATTGTAGTGACATTTATTATTAAAAGTATCCTATGTGTGTCAGTTGTGTAGTAGTAATATGAGGTAATACTGGTTTTGTTTTGTTCAAGCTCTGTTGGTATTTGTCATCATGACTTCAATAGTTTGTCTTTATTGGAACTAGTATTGGAGATGTTCTCAGTTCCTGATATTAAAACAATTTACTTCCCCTCTTAAGTTTATGTTACAATGTTATTTTAAGATGGGGTACATAATTTTGAGCTCAGCTGGCCACATCAGCTTATCTTGCGTGATGGCGGCAGGAAAAGACTCTGTAGTAGTGTTTGATGGTATTGTATGATGGTGATATTACTAAATGTAATTGTATGAGGCCAGCTGTGAAGGCTCCTGAGATAAAATGTAGTTGTGAATTGTCAGAAGGCCTTTCTTGCTACCACTACGACCTCACACTTAATTTTTTTTAATGAATGTGGCTACGTAAAGTGTCTAGGGTTATGATATGTAGTGTGGTGTAATAGGTTATAGATATACCCACAGATATTTAACAAGACTAATAATATTAATAAATGTTAAAATACACTGAACTAACTCACGTGTGTAAAATTTTTTGATAGAATTATATTACATTTATTTTGTTCTGGATCAATTTTTTAGGTTGACCAGAACTTAAAAGGATTTAGAGATTATGATAGAAATGCATGGAATATTATATCATAAATGCAATAGTGTACATATATATGTACTATACTAGTTAGTTTTATTAAAATGTTCTAGTAGTCATCTACTTGGGAGGATAGTTAATGTTTGTGCTGTTGGGGTGGCCTCATCACACCTGTCTATATTGACTACACAGTGTCCAGAAAATGGTGGGAATTTTTATGGGGTATTAGTAACTACAAAGCGTTGGTGAATGTCCAGCAGACCAGAGGCTCACTCATCTTGTAGTTGTAGCTCTGGTGCTGAAATCTGGTGATCCCACCTCTCCGGGCTGGCGGGCAATAATGGTGGTCTCTGTCACAAGTACTGCACAGATACACTCGAGTAAAGTCACCAACTGAATAGACACTGCTTTGTTGACAACAGAAACTCACAGCTCTGCAATCAAAGTATGGGCCATGTGTCAAAATCTATTCTCTACCCACGTCTGGACACAACACTGACACAACAACCACATCATACAGACAGGTCAGATCTCTCTGACCAAACAGCACATTTACCATGGTGGTTTTACATCAGATAGATCCTCCCAGACTATAGATTCTGAAAATTATTTATTAGTTTTCTGCCCTAAAAGAGGATAGGTAATATGTTTCATTATTCTCAACACTTGATCTGTCTTGCCTAACCCTTGCTGGAGTTTATGTATATTGTTGGTCCCTAGACCCTGACTAGGGCGGGGGTCTAGAGCAAATCCCTACTTGTTTGTAAGGCTAGATTATGATATGGCAGTATCAAATCACTCAAACATGAAACAATATTCAAAATATATAAGGAAATAATTTCAATCTTACCAGATTATGAATAAATAACACAGAATTGCTAGCAAAACTCAGCTGAGCTGCTGGCTATAGTATGGCGTCCCTAAACTTCTTTCACTTTCTTTCATATGGAAATCACCACACTTTAAAATCTGTGTCTATCACTGAACCTCTATTGAAGACTGGCCCCACTTTCGCGTCTGAGCGCTAATAATATGATTGTCTGTGGCCAATCACTGCCTAGGTTTATTTTAAATTCAAATTTCCTACCCTAAAGTCATTTCAGTCATGCTTCAGTCAAGTATGGATGGTTATCTGTTGGTCTGTCCGTCTCTACTTGTGTTTCTACAAAAATGTACTTGATTTTTGAACCAACCTTTCTCTCCCCTCCAAAATTTTGTCGTTAAAAGTTATATTTAGACACAGCTACCACCAATGTCCCTCTCTTCCATACTACGTAGATTTGAACACCTGCGTCTCAAGGTCGTGTTTTTGTGTGCAAATAGCGACACTTTTTATTCCATACAGTCTGTCGCTGATGTAAACTACACTGTCTTTTGTCATTATCTTCAATATTATCTATCCGTTTGTAAAATTAAGAACATATTAGTTCACTGCTCAGAATGGGCCATCCGGCCAGCTAATTTTTATATTCCTAACATTAATATTAAGAAAAAATTACTTTTTAATTTTTGTAATATTCCAAACATCTGCATTCTGCCGCTGAATTCAAATCAAAGGCTTGGTATCGCGCAAAAGCGTCCAATAAATGACTGTGGCGTAACATATCTATGGTCCCTTCTGTCGAGTTGCTTACTTTTTATGTCAACTTGGGAAACGTGACTTTTCTCCGTTTCCCCCCCCCCCCCCAATTGCGTCTCCTTAGCCTTTCTAGTCTCACGCAATCTTTCCAGTCATATTTTTTTCCTTTTTGATCCGCCGTTCCCCTCCTGTCTAGCAAGTTAATTTTTATGGAGGATGATGACCCGCGGTCTAGGCGATCATGTACTATTCGCAGCCTACGCATTATGTTTTTATCCTTAAATGTTATCTTTGGAGGTATTTTACCGTTGTATCTCTGTCAATTTCACTACACATCTCCCCACTTGAAAACATGCCTATGGCAAGTTCCAAAACCAGCGATACACATAGGTAAAATTACTCCTCACGTCTGCCACTACTCTAATTTTGATCACAGGGGTGCCAACTGAGGAAATCTGCACCGACATTCAATTTGCCTGGGATATATTGGATACTAAACTGATAAGGTTGAAGCAACAAAGACCACCTCAGCAATCTTGCGTTTTCATGCTTAGCCTGAGACAAGAACACGAGAGGCTGATGGTCCGTCTCCACCACAAAAGTCCTACCATACAGATAGATTTGAAACTTCTTTATTGCCCAGATTAATGCTAAACATTCTTTTTCGCTTGTGGAGTATCCTTGTTCCGCCTTATTCAATTTGCGGCTTGCATAAGCGACTGGTTTAAGTTCCCCATCAGGTGAAGCTGATCTTTGCAACAAAGCCCCTCCGAGTCCTACATTACTTGCATCGGTTCTTAAGACAAAGTCCTGTGTCAAATCAGGCAGTTTGAGAATAGGCTTGGTAGTGAGTTTTTCCTTTAACTCTTGGAACGCTAGTTCACATTGTGCAGTCCAAATAATTTTATCTGGAAGTCCCTTGCGAGTCAGATCAGTCAGAGGAGCACATATAGCGTTACAATTTTTGATGTATTTCTG
>JAMPIV010020391.1:0-265000 GCA_024509875.1 Oreohelix idahoensis
AAGGTTACACAGAGCACATCAGATGGGCACACAGAAAACTAAATTCATAATTTGATGATATGTAGGAAATGGAAACAATGCTTTCAACTATAAAGACATGCTCTAGAACTGTATGCAGAATATGGACTGTATTTGTGCATTACCAACAGCTTTCACAAACAGAGAGCGAGATAAGCATGTGGTACAGATGGAACAATCTTGAGTAAGCATCAAAGATAGATTTTATATAAACACATCTATGAAACAGGAATGATGTAATAGGTGATTGTTAAAGTCAGTTTGTTTTAGCTTTCGATGTAAACTTTTTTTATACTATGGTCTAAGGGAGTTAACAGGTTATAATATTTTTTTGAGACAGGTTTGATTTAGTTGTTGTCTCCCTTGACTTGCTATTTGGTCATTTAAGATTTTCTTGAACAGTTTTTGAGAACGTTAGCTCGTGTGAGCTAAACTCACGTCACGCGATTATCCGCGCATGCGTGAATGATCTGGCGGGAACTGATATGCGATATTTCATATTTCGTGACAGTTTGTTTTGGGCTTGACCAGGGAGGTCAGCCATTTTTCTCAGCCTGTGTAATCGGGGAACAAAGTCCTCTGTGTGATAAGAATGTTTGAGAGTTTTCCCCGGCTATTATTCTGACATATTTCTGAGAGCCAAGGAAGGCGTACGTTTATTGTGGTTTATTCTTGGATGACAGGGAAGGTAAAAATACCCTTTAAACTATTTCTTGTAGCCAAGACTTTTGTATTATGATGCTACCAGCCCAAGATGGTTGGCTGATATTGAGGTGACTTTCTCCTGGTGCGGAGGAGAGTTTATGAGTATATGGATATTGTTATCTTGCCAAAGATTTACATGATTTATTGGTCAGAGGACACACAGAGTATATTATATGGAAGCCCGCCACTCATGCGGCTTATATTGGCAAAGAATTATATGACTTGTTTGTCAGAGGAAACATAGAGCATATTATATGGAAGCCCGCCACTCATGCGGCTTATTTACTGATTATTGGAGAAGTCAAAGAGATTATTTATAGTACTGCAGAGCCAGGGAACGGCTGGTACATATATGCGCCATTCATCCTTTATACGGATATTGATTTGTCGTTACTTTCATGACGTGCTATGAACTACGCTTGTGACAGTGTATTTTGGTGATGTGAACATTCGTTATTGTGGCGTATTAAAACTGTGATCAATGTCACTTGCAGTTCCAATATTCTCTGACTATGATGTGCATATTTTGGTGTGTGTGATTGTCACTGACTTACATGAACTACACGCATTCGCACGCATTGGTATCTACTCACCCACACACCTTTTGTCGGCCATCTGTATAAGCCCGACCTACTAATTTTCCATCATCGGCAAACATATACCACTACTACATCCTCCTGATTCCACACCATCACCATTGTTACAGTGATGGCCTGCTGATGTCGTTGAGAATTATAACATTCACATTATTATCATCTTCCTGACACCACTTACACTGCCACCAGCATGTTACAGGGGAAACCACTTTGCTACAGTGGTGGCACCATTTGTTACAGCCAATATTATCATCCCTCTGGAGCCTCTACCTTCTTGTTACAGTGGTTGGCCAGCTCGATGGGGCTATTTACAGTAATGGTTTCAAGTGCAACAGTAATGGCTATTCCTAGCTGAAAGTACCCGGTGTTACCCGGAAGCCTCTCGACCGTACAGTGGAATCTGTTTCTTGTGAAGAAATGCCTGTACCTAGAGTCTTAGAGTTCCTGTACCTTTTCAACGTTGGATCCTCTTGACGCTGAACTGTATTTGCTATGAACTTCATTTCTGCTGTTGTGGAGGCTGGGATTGTGTTCAGCTTAAAAGATAAGTGGCTGTTTGTTGTCGTAAACTGTGCCTCTATGTGGTGTGTTAATTAAGCCTTCTTCATATATTTAGGCTACATATATATTTTATGTTATATGTTATATATGTTCTTTTTTCTTTGCGGGTTTGGTTGGAGGGACTTTAAGATCTGCTAATACCTCCTCAGACGGTCAGTAGATCTGGAAGTGTTCTTTAGGGACTGTGTGTCTGAATTCGTGTTTATACCGAATTCAGTCATTTCGATTTCTGTTTAGTTGTGCCGAGATGTCCCATGTTGTTTTTGTAATATTTTTCTCTGTTCTTTAGTTTTTTTTAATTAATTTGTTTGTGAGTGTCTGCCTCCTCTTGCTATCTTTCAGTTATATTCGCTATACACTGTTTTTGTGATTTGTTTTGTTAATTTTTTTCGCAGTTATCATTGCAAGTTTTTGCAATATTTTTTGCTTTATTGTTTTGTTGATTTCTTCGAATGTGTTCATTTGTACTTATATCTTGTCCTTGTTATTCTTGTTGGTATTGTATATGTTATACGCTGTCAATATTGTTATGCACAATAAGTATATAGTTAAGTAATTATATTATTAAGTGAAGTAATTATATACAAGTTCTTAGGCAAAGACTTGTCACCCACTGAGTTGGGATAAAGTGAGTTTTTGAAAAATTAATCATTGCACAAGGTATTTATCTTATATATATAATCCAGTAGAATGTCTACTTTGGATTATTTCATTGCACAAGGGAAATCCCTTGGCAAGACTAAGGAGAAATTAGAAGAATTTGCACTGGCTGAATATGCCAAGGCGCAGAAGGCTGAAGAAAAGAGACAGAAAGTGGAAGTTGAAAAACAAAAAATTGAAGCTGAAGATAGGAGATTGCAGATGCAAGCAGATGAGAGAAATTCCAAATGGAGATGGAACAAAAGAAATTAGAAAGAGAGGCTGAAAATAAAAAATTAGAAAGAGAAGCAGAAGAGAAAAAAGTCCAAATGCAGATGGAGGCTGAAAATAAAAAATTTGAAAGAGAAGCAGAGGAGAAAAAAGTCCAAATGCAGATGGAGGCTGAAAATAAAAAATTTGAAAGAGAGGCAGAGGAGAAAAATGTCCAAATGCAGATGGAGGCTGAAAATAAAAAATTAGAAGCTGAAGAAAGAAAACAGAAATTAGAAGCTGAAGAAAGAAAACAGAAGCTAGAAGCTGAAGAGAGAAAACAGAAAATGGAACACGAGGAAAGAATCTTAGCTTTGGAGTTGGAGAAAATAAAGTTGGCAAATATAGGTAATTCACAAAATGAGCCAAAGAATCAAACAACTTCTAATAAGATAAATGCTAGTTCTTATAAGGTCAAATTACCTGCTTTCAACTCTACCAATGATGATATATCGTTCTATCTAAATAGATTTGAACTTTCATGCAAAGCTCATAAAGTAGATAAGTCGCAATATGTTGCACAACTGATGGAAATACTTAAAGGTGAAGCATTGACTACTATAAGTATGGTAGAGGGTCCTGACAAGAATAACTATGATGTTGTCAGAGCAGCCTTATTAAAGAAATATCAACTTAATGAAGACGGTTATCATCTTCGCTTTAAGACTTTGTTACCAGAAGCTGGGGTAGAATTTTCAGAATTTATTTCAAAGATACGTCTTACGTTCTCACGATGGATTAGGCTGTCTAAAACTGAACACACATATGAAGCTCTTATGGATTTACTGCTTCGTGACAAAGTCATGTTAGTTAATGAGTCTTTTCTTGCTTTTTTACATGAGCGTAAGCCTACGAACTTGAAAGATATGGAACAATTTTGTTGCCAATATGTCACTGCACACCCAGATGTAACTGTTGGCAATTCTAAAGTCAAAGAAGGTTTTACCTCTGGCTTCAGCAGCACCATATGGTCCTAATTTTCGTCGTAAATTTCAAGGTACTCAGCGCAATTTTGATAGTAGTAATCACAATTTTGGACAGAATCAAGGTGGTCCATCACGTAATGATTCTTCTTCTAGGAACTGGAGGCAATCTAGTAGTCCTCAAAATTTTAGTTCCAACAATTATGGAAATTTTCGTAAGGGCAGCTTCAATCTTGAAAAGTATCTGACTGCTATCATCCATATAGCTACTCCCTTTTTTATGGGACGGGTCCACGCATGCTTGCTCCCAAATCCCATTGCGGACCTTATCGTCGGACGTATACACAGAATTAAAGAATGTACCCCGCAGCAAATTGCTGTTTGGGAAGAACAAAACACTCACGCTGCTTATGCAGTCACTACAAGAGCACAAGCTCAAAATATTTCTCAGACTCCTTCTAACGAAATTAATGAAGTACTTAATCCGAAGATCCACTCCGTGATCTCACGTGAGTCCTTTATCAAGCTGCAAAGAAATGATACTTAGTCAAAGATGATGATACAAATTATGACATAAATCTTAAATCTTGGTCCTCTATAAAGAATGGAGTACTAGTACGTATGGTACGAGATTCTGCTTCGTCCATACATTCGCAAATTCTGGTACCTATTGTGATGAGAGTTCATATTCTGCAACATGCCCATGACTCTCAGTGTGCTGGTCATATGGGATTTTCCCGTGCTAAATCGAGGGTTCTTGCTTCCTTCTTTTGGCCAGGCGTAAATAAAGATATAAGAATTTATTCTCGCTCCTGCAAGATATGTCAGGAAGTTAAGTCGCGAGGTCCACAGCATGCTGCACCTATTCAGGCTGCGGATATTCCTATTCGCCCTTTTCAGAAAATGGCAATAGACATTATTGGTCCTTTTAAAATTAAATCTGCCAGAGGACACCAGTTTATCCTTACATGCATTGACATGTGTACACGTTGACCAGAGGCTATACCTCTCAAGAGCATTTCTACTGCTGATATTGCAGATGCCCTTTGGCTAATATTCTCACGTTTAGGATTTCCCAAAGAAATCTTATCAGATCATGGGACACAATTAGTATCAGACACTATGTCCCAGGTCATGTCTTTCATGTATTGAAAGGTCTTTAAGCAGTATCTATCATCCTATGTCAAACGGATTAGTTGACATCTGAATAGAACGCTCAAGAATTTACTTGGGAAGATAACTGAGGACCATCCTCAGGATTGGGACAGGGTTTTACCCACTGCCCTTTTTGAGTATATAGAGGTCCCTAATGAGCACATGGGGTTTTCTCCGTTTGAGCTCGTTTTTGGTGTGCAACCGTGTGGTCCCATGTCGTTGCTCCATGACCTTATAACTGCTGAGAACATCAGCGATGACACACAATCTTCCTACGAATATGTCATTGCTCTAAGGCAGAAGATTATCGAAGCATGTAGGTTAGCTACCTCTGCATCTGAATTTGCTAAGGAGAAGGCGAGGAAATTTGCAAATAAAAATAGACGTCTGCGACAACTTTGTCCTGGTGACAAAGCACTAGTATTACTACCTTGTAGGGACAACAGACTTCTTATTTCATGGAAAGGTCCTTATGCTGTCATCTCTAGAATTTCTGATGTTGACTATGTCGTCGATGTGGACGGAAAGCATAAAACCTTCCATATCAATATGTTGACAGAATTTCATGACAGACCTAATTACCTACAACCGGTTTTTCAAGCAACAGACGATCCAGTGGTACCGCATGGTCATTACACATCTCTGTCTGTAATTCAGGAGGAAGAGGCTACCTTTTCCGATGTGAACCTCCCTCTTCCTGTTATCCCACTGCATTCTATGGAATCATGGGAAAATGTATCTATCTCTTCAGAGTTATCTACTGAACAACAGAGACAAGTCTCCTCTATGTTACAAACTTTTAAGGACGTGCTTACGGACATTCCTGGACAAACATCAATTATTTCACATGACATAATACTCACCGATTACAACCCTATCAGAGTCCGTCCTTATCCTATCCCATTGCACTTTCAAGCGCAAGTCGAGAAAGAATTGGATGAAATGATTCAATTAAAAATAATTGAACCATCTACTTCGGCATACTCTTCGTCTATGGTTATTGTCAGAAAGAAAGACAATAACATACGTCTTTGCGTCGACTATCGCAAACTAAACCAGGTGACGAAATTCGATGCTGAACCTATGCCATTGTTAGACGAGCTGCTCACGAAGCTTTCTAATTCTCGGTACTTTACAAAACTCGACTTGTCTAAAGGTTATTGGCAAGTTCCTCTTGCTGAACGCGCGAAACCTCTTACTGCTTTCTCAACACCTAGGGGTTTGTTCCAATGGAACTTCATGCCTTTCGGCCTTATGAATGCCCCAGCTACTTTTGTACGCATGATGCGTCGTATCCTTTCACATCGTTCAGATGTTATTGCGTACTTGGACGATATTTGTCTTTTTAGTGATTCTTGGGAAGATCACTTTTTGGGTCTATATGAACTTTTGTCTACTCTACGCTTTCATAATTTGACAGCCAAACCGTCCAAAGCCTATATTGGATTTAGTGAGATTTCTTTTTTGGGTCACAAGGTTGGATATGGTCTCTTGCGGACGGAGGAAAAATTTTGAACATCACTACTCCTAAGACGAAGAAGCAAGTCCGTAGTCTCTTAGGCTTAATATAATGCTATGGAAGATTTATTCCAAATCTATCCTCTATCACAGCACCTCTCTCTACTCTATTGAAGAAGGGGTCACCTAATATGGTACGCTGGTCCCCAGAATGCCAATCTTCATTCGATAACATTAAGGCATTATTTTCATCTCATCCTATCTTAAGACTACCCACTGCAAGTAAGACTTTTGTTCTTCACAGCGACGCCTCATCCACAGGGATTGGGGCCGCATTGATGCAGGAGTATTTTTTTTTTTTTTTTTCCGTACGCCCGCTAATACTTCCAGGTTTTATTAATGTCTAATCCTGGACATTGTATGATGAAACTCTGCATCTGGTGCAGGAGTATGATGAAACTCTGCATCTGGTAATGTATGTCTCTAGGAAGCTGAATGCAGCAGAACGGAATTACTCGGTACTAGACCGAGGGATGTAGGATAAAGAGAGAGGGATAGTACCTCACGGTGAGAGACAGCCATGTCCTTTTTAGGATAGTCAGGATCCTATTTGGTTCTCCTCTCTTTATCTAGCTCATGTATGGCTCCTCGAATACCGCTTGTGTACGGCGGTGGCCACATCCCGGGCAACAGTCTTGGCTGACTGGCTAAACTACATGGGTGGAGTAGGAGCAATCTTACTCAAGGGAATGTCCATCCCTAGTACACAAAGACTGAGATGGTGAGTGAGGCGGAGGAATCTGAGAAGATCAACGGCTCGCAAAGCGAAACAGCAAAGTGTGTGGCACACTAGACGTGTGTCGGACATAGAAAAAGACAATGGCTAGCCACCATGGAAGAGATTGGGGCCTTACCACGTACTTCCTACAGAACATAATGGGATCACAACAACAAGATAAGAACCAATATGTAGAGAACTCTCTGTCCCCTGGGGAAGAATCTACTGTACAAATTAACAGGGAAGAGGCAACTCCTCTAATGAGTAAGGAAGTACATAATGACGAATGCTCCTTAAATTCTGTTGAAAGGGAGCATTCTGAGAAAGACCACCTAAAAACTAGTAGGAGAAGCCTAAAAATAGGAACATGGAATGTTAGAACTCTAAACGGAGAAGGAAAGCTTGACAATCTTATATTAGAGGCAACAGACATGAAACTCGATATACTGGGAGTTGCAGAGGCAAGACTTTTGGATACAGGTTACATAACAAGAGACCAGTACACTCTTATACACTCAGGAGGAGAAAAACATGAAAAAGGGGTAGGAATGTTGATAAAGAAGGAGTTAGAAAAATACGTATGTGGATACTGGACACACAATGACAGAATGATGTTACTAAAGATGAGAACAAAGCCATTCGACATATCAATCTTACAAACTTATGCACCAACTAAAGATCACAGCGAGGAAGAAATAGAAGAATACTATGAAGAGCTACAACACACACTCAAACCAGTCAAATCTACAGATGGAGCAGGAAACAGAAGACAGGAGGAACCCCAGATAGAGATATCAGCGCTGAAACAACCAGATATAAAACATAAATATTTAATCGATGTCAAAAATAAATATCAACAGTTATTGACAGAAAGCATGGAGCAGTATAGAAGAGAAAACCCAGAAGAAAAAGCAACCGCAAAATGGGAATGCTTAAAAACAAGTAAACAATCAGCAAATGCAAATTTACCTAAATAGGAGTCTAAGAAAAATCAAATTTGGATGACAGATGACATCTTGAATAAAATGGCAGAAAGAAAGAAAGCAAAAAACACTCCAGAATATAAAACAATAGACAATGACATACGTACTATGTGTAGAGAAGCAAAAGAACGGTGGATAGAAACAAAATGCAAGGAAATAGAAGACTTGGAAGCAAAGCACATGACAAAAGATATGAATGAAGAAATAAAGAAATTATCAAATCGGTCGTGGTTTGCACAAGGAGGAAGCTGTATCAAGAACAAAAATGGTGTAATATTACTTGATGAGAAAGACATATCAAACAGATGGGCAGAATACGTAAAAGAACTATTCGAGGACAACAGAGGTAAAAAACCATCACCAGATTCTAATGAAGGCCCAAACATTCTCAGATCAGAAGTAGAGAATGCCATTCATATGATACAAAAAGGAAAATCAGCAGGCATGGATAACATAGAAATTGAAATGATAGAAGCTCCGGAGAGCTTTGGTATAGATACAATCACAGAAATATGCAACGATATATACAATACAGGATATATACCACACGACATGAAGACATCAGTTTTCATAACATTGCCCACAAAACCAAATGCAACAGAATGTTCAGACTTCAGAACAATCAGCCTGATGAGTCATGCAATTAAGATACTGCTCAAAATCATACAGGAAAGAATAAAAAGTAAAGTAGACAGCGAAATCCAAGAAGAACAGTTTGGCTTTAGACGGAACAGTGGAACAAGAGAGGCAATATTTTGCCTAAGAATATTAGCAGAAAAATATACAGAGGTCCAAAAAAGTATGTATATGTGCTTCATTGACTATAAGAAGGCTTTTGACAGAGTCCATCATGAGAAAATAATTGAATGCCTCAAAGACATAGGTATTGATGGAAAAGATATAAGAATACTCAGTAACCTTTATTGGGAGCAAACTGCCACAGTAAGATCGGGAAGGAATTATTCACCATACATAGACATAAAAAGAGGTGTCAGACAAGGTTGTGTGCTGTCCCCCTGCCTATTTAATTTATACAACGAAAAAATTTTCAAACAGATACAAGAAATACCAGGACTGAACATCAGTGGAAGGTCAATAAACAACCTTAGATATGCAGATGATACCGTGTTGATAGCTGAAAGCGAACAGGAGTTACAAGAACTAGTGAAGCAAGTGAACAGTATAAGTCATGAATATGGACTCGACATTAATATTGAGAAGATAAAAACTATGATAATTAGCAAAACAGACGATAAAAGATTATTAAAGACATTAAAGATAAGCGTAAATGGGAAAATCCTGGAACAAGTCAAGAGCTACGTATATCTTGGTCATATAATAACAGAAGATGGCAGATGTGAAACAGAAATCAAGAAGAGAATAGGAATGGCCAAAGCTACATTCAACAACATGAAACATATACTGACATCCAAACAGTTATCTCACAAATTAAAACTGAGAATCATAAAGTGTTATATATATTCTGCATTTCTGTATGGTGCAGAAACATGGACGATGAATAAGCATTTGGAAGAAAGAATTGAGGCTCTTGAAATGTGGATATATAGAAGAATGGGGCGTATCTCATGGAAAGAGATGAAAACAAATAAGGAGGTCCTAGAAAATCTAGGTATGAAAAGAGAACTAATGAGGGAGGCCAAAGTTCGGCAGCTAAAATACTTTGGCCACATAAAAAGGCATAACACCTTGCAGAAGACCATAACAGAAGGGAGAGTTGAAGGCAAACGTGCAAGGGGAAGACAGCGCTATAAGTGGGAAGATAACATCAAGAGATGGACAGGAAAGAGTCTATCAGAGTGCACCACCAAGACAAGAGACAGAAGACGTTGGAGATCCATTACAGCCAACCTTCGTTGTGGAGATGGCATCTGATGATGATGATGATGAGACCGAGAATTATTGGCTATGGTCTGGGCGATTCTTAAACTTCAGAGATTCCTTCTTGGCGTCCATTTCATTTTAGAAACCGACCAAAAAGCCCTCACGTCTATACAGAGTAAGGACTTGAAGAGTTCAAGATCCACTCGATACGCTATTGCTCTTCAACCTTTTCACTTTTCTGTACGAGCTATCCGTGGGGCGGATAATGTTATGGCAGACATACTGTCTCGATGCCCACAGGATTCTACTTGACTCTCATGCCTGAATTTTCTTATACATAGCGGGGTTTGTTATATACCCACGACACTGTTACATACATGCCACACCTCAGAGATGAAAAACCTGTACAAAAAATTAAAAAAACCTGTACAAAGACCCGCAAAACCTGTACAAAGACCCGCAAAACCTGTACAAAGACTGAAAAACATAACAAAAGAGTTTATTCATGTAAAAGTATATTCAATTAGATGGTTCTGCACCATCATAGTGACATGCGGCCTTTGCCTTTTTAAGCATGTCTTCACTTGCTTTAAAACCTAAACAACAAGAGTTAGAATTTATTTTGCATTGTAGAAATGCTGTGACTGTATCATCATTTAGTCTATTTCTGCAGTCCGTGTGAATCTTTTTCATCATAGAGAAAGACCTCTCACAGTCAGCATTGCTGTGAGGCAATGTCAATAAGCGTTTCACTATGACTGCCAGACTGGGAAATCGTGTACGACCAGTGCTAGTTTTCAGGTTGATTGTGTCAAGCCAGTACCTAGAAAAGCTTCTTTTTTGTCCAGCGTCAAATCTTGAAATACATTCATCAGGCAGCAAACAATAATCTTCAAATTCATCCTTTAACACCTCTTGGTCTAAATGTGGTGCAAAAGTGTTGGCCAGCTTACAGATTGCTGTATATTGAACTGTGTCTTTAAAGGCTGGATCAAGAATTTTGATATCCTTAAGGACTTCATTCTCAAATGGAAATTTATCCAATATCTTTTTCACAACAGCAACATAAAAGTTCCTCACATCTCTGAAAAATGAATTTCTCACTTGAGAACTTATATCTAACTCTTCCAGTAATGTCCTGTTGGACAGACCAACAGCAAGTGTATGGTCATCATGCTGTAGATCACGTTCAGCATACTTTAACAATCTTATATCTTTCACCTCTTTTACATATTTCATCTCTACAAATTTGACAATAAATTTTCATAGCAGACGATCCATTTCATCCATCATACCACCTATTTGGGACTCATCTGTCTGAAACAATTTGTTAAATTCAGTCAACAGAGGTAGCACAAATTGGAGAAAACGTAGAGTCATCTGGGTCAGTGGTGATTTTAGTAACTGATGAATGTTTTTTTTTGACACGGCATGGTTTTTCCATATTGTCGTGGCTCTCGAAGTATGAAGATAGAGCAGAATATTGATTTAAAATTCTGTCCACTACTTTCTGCAAAGAAAGCCAGCGAGTCTGGCAGTGCTTTAGTATGTCTAGTGCATCCACTCCTGTAAACAGTTGAAACTCTCTGTATGATTTTTTTCCGTTTTGAGCTATGCTCAAAATGATAGAAGATATCTATCAAAAGGTCATCAACAGGAATAGTCAGCTGCTTTATACCCTCCTTGGCACAAAGATTTGCAAGGTGGCAAATACACCCTATACTAAACACATCAGGGTTCTTGCTCTTGATTCGCGTTAGTACAGAGTTTGATTTGCCAACCATTACATTGCAGTTGTCACTTGCAAAACCTATACAGTTAATCCATGGGATTTGTAAGTCGCTGAACACAGCATCAATATCACTGAAAATAGCTTCACTGGTTCCACCAGTACCGACCGGCATGCCCAGCAACCTGGTTCTAGGTCCTATGCCATCTTCAAATACCCTCACCATTATAGCTAAACGCTTGTCAGTTTTTCTATCATTTGACTCATTGATCATCAAGGAGAAAGGTGTCTTCCTGCATAATTTGATGACTGGCTCCGTTGCAGATGGAGCCAAGCAGTTTTTTAATAATGGCTGTTGTTTTGGTTCGCTTGCATTTGAAATGTTTGGCAATAGCACTGTCCGGAAACATCTCAGCTGATAAGTCTGAAAAATGGTCAGCTATAGAAGCAGCTATGTTGTGTTGAGCAATAAAATTTGCAAATAAAACTTCAGCCCTCGTTATTTTATCATCTTCTTGTTGAGGCTGAGTAAAGAAGGCCTTGATAGAACTTCCGTTCTTCAGCTGATAGTTCCTTTCATGCAGTTTTTTGTTTTGAAATGCTCCCTCACATCGTGTAAGCCAGATGCCATCACTTTAATAATCTCTATTGCATATTCTACAGTATGCATGTGAAGAGCCTAATTTGGATGTCTCAATAATCCCAGGGAATGTAGTTGTCCAGTCAGATTGAAACTTCCCACGACGTTGATCTTCTAACCTCCTTTTTTTAAAGTTAGGCTCAGCCATGCTGTTAGATGGATGCAATATTTCCTGCTAGACAGAAAAAAAAAAATATTAATGTGAAAAAGTAAATACAAATATTAATAATCAATTTGAAAAATATAATTATTTGTAATTTTAATATTATATAATGAAATAGAATCTTGGAAAAAAATTAATACAATTTATGGTTGAAATGAAGAACAGTTGCTGTGTTTTCTATAGTGCCTTATAAAAGTACAGGCCTAAAGAGACCAGTAATAAGCATTATGGGTTAGGAATCTTAAATTTAAAATCTAATAAATTTTTTGCTAAAGCTGGTAATGAAAATATAAACTAGCGCTGGCGTAATATTAGCCTGTATATTTTCTACCGAACTTCAAAAATTGGAATAGCCGTTAAAGCCCAACTGGTAGTTTTAAATAGACCTTCCCATACAAATTTTAGTGTCAATCAAACATTGATAGTAGGCTAATTAATTATTTAATAATTATAAATCATTGAATGACCGTAATGATGACCACCAAAGGCAAAATAACATTGTTTTTTTTTAAAGAAACGAAATTAAAACTAAGAAGAGAAGTAGGCTAACTCCAAATAAACTTTTCTCTGATCGAGTTAAGATGTAAATTTTCCACGCTATTGTGGTTTTTTTTTTTCTTTTCAGTTTTTTCATAATTTGGTAATATCGGAATGACGTTCGCCGAAAGCTCCGCATGTATTTTCGTATACATTTCTTACGCACTTTCTACAAGTTTTAGTGAAATCAAATAATATGTAGTGGTATCAGCCTTTTTTTTTTACCAGCCGTAAATAATCAATTATGCTAAACCTTAGGGGAAAAGAAAGCATAGGCCTAAGTTATCTGACAGTTAAATCTAACTTCATCTAAACAATGTTATTGTAATATTTTTTTAAAAATGAATTACTTACCAATACTAAACTGGAAATTAATCCTAAACAATAGGCTCGACTCAAAAAAGATTTCAGTGCTGCGTAATCGTTCAAATAATCAGTAACCTCGCACTAGCTTTAGCGAAAAATTGTGAATGAACACGCCACGCACATCCCGCGGCAATTGAAAAATAGGCAGCTTGATTTTCATTGGTTATTTTTTTTTTTATCCACTTGGCTTAAAATCTCGCCGAATCTCATGACGCAAATTGTGTAGTGGCACAAGATTTATATGTATATTTAATAATTAGGCGAAAAAACCCGTACAGACCCGTGTACGGCCCGTACACATCTGAAAACGCAAACACCCCGTACAGATTATGGGTAAACCTTTAAGTGTGGCATGTATGCTGTTATACATTAACAGTCTGTTATTACATTTGCTTGACTCTATTTAATACATAATGGTAAACAGTTTGTATTACTTTTTCTGGTACCGTTTCTAGTGTATAGGAAGAAGGTTTCATTATCACCATATAAAGGCCGGAAGTTTACATGGCCACATTTAAGTAGAGATTTAAATTAACTATTGTATATTATAAAATCCTACGGTTATCAAACAGAGATTCTCATTTGTATTGTTTCACAGCGTAAGCTTTCCCAGCGAGTCAGTGCTGTTATATGGAGAGTCTCAACAGTTTGCCAGATATTTCGAGATTTGACGTCCCTATTTACCATTTGGCATTTGACGCTACTTTAGATGTCTGTGGTGCCCTCTTGTATACAGAATGTTCTGGGACTTCAGAAGTCATCTCTTATTTGTGCTTGTTAATTAGCTTACATTATTATACATTTGTATATGATATTATGATAAAAGATATTATATTGTGATGTGGTATGATATGTTAGTGTTACAATACTATTGTAGGTTACTATGTTGTAAGTATAATATGGTAATGACACCTCTATTTTTGTAATTTTTCATTGCGAGACATGTTGATATTGTATTTTTTGTTTGGGATATATGAAGTCATATGTATGTGATTTTTTCTAGCATTGTAATGTTGCCAGCACTTTATTGTGTGATTGCGGCAGCTCCTTTTTTATATAGTATTAGTACTATGAGAAAATATTTTCTCTTAGTTTGTGAGATACTTTTATCTCCCGATGCTCCTTTGTGCGTCAGTAATAGCCTGGTATGTGGCGTTGTATATTTTGTTGCCCATTATAGGCGCATCATTTATATGTTATGCTCATTATTTATTTTTTGGGGTGTATAAGTGAATTTAGAGTGTCATGTACTACCTGTCAACCTCCTGAGACAAAAATCTGTACGCCGGACCAAAAAAATCCTTACAAACACCCAAAAATCCTTACGCAAAAAAATATATTAATAAATTATACGCAATACAGTTTTAAAATGAGAAATGACATATACAAATCTATTAGCATTTGAATTATTGTGATATAAAACATGCTAATAGCCTCAAACTGTTCTTCTTTACATATAAAAAACTAAGTGATCATGATGTACACTGTTCTTTCGATGTACAGTGTTTTGTATTATAATCAACACATGCACTTTTAGCACTTTGCAGAATTGCATTTGTGGGCTTAAAGTCTGCACAGCATGTATCAATGTTAATCTTACACTGTAAAATAGAAGTGAGTGTGTCCGCATTCATGGACCTCCTGCAGTCTGTGTGGATTTTTTTCATCATTGAAAATGATCTTTCGCAGTCAGCATTGCTGTGAGGGAGTATCAGCAGTCGCTGAATGATGACTTTCAAATTAGGGAAGCGGATGGCACCAGTACTAGTTTTCTGGTCAACAACTTCCAGCCAATAGCTACAGAAGCTCTTTTTCTGACCACTATCTGTTAGTAGAGGCACACACACATCAGACAACATACAGTAGTCATCGAACTCATCTTTCAGTGCTTCCTGATCAAGATCTTGGGCAAAAGCATCTGCCAATCTGCAGATGTTTGGATACCTGAGATTATCTTTAGTGCTTGGATCTAGCACTTTTAAGTCCTTTAGAACCTGGTTGTCAAAGGGAAATTTATCAGTAATTTTTTTAACCACTGATGTGTAAAAATTTCTGACATCCTCAAAAAATGAACTCTTTACTCCACTATCAAGCTCCATTTCTTCGATAAATGCTCTGTTCGAGAGGCCAATTGCCAGTATGCTGTCATCATGCTGCACCCCACGATCACTAAATTTGATATGCCTCAAGTCAACAACCTGTTTAACATACTTCATCTCCACAAATTTAACTAAAAATTTTCTAAGCAATCTGTCCATCTCCTCCATCATGCCACCAATCTGCGACTCATCTGTTTGAAAGAGTTTATTAAACTCATTTAACAGTGGCAGAATGAAACTCAGAAAACGAAGGGTCAGCTGGGTTAGTGGTGCTTTTAAAAGTTTATGGATGTTTTGGACTCTGCCAGGCTTTTCAACATCATTGTGGCTTTCAAAATAAGATGAGAGAGCTGTATACTGGTTAATAATTCTATCCACTACCTTCTGCAATGACAGCCAGCGAGTCTGAAAATGTTTAAGAATATTCAGGTCATCTGCTTCTGTGAATAGTTGGAACTCCTTATAAGCCTTTCGTCGTTTTGAGCTGTGCTCAAAATGATAGTACATGTCTAACAAAAGGTCTTCTACTGGCACAGTCAACTGTTTGATTCCATCTTGTGCACATAAATTTGCAAGGTGGCAAATGCACCCAATACTAAAAACATAAGGGTTCCTCTGCTTGATCCTAGTAAGTACTGAGTTTGATTTCCCCACCATGACATTGCAGTTGTCACTAGCAAAGCCGATGCAATTTTTCCATGGAATATGAAATTTTGTGAACAGATTATCAACATCACTGAATATCGCCTCACTGGTTCCACCACTGCATACAGGCATGTCCAACAATCTCGTTCTTGGTCCCAATCCTTCTTCAAAAAACTCTCACCATAATAGCTAACCGTATCTCTGTTTTCTTGTCATTTGATTCATCAACCATTAATGAGAAGGGTGTTTCCCTGCACAGCTTTATCACTGGTTCTGTTGCAGATGGAGCCAGGCAGTTTTTAATGATAAGTGTTGTCTTTGTCCTCTTCGACTGGAACTTTCTGGCAATATCACTGTCAGGAAACATTACAGGCGCCAAGTCACAAAAGTGATCAGCAACAGATGCAGTTAAGTTATGCTGGGCAATGAAATTGGCAAATAAAACTTCAGCCCTTATAATGCCACCCTCTTCCTGCTTTGGCTGAGCAAAAAAGGTCTTAATAGATGCTCCCTTCTTCATTGCAAACATTTGTTCATGCAATTTCGATTTAAAATGTACTTTCAGATCATATAATCCTGAAGCTACTACTTTAATATCTTTGCTGCATAATCTACAAAAAGCATGGGTTGATCCTAACTTGGATGCATCTACAATGCCAGGGAAGAGTTTAACCCATTCGACCTGAAACTTACCATGACCTGCAAGCTTTTGTTTCTTTGAATTAGGCTCAGCCATCATTCAGTGGATGAAATATTTCAACTAATAATCTTTGTAGACGAAGAGAATGATTAAAAAATACTACGAACAAAGCAAACGGCTAACAGCAAAAAAAAAAAAAAAAAAAAAATTATAAACAAAATTATGAACAGAATATCAAATCTAGGAAGAAAAAACGTACCACCAAAAATTTACAAAATTATTATTTACGAGTTAGTAGCTTAAAGTGATAACAGATTGCCACTTTATTAAAAAATAAAGCAGCTAATCTTGAGTGCTGGAATAAAGTAGGCCTACTCAACGCAAACAAACTTTTTTTTTCTAGTTATGTAGGGCCTACACAGAATATTATGACAATTTAACGGAAATATATTGAAGGGCAAGATATAACTGGAAAGATTAAGACAGCGATTAAATTGCAACAAAGCAAAACAACAGCAATATTTAACTCTTTCAGTCCCAAGCAAAAAGGTGGGTTTGGCCCAAACAAAAATGGCCATACCAGTATGTTTTTATTGTTTTTGTTTGGAAATAATTTTTTTTAAATGTTCATATTCATAAATAACAAAAGTCCATAATGGATGGCTATACTTTAAGAAAAAACGTTTTTGAGTTTTCAAAATTAGAAAACAGCCCTAGAAAGGATCAAGAGATACGAAAGCCAGTATACTGTTGATTGGGCCAAATGGGTCTAGCGGGAAGTACAGTATACTGGCTCTTGGGGCTTAAAGAGTTAACCAAGTTATAAGTACTTAGCTTTTTTAAACGAAATGGCGTCGAAGTGTGGTGGCAAGCAAACGTGGTCGTTGATAACAGGTAACTTTAAAAATACGCCATGTCACGCTGAAAACCAAAAGCGTTTGAGGCCGAATTCAAAGTTTTTGCCGAATTGTTGGGAATGAAAGGATTTGATTGGCTGCTGGGAGAGACCTCAGTTTAAAAACGGACGCCGAGATTCCCGGAATTACAAATAAAAAAAATGGTTAAATAAAAACCTGGGCTAGAAAATATTTTCTGATTTAAAATTTTTAAAAACTTGGGTTGGAAAATATTTTTAGAATTTAAAAAAAAAAAAAAAATTTTTTTAAAAAAAAATTTTTTTTTTTTTTTTTGGCGGGGAGAAAAATCCGTACAACGAGTCTGTACGGCCGTACACTGCTAAAATAAATCAAAAATCCGTACATTGTACGAAAAATTCGTACAAGTTGACAGGTATTAGTATGTTGTGGGACAGATTGAATTTTTGAATTATGGTACTTGCTTGCCGATTAGGAATCGATTTGTTAAAAATATCTTCTCCTAGAGTCATGAGACAGAGTACAAGAAAAGCGTGAAGAACGCTGTTTATCTCTAGTGTTGAGATATATTTATCTTGTAGTGTTTTGAGCCGGGGGTGATTAGCTCTCGCGGCTAAGCGGCATGTATTGTGAGTGGTGTTCTAAAAACAACTGAGTCTCATGACAGGGGTTCACAGGGTGTGCCCTGTGAGTGTGCTGTCAGAAGAGTGTGTTTTTGGGCGTAGACCGGTGTGGTCGCAAGCCCTGTGTTTTCTAAGTGTATGGCGGTGTTTTCCTAAGGGAATGCCTGATCAGGGCTGTAGAAATGTGTAAGGCCATAATTAATATAACTGCCGTGTTGTGCAGTCTTTGAGGAGTTTGAGACATGTAGAGATGTGTAAGGCCATAATTAATATAACTGCCGTGTTGTGCAGTCTTTGAGGAGTTTGAGACATGTAGAGATTTGTAAGGCCATAATTAATATAACTGCCGTGTTGTGCAGTCTTTGAGGAGTTTGAGACATGTAGAGATTTGTAAGGCCATAATTAATATAACTGCCGTGTTGTGCAGTCTTTGAGGAGTTTGAGACATGTAGAGATTTGTAAGGCCATAATTAATATAACTGCCGTGTTGTGCAGTCTTTGAGGAGTTTGAGACATGTAGAGATTTGTAAGGCCATAATTAATATAACTGCCGTGTTGTGCAGTCTTTGAGGAGTTTGAGACATGTAGAGATTTGTAAGGCCATAATTAATATAACTGCCGTGTTGTGCAGTCTTTGAGGAGTTTGAGACATGTAGAGATTTGTAAGGCCATAATTAATATAACTGCCGTGTTGTGCAGTCTTTGAGGAGTTTGAGACATGTAGAGATTTGTAAGGCCATAATTAATATAACTGCCGTGTTGTGCAGTCTTTAAGGAGTTTGAGACATGTATGTCGCGAAATTGTAAGGCCATAATTAATATAACTGCCGTGTTGTGCAGTCTTTGAGGAGTTTGAGACATGTAGAGATTTGTAAGGCCATAATTAATATAACTGCCGTGTTGTGCAGTCTTTGAGGAGTTTGAGACAGGTGGAGAATTTGTATGCCAGATGCATTTGAGTTATCATGAATTGTGTCTTTGTTGATGTCATCGTGACTTCGTTGTGTGTTGTAACGTAATAAACAGTATCGAACTGTTCCAGGCGTTTACAACCTTTATTGACATCCATGACTCGTACGTGAGCTGTGTGGTGAGTGACAGTGCACACAGTATTCAACAATCACGTTTGCAACAGTGGTGATAATAACATTCCTCAATACCAATGACCCACACTCAATGCACAAGCATTAAATGATTTATCAACAATATCGACCATCCAATTACGTTATTATCAGTTGGTGGACCAAACCAACGGGTCGTAACATCCACGGAACATTCGCGTTGAAAATTATTACTACGAGAACTCAACGAATTCATAAAATAGCCTTGTGTAGGCGTGGCCTAAATATCATGTGCTTCAGAAATCTTGACCTGGTTAGCGTTTTGCCTGAGTGGCGCAGTTAAGAAAGCACGCACGCCTCATCCGTGCTAGTATTTCATGCCTGTAGACCAAAACAACGTCTGCAGTGGTCACGAAAGTTCAAGTACACTGTAACACTATTTCTACCAACATTTGTACGAGTTGTGACTGATTCCTGCGATAATCGGCTTACCTGTGCCAGTTATCACGATCTCAAGTTCAAGATGTCATGATACACGGTGTGCCGTGTACATCTACGACTACAGAGGAGTCAAGACTTGCGGTGTATGCTGTATATCGGTTCCTGTCATGTTGTGCATTGTTGAGCACACATCATATTGAAGCGAGTACCTGGAGGGAAAAGAAGTTCCTGTGCCTTCCCGCAGTGGAGTGTTTTATCTGAAATCTTTGTGATATCCAGTGTCTTGGCGGAAAGGATCAGGGTCATTTTCAGAAGATAAGTGGTTTATATTGTGTGAATTGTGTTGCTTCATGTATGCCGTCGAGTCTTCCTGAATTTCACATTACCTATTCTATTGATATCTGTTGTTGTTATTGTCGATATCTATATCGATAGATTATAGGATTTGATGCATGAGTAATTTATGGCTTTACGACATATATAGACTTTCCTGATAATGATATGACTTGAAAAAAGGTACAATAAGAAAAAGGAATTGGTGATACAGAATTGAGAAATAATCTCATTTCTTGACAAATAGTTAGCTTTGTGAGCTGGAAAGGTAATTGTCCAACCTCAATAATATGTATAGGTGATTACATATACAGTGAACTCGATAGATAAGTCACTATGGATCTAGATATTGATAGGGATCCTGATGATATGATGCCTATATTGGAATATTTATTGAAGGAAGCTAGAGATGATGATAATTTTACAGGCCCAGCCCTTGAAGCCGAAGTAATGGACAAATTTTTGATTAATGTGTCAAGAGCCCTAAGATATTTTGCTAGGGACAATTTTCAGTCTCATCCTCATTTAAGAATGGCAGAGGATTTGGCATGGTTATTAACTTACCTTCGTTCATTTGCATACCACTATATGAATGTTAAACATGATCATATAGTAAGAAATATACACACGTTAATTTTCTACGGCATCTCTGACAATCAGGGAAAAAAGTTAGAAGATGAGGAAGTAAGAGTCAACAGACAGGAAAGAAAAAAGTGTTCAAAGAATATTGCTGAAGAGAGTAAACTTCAGAAAAAATTGGCTAAGCTCACAGATGATTTGGATAAATCAAACTCGGAACTTGCTGGGGTGCACGCAAGTTTGAAGTCTGCAGTAAGCGAAATCAAAGAGTTGAAAACTCAGTTGGAAGATAAGAGGCAACTTGAAAAGTCCTATAATAAAACACTTGTTGGTCTATTAAACTATAACATTGTCCTCGGTCGCCAACTTAAAGAAAAGAATGCGGTATTACCAGAAAGGGTTATTGAGCTTATAAATAGCCAGGATAGTGAAACCAAGGCACTACAGATAGAGTTGACACAGAGGAGAACAAATAAAGAAGTCAATGAGGAAAAGAGATTAAAAGAGTTAAAGGCTGAGAAAGAGAAGATGGCTAGAATTCAGAATTTGAATAAGAAGCTTAGTGATGAAATTTCACATAAACAGGTTGAAATAACAAATCTTAGAAGGAGAGTAGATGGTCTTCTTGATTTTTTCTTAGACAAGAACAGGTGTTCTACTGTGCATGTTGACAGCGATAGACAGAAAATTGTTTTTCAACAAGCCACTACTGCAAAAAGTCAGCCACATACACTTTTTGCTGACAGACAGGTCAGACAAAATGGACAACGATCCTTTCGTGGGAAATATAATTTCACACGAATTTATGACAACATTGCTGTTAATGCTGATTCTTGGCGTCAGAATAACCAAGATAAGTCTACAGAAACAGTTGATCATGAAAAGAAAGGTCATAAAATTCGGGTCAAAACTCTTAAGAGCAAACATTTATCTGCTGATGGAAATTTTCATAGGTTGACAGCAGAAAATAAAACTATTAACACCCGTCCTAAAAAGGAGGACCATAATGTGCAGAGCAATAAAGATACTGTCAGTCCTACTACTTGTCAAACTCAGCTCAGTCAGTTTGACGCAATTAGTAAGCATATTCCAACAGAGAAAAATAAAAACAGTCTTCATAAGAGAAATAACCCTGAGGTCGAAAAGTACAAAGGGAATTCAGCAAATAATAATTTTTGTCCTCAAAGATATAAGAGGCAATTTAACAGATCAAACAATTTTGAATGTAAGAATTTTGGAAAAACTAAAGAGTCTTACAGTAATTTTTCTGGAAGAAAACAAGGCCCATTTGATAGATATATATGTCAAAGGAAAAAGAGTAATAAAAACAATGCTAACTTGATTCATAAAAATAACAATGATCACAATAGAGGAAATGGCAATGTTTTTTATAAACAGAATAAAGCCCCAAATTTCACTTCACATCGCCAGAGTGACTTTCCTCAGCGGAAGCTTAAGATGTTTTATAAGCAGGGTAATAATAAATAATAATCGTCTATTGAATGGTACTGCTTATTCTAATTTTGATGTCGAGATAGCATCTCGTTGTGTTAAGTGTAAAAGTTTATTACAGAATACAGCAGGGACGACCTCCAGTTATTGTCAGGTTGTTCCTAAGCATCCCATGTTGAGTACCAGTGATGATGGAAGAGTTGATGGTGTCGTGAAGAAACCAGAGGTTCACAGCCACAGAGTTGGGTAATCGTGTGATTGAATTTCCGTTTACCCTAATTAAATCTCACAAGTGATTAAAAGGGATATTTTCATTTGTATTTATTCACAGCTTTACGGTAAAACTCAGCGCTCCCCATGTTTACGGTAGCTGTCAAGAAAGTAGGTCGCCTTCGCGCTCAGGTGTATCTGTTCAAGCGGAACCTGTCCCCGTGCTAACTACGCAAGGGATATGTTACTTGTTGGCGTGATGACATGTTTACAAGTCCGCTGGTTTTTTTTTTCTTTTTTTTTCTGTTTAAGTTTTTTTTAGAACAGTAAATATTATTGTATTGTATAGCATAGTATTTTATGCGATTGTATTCGAATATCATGTGTTTTCTTATGAAGATGTTCTGATGTCTTATTATTAGATTTTTCTTGTGATTCTTATATTATTGTATTTTGATGAATATTGTACGTGTTATGATTGAAATAATGTGTAACATAACAGTTTGTACCGACTTATTCTTAACCTGATGATGTAAGCGGTGGATTATGATATCTCCACATTTAAGTCATAAGACTATGTATATTTGGTCCATATTATTTATTTTTGTACTACTGTGTTGAACTTGGAATTTTTGCAGCTGTGTTTTTTGAGATAATTTTTTTTTTTTTACATGATGAGATTGCCAGCCAATGCACAAACTCATTAGTTAATATGGTGCGGTAGTCATCTTCAGAGAAGTCTCTGGTTAACTTTTTTTCTCGAGTGTTGTTCCCATAATTGGTTAATATATTAGTACACTCTGATAATAAACAGTAAACATTACAGTTAAATGTAATTTTGGAAACGTTACTTGATTGTATTATTGAAAATTTTGTATTTGAATTTGATAATGTAGTCCGAAACACTGATTTTTCTAGAACGATACCTGAATCTAGACAGATAATTATATCACATACTCTATTTAAATTATGTTGTACTTATATATTTATAACTTTGTATGTAGTTAACAGTATGTTGTCCATGTGATTTTTCTATGACGTATTTTTTAGAAGAAAAAAAAAAAGAGAAAAAAAAAAGAACGTACGTGTATTGATTGGTGTTTACATAGAGATAGAGATTTTTTTTTAAAATGTCAATTAATTTTGTTGGAAATAATTTCTTTATTAGTTTATTAATTATAGCTCTAATTTACTTAAATATGAAATGCTATTCGGTGTAACTTATCGTTGCGAAATATTTTTACATTGTACTTTTTTGGGAAAAATTGATTTTTTTTTGTTTTCAAACATTTAATAATTTTTCTGGTCCCAACGCTTGACTGTGCGTTATGGTTGATTGTGTGCATTGACATTGGTTCTCTAATAAGTTTTTTTTTTTGTTGTTTGTTGATATTATGATGTATTCTTTATCTATCGCGTGACTATACGTCAGCCAAAACTTTTTGATAGCGTTAACATTTTTTGTTTGCGTGATGTCTAGATCAATTTATTGTTAGTTATGAATAATTTTAACTTAGTTAAATTACTTATTATGCTGTATTTAGTTATAGCTTTCTTCTATGTTTTGTATACATATATACATTAATTTTTTTTCTTTCTTCGATGCTTTTCTGTTATGATTGTATTTATTGATTACAATACCTTGTTTGATTGAGACTGTTATTAGTATGTATTGTTATTGACTTTCTCTTCATTCGTGTCTTTGCTTTCTGTCTGCCTTTGCCGGTTATTCTTCATTTCGTTCCATCTTTTCTGTTATCTTTTCGGTATTGGTTAATGTCTTGTTTATGCTCCCATGTGTCATATTCGCTTCACTTGTTTCTATTTGTGCACTTCTTCTTCTTTCGACACTTATACTTTTATTCTTTGTATTGTTAAGTTAATTACATGGTGTGATATAATGTATCCAGATGTAATGGTGGTATTTATTTTATATGTGTAGAGTTGTTTGACTTAATTGTTAACACGTGGTATTTTTTTTCCCCCACTCATATTCTGATTTCTTACTTTACTGCATTATAGATCATTCTTCTTTTGCTTGATCTTGTCCTTTCTCTTGCTATTGATTGTTTCCTGTTTTCATTTGGGTCCAATATACGTAACTTGGTTTTGTATTAGATTAATTCTGATGTACTTAGACGATTACGTTGGATGCTCCATTTTCTATTTTTTTCATTTAATGTTGATATTTTATGTAGGTATATTCTTTTCCCTTAACATAAGTTAATTTTTGTAGGTATGTATTAGAGTTTTGCTCTCCCTTGATTTTTTGTTGATGTAACTGTTTTAGAAAAAATGATAGAATCATTTTTTTCCCCAGGGGCGGTGTAAATGTTAAGGTCAAAGGGAAGAAAATCTTAGTATGTTGTGGGACAGATTGAATTTTTGAATTATGGTACTTGCTTGCCGATTAGGAATCGATTTGTTAAAAATATCTTCTCCTAGAGTCATGAGACAGAGTACAAGAAAAGCGTGAAGAACGCTGTTTATCTCTAGTGTTGAGATATATTTATCTTGTAGTGTTTTGAGCCGGGGGTGATTAGCTCTCGCGGCTAAGCGGCATGTATTGTGAGTGGTGTTCTAAAAACAACTGAGTCTCATGACAGGGGTTCACAGGGTGTGCCCTGTGAGTGTGCTGTCAGAAGAGTGTGTTTTTTTGGGCGTAGACCGGTGTGGTCGCAAGCCCTGTGTTTTCTAAGTGTATGGCGGTTTTTTCCTAAGGGAATGCCTGTTCAAGGCTGTAGAAATGTGTAAGGCCATAATTAATATAACTGCCGTGTTGTGCAGTCTTTGAGGAGTTTGAGACATGTAGAGATTTGTAAGGCCATAATTAATATAACTGCCGTGTTGTGCAGTCTTTGAGGAGTTTGAGACATGTTTGTAAGACATAATATAACTGCCGATGTTGTGCAAGGCCATGTAGAGATGTGTAAGGCCATAATTAATATAACTGCCGTGTTGTGCAGTCTTTGAGGAGTTTGAGACATGTAGAGATTTGTAAGGCCATAATTAATATAACTGCCGTGTTGTGCAGTCTTTGAGGAGTTTGAGACATGTAGAGATTTGTAAGGCCATAATTAATATAACTGCCGTGTTGTGCAGTCTTTGAGGAGTTTGAGACATGTAGAGATTTGTAAGGCCATAATTAATATAACTGCCGTGTTGTGCAGTCTTTGAGGAGTTTGAGACATGTAGAGATTTGTAAGGCCATAATTAATATAACTGCCGTGTTGTGCAGTCTTTGAGGAGTTTGAGACATGTAGAGATTTGTAAGGCCATAATTAATATAACTGCCGTGTTGTGCAGTCTTTGAGGAGTTTGAGACATGTAGAGATTTGTAAGGCCATAATTAATATAACTGCCGTGTTGTGCAGTCTTTAAGGAGTATGAGACATGTAGAGATTTGTAAGGCCATAATTAATATAACTGCCGTGTTGTGCAGGTGGAGAATTTGTATGCCAGATGCATTTGAGTTATCATGAATTGTGTCTTTGTTGATGTCATCGTGACTTCGTTGTGTGTTGTAACGTAATAAACAGTATCGAACTGTTCCAGGCGTTTACAACCTTTATTGACATCCATGACTCGTACGTGAGCTGTGTGGTGAGTGACAGTGCACACAGTATTCAACAATCACGTTTGCAACAGTGGTGATAATAACATTCCTCAATACCAATGACCCACACTCAATGCACAAGCATTAAATGATTTATCAACAATATCGACCATCCAATTACGTATTATCAATGACTTGTTTGTCAGAGGAAACATAGAGCATATTATATGGAAGCCCGCCACTCATGCGGCTTATTTACTGATTATTGGAGAAGTCAAAGAGATTATTTATAGTACTGCAGAGCCAGGGAACGGCTGGTACATATATGCGCCATTCATCCTTTATACGGATATTGATTTGTCGTTACTTTCATGACGTGCTATGAACTACGCTTGTGACAGTGTATTTTGGTGATGTGAACATTCGTTATTGTGGCATATTAAAACTGTGATCAATGTCACAATATTCTCTGAATATGATGTGCATATTTTGGTGTGTGTGATTGTCACTGACTTACATGAACTACACACCTTTTGTCGGCCATCTGTACAAGCTCGACCTACTAATTTGCCATCATTGGCAAAATAATACCACCACTACATCCTCCTGATACCACACCATCACCATTGTTACAGTGATGGCCTGTGTGGCCTGCTGATGTCGTTGAGAATTATAACATTCACATTATTATCATCTTCCTGACACCACTTACACTGCCACCAGCGTGTTACAGGGGAAACCACTTTGCTACAGTGGTGGCACCATTTGTTACAGCCAATATTATCATCCCTCTGGAGCCTCTACCTTCTTGTTACAGTGATCCCAAATACCACATACAGACAACCATCCTACTGTTGTTTACATCAGGCAGAAAAACAATCACAAATGAATAATAAGAACACCGGTTGACATTATGAACACTAAGAAACTAAATGAGCCTGACATGAGAGAAAAAGTGCACAAGGAAATGAGAAAATCTATGTACGAGAAGAAAAGTACATTCATAGCAATCAGGATACACAGCATGAATTCAAGAAACCTTACTGTGTAGTCTGAAAAACCATTGTGGCACCAGAAATAGAAATGGAGAGCTGCAATGAAAAAAAAAGCAACACAGAGGAACAAAATGCAAAGGTAGCAACAAGGATCAAACAAAGCACGTATATCAAATCTAGTTGCCATCTAAACATATATTCATTAAGAAACAGTATGACAGTAAGTGTCTGGCCAAGGAATTCCTGGATTAAATATAGGAAACAGCTCATTAAACTATGTATTGATTTCCATGAAAATTTCATGACACTTTATGACACAAGCAGTAGATAAAGGAAGTTAGAAGCAGATGGTTATCTTAAATATAAGATTCTGCAAATGGTTATTCATAAATATAAACTTTAATACTTATTTTAAATACAGCTATCAATAAGCTGTTATCTGCTTTTTGAAAAGTTATTACCATCTTTAGTTTCAATGAATGATTAATTAATTACTATGTTCAATAAATAATTATCTTAAATACAGCTTCAATAAATAGTTGTTATAAATAAAACTCTAAATAAAAAAGCATGAATGTCGGTAGTGGTTGAAGTAATAGAAAGTGATCTGACCAAATCCCAGGATAATAGCAATTTTGATTGTGAAGATCACCTATGTGTTACCTGGACCAAAAGAAGAGCAAAGAACAGTTACACTGTAAGCTACCATGATGTCATTAAAGACAACTAAGGAGGCCTGGGCATATGGCTGGCTACCCCATCTTGTGGAAAATTTAAGTCATAAAAACTTCAACAAATACTATTGTCACAGAATGTCCGAACTTGCTCTTTTGTGTGATCTCTCACACTTTTGGACCTACAGCAGTATCATTTCCTTTTCTTCACTTTTCTCATCAATTGCTATTATTTGGCAATTTTTCTGCCCTTTCATTCATTATTTTGCTCTATGCTGAATCTAGTAGGGTGAAGTCTCTAACACTCCACTCCCCTACAGAAGTATCTGCTATGAGACTATCTTTATTTCTTACATTTTTGCTTTACCACTCCTCAGACTTATTTATGTTCCGCCAGGGGAACTGTGGTATTATCGTAACTATACCCAGTCATTATCAACGGTCAGCAGCAATATCAATCAATCAATACCCTTTTTAGCTCCCCAAGGAGCATAGGCCTTCAACAAACACATGCCAAGTCTTCCTGTCCTGTGCCATCAGCCAAGTTCTTTCCATGTTTTCCTCATCATTTTCACCTCTGTTTCCAGTTCTCCATGTGTTTTTTGGTCTACTTTTGCCTCTCTTTCCCTGTGGATTCCAGAACAAGGACTGCCTTGTAATGCTATCAACAGGTTTCCTCAATGTGTGTCCTATTCATCGCCAGCGTCTTCTTCTCAACTCTTGTTCCACTGGCACTTGTCTGGTTCTTGTCATCAATTCCACATTTGTGACTTTGTCATACCAATTCAGTCCTTCTATTCTACGCAAGCACCCATTTATAAAAGTCTGTAGCTTTTTGGTTGTTGTTTTTGTTGTTCTCCATGTCTCAGAGCCATACAATAGTACTGACTTTACATTTGAGTTGAAGATTCTTATTTTCATGTTGGACTTGATTTCTCTTGTTCTCCAAATGTTTCCCAATGCAATGAAAGCTCCTCTTGCTTTTTGTATTCATTTTGATATCACTGTCTGTCCCTCCAACTTTGTCTATACTACTTCCAAGATATGTGTATGATTCTACATCTTTTAGTGGTGTTTCTTCAAGTTCAACCTTGTTATAATTTCTTGCTTTTATTCTCATAATCTTCGTCTTTTCCCTGTGTATTTTCAGGCCCACTTGTTGTGACCTCTCATTGAGAATTTTCATTTTCTCTTGCAATATGAATATGTTTATCTCATTCTATCAGCCGGGCCACCTTTGATAAAAGACGATTCTCGTTTTACAACCATATTGTTTGTCTGAGTGGCCGGCGACCCTTGTGTTAGACTGTCTAAAGAAAGCATTAAAACACGGGCGATTATGAGATAATCGTTTCCACTGGGCCCCTGTCTGTATCATTATCACAGATAATTTGTCTGGGTAAACAATCTTGACGGAAGGTACTTAGACAGGTAATCAGTTCACACATTTGTTTGTGAGAGTGCACAAGATGTCACCGGAAATATTACAGTATGATTATTAAGAGGTCACGTGTGGGAATATTAAATTTAATAATTTAAACACGTGGGGGATATTTTGAATTTAAACACACCAACCCACATAGTGCGAAAAGAGCTTACGATTGGATTGAAGTGAGAGCCAGAATATACAATGAATCTCACTGGCAAGTTTGCCGGGAAGTACAATCTGTGATTTGAACTGGAAACTGAAAATAAAATCTAGCGAACTCAGAGACACAGAACAGACAGCTTCGCAACTTCAAATGAGCAACTCCCAAAAAGCCAGAAAGAGAAGGATCGGACCTAGAATTCCATACTTATAAGTGACAGATCGAAGTAATTTGGGAAACTTAAAACCTTAAAAAGTAAGCCCGCCTTTATAAATACAGAGAATGAAAAACTTAAGGGACCAGGACTTAAAATACGAAGACTGGAAACTCGAAGACTGGAAACCTAGGAATTGGATCATCAATCATAAGAGAAATAATATCCCAGACCAAGTGATTTAGAGAACACCGCCATAAGAGGAATTTCTCGGATGAAATTGATTCGAGAGCATGTGCACCAAAATTGCTTGTGTCCATCCAAAACCTGTGCAAGGAGATTGTGTATAACCCAAAAATTTGGGGTAAGTTGTGAACATTTCTTTTACAAATGTGAATTAATACGTTTTCTTGCTAAGTGGTTATATATAAGGCTGGCAATCTCAACATACGAAAATAGTATGATTGAAAAGATTAAGAACTTGGGAACCGCAGCAAAAACAAAGCTGCTGCAGATCTTCAATATCTGTTGGAACTCAGGCAGAGTTCCACAGACCTGGAGGGAAGCAATCATGATACCACTCCTAAAACCAGGAAAAGACAGTTCCACTGCCTCCAGTTACAGACCAATCAGCCTTACAAGCTGTCTCTGCAAAACAATGGAACATATCATCAACCTCAGGCTACAGTGGTACCTTGAAAGTTAAAACCTTCTTGTACCACAGCAGGCGGGCTTTAGGCAGTGTTACTCTACCGAAGATCAGGCAACTTACCTTTCCCAAGAGATTGAGGATGCGTTCCAAGAAAAGAAACTGGTACTAGCAGCATGGATAGATCTAAGGAAAGCATTTGACAAGGTTTGGAAAGAAGAGCTTCTGAAGAAACTGAGAAACTGTAGAGTGAATGGTAGGATGTACAAATGGGTGAAAGCATAATTGCATAACAGAAGAGCCCTAGTACAACTAGATGGCCTCAAGAGTAAGAAAATTCTACTGCATCATGGCGTCCCTCAGGGAGGGGTTCTGTCCCCCACACTTTTCCTAGTCTACATCAACGACCTGATTGCTGAACTACCACATGGAATAAAAGTGGCAATGTACGCTGAAGACCTGGTAATATGGTGCACAGATGAGCATGCAACAGTGGCCACCAAACTGCTACAAAGAGCTATAGATCCCTTAACCTCATGGGTAAATAGATGGTGTGTCAGCATCAACACAGACAAGTGCAGCCTTATGCTCTTCACCCTCTCTCCCAAACAAAAATCTGGTGTCATCAAGATAAATGAAAAGCTCCTGAGAGAAGATAAAAAACCCACCTATCTCGGAGTTACATTCGATGATAGGCTGACATGGAAGCAGCACATCAACAAGGCAGCAACAAAGGCCAGGAGGAAGTTAGCCATCCTGAGAAAACTAAGTGGAACCACATGGGGAGCCAGCGAGGAAATACTTAGTAAAGTTTACCAGCAGGGCGTAACACCACACCTGGAATATGGGTCAGCTGCGTGGTGTCCAGCATCAAACACCACATTAATAGAGCTAGATAAGGTGCAAAACCAGGTGCTTAGGGTCATCATCTTCTTCTTCTTTGATCCTTAGCCGCCGACCATCAAAGCAGTCAGTGGCCATCACGCCTAGTGGCGTCTTGTAGGGCAACAACAAATCGATTCCACTTTGCTCGTTCGGCGGCCATCCTTCGTACTCTGGTTCATTCTTTGCATCTCAGCCTCCATAGTCCTCCGCCAGGTTGTTTTTGGTCGGCCTCTCTTTGGTTTTCCTTCAGGGGTCCAAAGCATAGCTGTTCTTGTGATGGCATCGGGGTCTCTTCTGAGGACATGGCCAACCCAGCTCCAGCGTCTGCCAGCTATGATGGTGTGCATGTCCTCTTGCTTGCTCCGAGTAAGCAGATCTTGGCTGGTGATGGTATTCGGCCAAAAGATTCGGTGAATTTTTCTTAGGCATGTTGTGTGAAAAGAGGACAATTTCGACATTTCCTTTTCTGTAACTCTCCAGCATTCTGCACCATAGAAAAGCACAGAAAGCACACAGCTCTGATATAATCTTAATTTTGTGCTTGTGCTGTATTGAGAGGACTTCCAGATGTTGTTTAGGCTAAAAAGGCTGTTCTTGCCTTATTCATTCTGATGTTGATGTCTTTGCCTGCCCCGCCATCTGGTGTTACTATGCATCCTAGGTATGTGAAGTGTCTGTCTGTACCAGTTGCTGATTCCTTACTGATATGGGCTCAGGGTTGCTCACATTGAGCGTCATGACCTCTGACTTCTTTAAATTGATGTTCAAGCCCACCTGCTGGCTAAACTTATTAAGTCTATCCGTTTTTTCCTGGATGTGTTGATGTGAATGTGCTAGTAGTGCAATGTCATCTGCATATTCCAGATCTTCCAATGTAGAAAATGTAGTCCATCTTATTCCTCTTGGACTGCCCTCTGTTGTCTGGTGCATCACCCAGTCTATGACTGTTAAAAATACCATCACTGGTGTCAATACCTTGTCGAGGTATGGCGGCTTGCATACTCTGATTACCTCCAGAGCTATGCCAGTGGGAGTTTTACTCCTGGAAGGTTCTACCAAGCTGGACAGGTTTGCGCGGGCAGGGGTCAGACGAAAGCAGACACCCTGGTCCTCCAGGTTGGGGGTTTTAGCATAGGGCTGACACTCCTGTCTATGTAAAAAAAAATTGAAGTTACGGAAACGATAACAAATAAACAAACTTTGCTGCGGGACGGACATCCGGAGTCTGAGGTCGTATGACTGTCAGTGGTGAAAGCCGAAAGGAAGCCACTGACATGAGAACGGACGTCCTGACCGCAAAACATGATACAAGAATAGGATTTTGGAATGTCAGGACAATGAATGAGACGGGTAAACTAAAACAGGTCACGGCAGAAATGAGAAACTATAGGTTACACATTCTAGGGATAAGCGAGAGCAGATGGACAGGGGCAGGAAAAGTTAAAACAGCAACAGCAGAAACAGTACTTTACTCTGGAAGCCATTATTTTACAGAAAGGAATAGAAAGGACATTACCTGAATGGAAACCCATCAACAACAGACTGATAAGATTAAGATTGAGAGGTAGATTCACCAATACTACAATAATACAATGCTACGCACCAACGAATGACAGCGATGAAGAGGTCGAGGATGAATTCTATCAACAACTGCAGAAAGAAATGGAAGACACACCTAGATATGATCTTAGTATAGTAATGGGAGACCTCAATGCGAAAGCTGGTACACACAATACATATAATGAAAGAGTAATGGGGAAATGCGGCAGCGGAACAGCAAACGAAAATGGGGATAAATTAATAAGTTTCTGTAGTATTAACAACCTGGTTATTGGAAGAACACTTTTCCCACATAAAGAAATTCACAAATTAACATGGGAATCACCAAATGGTCGGGACAGAAACCAGATAGACCACATCATGATTAACGGTAGATGGAGACATGCATTACAAGATGTGAAGGTAAGAAGAGGTGCAGATGTGGGAAGTGATTACCATTTAGTAGTAGCAAAACTGAAAGTGAAACTAAGATGGGCTGGACCAATTGTAACTACACAGAAAAGGTTTGACATCAGCAAATTGAAGGACCCCCTTACCAGAAAAGCTTTTGCGGCTGACATAAAGAAACGATATCAATTTGCCAAAAGTCAGGAAAAGACATTGACTGATGATATAGACCAGAAATTCAACACCATTTTAACAATGTATAAGGAAAGCAGCAAATCATGCTTGGGATTCCAGGAAAGGAAGAAGCAAGACTGGATAACACTGAGAAAGGAAATGAAAAGAAAGAAAACAGAAGCGAAGTCCCCCAGGTTAAAGCAACTATATAGCGAACAGTACAGTCAGCTGGACAAGGAAGTTAAACGCCAAACCCGAGCCAACAAAAGGAATTTCCTAGACGATCTTGCAAGATGGGCAGAAGAGGCAGCACTGAGAAATGAACAAAGCACAGTATACAAAATAACTAAATTCATCAGCGCACAAACGAGGTGCAAACAATATTACATTAGTCAGAGATAAGCAAGGAAATCTCATCACGACAGCAGAGGAACAGGAAACAAGATGGGCAGAGCACTTCAGAGAAACTCTGAACAGGGAACCACCAGAGACACAATTGAATGTTCCTGAGGCTGAAAACGATCTAGATGTAAATACAGACATTCCACAAAAAGAAGAAATCATCACAGCAATCAAAGGGTTAAAGAACGGAAAAGCTCCTGGCCATGATAACTTAAATGCAGAGCTATTTAAGACAGACCCTGAGCTAGCAGCAGAACTATTAGAACCACTATTTGCACAAGTGTGGAAAACGGGGACAACACCATCAGAGTGGAACAAAGGAATAATTGTCAAATTGCCCAAGAAGGGAGATCTTGCAGACTGCAATAATTGGAGAGGAATCACTCTTCTCTCAGTTCCCAGCAAAATACTAGGCAGGATAATTATACAGAGAATTTCAAAAGCAGTAGACCACAAACTGAGGAAAGAACAAGCAGGATTTAGAAAGAACAGAAGATGTGTAGATCATATATTCACTCTCAGGAACATTATAGAGCAGTGCTCAGAATGGCAAAGACAGCTGTACATTAACTTCGTTGATTTTGAAAAGGCTTTTGACAGCATACATAGGGACAGTTTATGGAAAATACTGAGGGCTTATGGAATTCCAAGATGCATAGTGTCAATCATAAAAAGCCTCTATGCCAACTTTACGTGTAGTGTTGGGCAGAGCAACCTAACCTTTGAGGTGAAGACAGGAGTACGACAGGGATGCCCCTTATCAACCACTCTATAGGGTCATCATGGGGGCAATGAAATCAACGCTTATAGTGGAGATGGAGAAAATAGGGAGGATACAAGAACTGAGAGAACGCAGAGACACGAAAGTGCTAACACACGCAGAAAAGTTCCTCTGTATGCCGAGCCATCCAATGAAGGACAGATTCAAAAACCTAGCAATGGGGCGATTGAAAAGAAGCAGCTTTATCCACCAGGCCAAACAATTTCGTAGACAAACCTCAGACCTGCCTGAAGTTGACAGCCCCCTAAAGTCTGTGCCAGAACAAACCCCTTGGAGAGAGGAGCCTGGACTACCAGTACACATCCAGACAAAAGTGAAAGGAATATTCGACAGGGATGAACAGAACAGCATGTAACATAGGACAGTCACTCTCAGTTTCCTGGATGATGAATACCCACAAGACCTCTGGGTCCGAGTATACACAGATGGATCAGCACAGAATGCAGTAAACAATGGAGGAGCAGGAGTGTACATAGAATACCCAAACAACACTAGGGATACGGTCAGAGTACCAACGGGGAAATTCTGTAACAACTATGATGCAGAAATCCAGGCAATCAAGGTGGCAACCAAGAAACTGTTGAACACCAATCTCGGTCCACAGCCTGTAGTATTCCTGACAGATGCAAGATCAGCACTCCAAGCACTTCAGTCCAGAAAATTGCCAGGTATACAAGCCCTACTTTCTGAACTGTGCAACCAGTGCAGGGTCGCCATGCAGTGGATACCGTCTCATTGAGGAATACCAGGAAATGAGAGAGCGGACCGACTGGCTAAAGAAGGTGCTGCGGACGAGCAACCAGATGTACTAGTTACGTACCATCAGAAGAAAAAGATGATCAAATCAATCAGAAAGCCACCAACACCAACACAGGATGACTACCAAGCAATGAACAGAACAAATTGTCATTCTGCGCCTCAGAACAGGACACAACCGACTCCGCAACCATATGTATACATAATTCACGATTGGCAATTCAGCCATGTGTACATGTGGACAGGCACCCCAGACTGCAGAGCACGTACTTCAAGATTGCCCCGAATATGATATATTGAGGCAAACCCACTGGCCCAGAGATCAACACTGGAAGCAAAACTATACGGACCTCTGTATGAACTACAAAAGACAGTGAAGTTTATACAAGAAACAATATTGCAGATATAGACAAGCGAACGAAAGAAGAAGAAGAACATGTTTTCTTGATAAGTGGTTATATATGAGGATGGCAACCTCAACATACAAAAATAGTATATTCAAAAACCACTATAGATTGCGATACCATCTATTCAACAAGCTAAAGATAGGAACTACCGATCAGTGTAACTGTGGCACTGGTAAAATGACTGCTGAACATCTGCTTCAAAGTTGCCCCTTATATGCGGTACAGAGAAAGCGATTATGGCCGACGCCAGCTCCTTTCGTTGAAAAGCTTTACGGGGATTCAAATAGCCTCAAACTGACTACTGCTTTCTTTGAGAACATTCAAGTGGACGTCTGAGAGTGTACGAAGAAGAAAAAGAAGAAACCACTACAGCAAGCACTGGTGATTGTTTCTGGCTAGTCGTGCGGAAAACCCGACAGCAGAGGTGACCCCAGACTACGACTGGAGCAGTGATGAGTGATGATTACATCACATATGTCTCATGTGTATTATATCATTTTGTGAGATATATGCAGCTTGTTAATGTTAGTTCAGGCATAAATCATTATTCGCACTGTCCAGACACATTTTCCCAGTTAATACCCAGAGGAATATTGGTGAATTTTAATCATCTTTCTTGAGCTACATTGTGTACTGAGAGATTAACATTGGTGGGTGGACAGCCAGAGGATGCGCCTGTTAAGCTTCCAACTCAGTGTACTTAGCAGAGGCATTTGTTTGTCTATTTTTCCAAAAGTACGTGGTTACAAGCATCAGACGGTTTGAAGTACTAACCATACAACGCTGCTAGTATGTGGAGAAGCACACTCATCACCAAAAAGAAGTGACAGAAACCACGGCGACAGGACTCACCTAGAGTTAAGTTTTCATGTAAAATAGGCGAAAGCAACGGACTTTGATAAATCCTCACCTACGTCTCAGTGATGAAAACCTGTATTTACAGCAAAATGTCACCAATCTTTCCATATTTACTCTAACCTGTTAAAGACTAATTCACTATTAAATTAGAAAACACGACATGCAGAATTCTTCATGAAGGACAACTTACTGAGCCCTTTCACATAAGAACTGGAGTGTAACAGGGATGACTCTTGTCCCCATTTCTCTTCTTACTGGATACTGTCTGGGTTATAAAAACACTATCAGCCAACAGAAATGGAACTCAGTGGACTCAATGACCAAAAATGTTGACTATGTACATTTTGCAGATGACCCGGCTCTTCTGTCCCATAACCATAATCAGATGCAAAAAAAAATGAAAATACTTGATGAGAGGTCACACCAAGCAGGTCTGAAAATACACAGGGAAAAGACAAAGATAATGAGAATAAATGCAAGAAATGATAACAAGAATGTACCCAAAGAAACATCCCTATAAGATGCAGAATTATTCACATTTCTTGGCAGCAACATCCACAAAGTTGAGGGTACAGATAGTGATATCAAAACAAGGATACCAAAGGCAAGAAGAGCTTTCACTGTATCAGGAAATACATATAGATCACAAGAAATCAAACAACATTAAAAATAAGAATCTTTAACTCAAGTGTTAAGACATTCTTACTGTATGGTTCTGAAACATGGAGAAAAACAAAAACAGCAATCAAGAAGCTACAAACTTTCATAAATGGGTGCTTGCGTAGGACAGAAGGATTGAAATGGTATGACAAAGTCACCAATGTGGAACTGATGACAAGAACCAGACAAGTGCCAGTGGAACAAGAGATGACAAGAAAATGCTGGCGATGGATGGAACACATGCTGAGGAGACCTGCTGATAGCATTAAAAGGCAGTCTTTGTTCTGGAAATCCAAGAGTAAAAGGGATTTTGAGAGACCAAAAAACACTTGGAGAAGAGAGCTGGAGACAGAAATGAAAAAAATGAGAAAGAGATGGAAGGACCTAGAATTTACGGCACAGGATAAGAGGAGTTGGCATGAAGACCTGTGCTCCTTGAAGAGCTGAAGGGCAATGATGATGGTGTTGATCCTTGTGATGATGAAGGAGATGCAATAAATGTTGATGACAATGAAGATGATGACAGTGGTAATAGTGGCAATGTGATGATAATGTTGATAATACTGATGATAATGACTGCAGCTACAATAGTGACAGTGATTGCTTGATTATAACAATGGAGGTGATTATGAGGATGACATTCATGTTGGTGATATTTATATTTATGATGATTATATTGATTATGATTGTGAAGGTAGTGATGATGATGATGATGGTATTCACATTGGTAGTATTTATATTAATGATGATTACAGGTAGCCTACGATTTGCGGCCGGTTCAAAATAACGCTGATGAAGACTGGCAAAAGAGGTGAGCTTGAACAAAGATAAATATGAAGAGGTAACAGGAGTGCTGGAAAGCCATGGACAGCCTCTTTCAAGTGAAGACTAAAGAATCAGCTGAAGAGCTTCCTACAAGAGAAATGGAGATAAGTGATCTGCAGCACATCCTTTCAGACATGGAAAAACTCATTGATGAAGTCTGCGAGACTGACCACAAATGGCAGCGGAGTGCTACAGCAAAGAGGAACCTTATGGCATCCATGAGCCCTTGCTATGAGATTTTGATAGAAAGAAAGTCACCACTGCAGGCTTTCTTGGGAAAACAAAAATGTGACAATCCTCACTTGGGACTTCATCAGAGAACTAAAACTGCTGTATTACACCATAGCAGGTTGTAAATGTACAAAATATTTTTTAATTAATCTACTTTATTTAACTAACTAATGCTTTATTTTGTTTACTTTATTTCAGAGCTTTAAATATAACATCATGTATATTGCTCTTCAATTTTTTGTTGCCTGGGAAGCTCCATTATAAAATGGTTTCAATTTACTTACTTACCTACTTAGTCGTTCCACTTCTACCGTGAGGTGTAGAGGTTTGGAAGAGAGAGCGCCAGACTATCCTATCGGCTGTCTTCCTCCTGGCGTGGTTCCATTCTAGTCCTCGGTCCTTCAAAGATTGTCTAATGTTGTCCTCCCAGCGGACTCTGGGTCGTCCTGGGGGTCTGGATCCCTGGCTCTTTGTTTCCCATGCTTGTCATGGTAGCCGATCTTCTCCCATTCTGCAGACATGGCCAAACCATCTGAGCTGGTTTCAATTTACGCTGATTTAATTGTAGCAGTTCGTCCAGGATGCATCCCAGACATAAATCAAGATTATAATTGTGACGGTAGTGGTGATGATAATGATATATTTACATTAGTGGTATTTATATTAATGATAATTATACTTATTATGATTCTGAAGGTGATGATGATAATGATAGTAGTGGTGGCAGTGGTAATAATGATAATGGTATGATGTAGTGGTGGCAGTAGTGATGATGCTGGTACTGATGATAATACATTATCAGTACCAACCTTAGCCTAGGTAAGGGCACAGTTAGTACCACTCCTAAGCTTGTTCCAATCCACAAGAACCCTCTACTGACAGCAAGGCAAGTCACAGTTAAATTCTCAGAAGCTCCACTAAGGGTCCACAATTTTTCTGTGAATATGAATTATTCAACACCTATGAAATGACAAAGGAATAAAGATGACATTAATTCAGAATCCTAAAAACTACACTTGCTGCTGCACTGACCTGTACCAAAATCTGCTTACACTGATTGTTGCTTGGTTTGGTGGACCATCTTCATTGCACATGGACAGCTCCATCAGTGCCGACCTCCTCCATTAGATCACACAAGGAGGATCTCAGCACAGCACATGAACTCCATAGCCCCGGCAAGGATCCCAATGTGTGTATCCAGGAATCACACATTCTAAAAATATTTTTGTGGTGGGTAGGTATCCTAATTTTTTAAATTTTGCCAGGTCAGTGGCTGTATGGCCTAATTTTTATGATTTCCGATCTCACTACCCAGGAGATCGAGGGGTTGGGGGAGAGAATATGACATCATTAGAAACCACTGGTTCTGATAAAAATTTCCATCAATTATATTCCCTGTAAAAACTGACTGCCTTCTAATTTAGTTACAATATTTTTTTGGTGTTATTAGTTCATCTTGAACATCTTTCAACAACAAAAAATATAACCATTTGCCCAGATTCTAAGAAGCATGGCTATTTCTAATATAGAAAAGTGAATTTTAGTTATTCTTCTTCTTCTTCTTCCATCCTTAGCCACCGACCGTCAAAGCAGTCAGTGGCCATTACGCCTAGTGGCGTCTTAGGGCAACAGCAGATAGGTTTTCTTTGCCACTGTTTCCCATCACGCCTATTGGCGTCTTTAGGGCAACGGCATGGTTGGACACAATTCTGTATTTTAAATATTAGATAATAATGCTTGATGTAAACAGAGCCTGTATTTTGCTCAATACAGTGTTCTTGTAATCAAGGTAACATAATAGTGAATACACTGTCTCTTCTTTGTGTTATAATATTGTATTTTTACTTGCTTGTTTCATGTTCCTTTTAATCGCTTCAGTTTGCTTGTCTCACTTTATCTGCCTGTTTTGTGCTCACCAGCTTTATCAGGGATCATTCATCTTTGTAGTGGAATCCATCAGCCACCAATGTGTCATGATTTCCTTCTTTTGGCAGTCCAAGAAATTTGAAATTTGCTGGGCATTAGGTTTAAAATGATTTTATTACTGCTATACCTGTTTAAAATCTCATAAGAGATTAGTGCTGTGCCAAATCACATAGAATATACAAATCACATATTTTCAGATACAACAGCTCATCTCTCACCTGTACGAATCCTACTGACAAAATTCCCAACACTTATTTCTTGCAGATTCTCCATGGTCTCCAGATGAAAAAGTTTGACAACAGAGTCATCATGGAAGGATACCCAGATCCCTACACCAGATTTCACAACATAGTCAATATGAGAATCATTGTTAGCATTCAGCACAGAAATTGCCTGAAAAAAAAATTTGTGTACAAACAAAGGTTAGTGGAATGGCAAAGTACAATCTGAAATAACAATTTGTTCAGAAATGATGCTAAAGGATATATAGTGCTAAAGTGAAAGGACGAAGTAAGTAGATTTCAAGAACTTGGAAGACCAATAAAGCACCTGCCATCAGAAAGATGACAGAAAGTCAAACCAAGTCCCTCTCCCAAATGCCACACACTATCATGGTGGGATGGTCTGATTGCCTTTTTTTTTATCCCATGAGCTATGCTGACTGCAGCCCTGAAGTTCTGAACAGATCACAATGAGGAAGGTCTGACATTGCTGGTACACCCATTGCTTTGAGGAAAGGATGGAGGCAGCTAAAGACTAGGGAAAGAAACCCTAAATAAAATGCTTTCTGAAATTGGATGTGTCAAGTCAAAAAGAAAAGATATCGCAGCTCAGTTGTAAACTACTAAACAAAAGTTCCAGATATTAATTCTATATGTAGTATTCTGGCTGAGGAGTCCACCAGTCAGAAGGATGAAACTGTGTGGTAAAAGGATAAACCTGAGACAGAACACTAATTTAATGAGAGATATATCATTAGCTATATGAGGGCAAACATGGAAGAAGAAGACCCAATACATTCATGTGATGTTAATATCTTTTCGCAAGAAAGAGAATCTACCTAATGAACTTCCCAAATTTTACTTATAAATAGTAGTTAGATAATACAGTAAACTGTGAAATAAAGCCAGTTACAAATGCCAAAAGCCTGCTTATGCTTGTAAATGTCAGTTTTCTAAGTAACAGTATAGAATGTGAATAATGATTTCACTAACATCTAAACAACTTACTACTGAGGGTTTTAACTAGTATCCAAAGGGTATAGCACTATATTAGTGATTTATGTACCACCTGGATTCCAATGATATTTGAAGGATTTCACCACTGTTCCATTTATGTATCATAGATACATCGATGATGGCACAGGTCTCACTGATATGCCAGAAGCTGACTTATAAAGGTTCATCGATTTCATCAACCACTTCCACCCTGCTATCCAATTCACCTCTCACATCTCCACTATCTCTGTCATGTAATCCAAACACATACAGTGTCATTTACTAAGCCACGTTCAATATCACCAATGGCTTTAAATGCGAGTCACGGAACAACATTTATGCTATTATATGCAAACGTTGCAATATTACTTACATCGGCCAAACGGGCACACGACTTGGAGATATATTCTGCAGACACCTCTACAACATTTCTCGGTTGGGATCCACACCTGTAGCCATCCACTTCAATGGCCCTGGCCACCATGGTGCCTGTGACATCCCGGTGACAGGCTATCAGATTCTGTTCCTCGGATGCCAACAGTCGGCTCCGCCTTGAACAATGCCTCATCCATCTTAACGGCTGCCTTAAATCCCATGGTTTGAACACCTAGCATTCTTTGTCAGAGGCGTCCTTTTCTATCTAGTCCTATTTGTATCATGATTGCGATCACTCTTGAAAAAAAAATTAATATTATTTTTTCTTTATCTTTTTCTCTCTAAAAAAAATTATATTTTTTTTCTCTCCTTTTGTCCTTTTCCACGTTTTTTAAATATTAATATTACTTTTTCCTCACTCAGTTTTCCAGTCCTTGTTTTCATTATTTTCTATTTATGATTTGAATTTAGTATTCACTTCCGGTTCAGTGGCAGACATTTTATTTCCAACATGTGACACACATCAGGGAATGTTTTCTCTTATTTTTATAGTTTTATGTTCTCTACTTAATTCTCACTTTGTTTCCTTTCTGTTTTTCATTTGTCTGTCCCTGACGAAGGCCTTGTGGCCGCAACGTAGGTATTGTCTTGTCCTTTCTCCCAGTAAGACGTATCACTATTTGTGTTTTTTTTATTCTATTGTTATGAAACTGTTGGACCAAGAGCTTTGTTTGGAGTAACAAGAAAAGTTCTATGACTTGTCCATAAGGTACAGGTTTTACTGGCTCTCATAGATAGGAGTGATTTCTTAAGTGACCTTCTTAGGAGTCAGCAAAAAATAGAAGGCAATATTTTGTGCCTGTAGTAAAGATTCACATTAATTCCCTCCGATGGAAGATGCATCTCATAGGTCAATCGTAAACAGCCCAAGCAAAAGCAGCATTCCATAAAGTTAAAAAATGTATATAACAAAGCTTTGTCACTGGAAGTAAGAAGTTCTTCAGTGTTATACATGGACAGTCGGTAAACAAGCCAGATAATCTCTTGATTCCACAGAGATGTGTTATAGAAGAATTTTAAGAATATCATGGGCAACTTTGGGGCAAATATCGGGGGTCGGAGTGGCTAAGAGGTATGGCATCTGCCTCAAATTCAAGAGATACCGGGTTCGATTCCCAGTTGAGGGAATATAATTTATGAAATTTTTTTTCAGAACCAGTGGTCCTAATGATGTCATACTCCCCCCTGGTCTCCTGGGTAGTAAGATCGGATGCCTAGCCTTCTCGGACAAGGGCGAAAAAATTAGGAGGTGCAAGTTGCGCAAGTAAAAAATCCCACAGCAGTTGGAAATCGTAAAGAGTAGGCCTATCAGGCCGCTGCCCTGGCAAAATTTAAAAAATTAGAAACCTACCCACCACAAAAATAATTATAGAATGTGTGATTCCTATACACACACATTGGGATTCTCACCAGTACTACGGAGTTCGTGCACTGTGCTGAGATCCTCCTTGTATGATCTAAGGGAGGAGATCGGAGCACTGATGGAATAGTCCGTGTGCAATGAAGAAAGTCCTTAAAACCAAACCAAACCAAACCATAGGCAACTAAATAAAGTACTGAGGAAGTGAGGGAAGATTTCAGTACACAAGAGAAGCTTATTACTAATACCAGAAGGAAGCAACTCACCTTCTTTGGGCATATTATGAGAAAAGGAAAGCTGGAATATGCTGCAAAAAACAGGAAAGAATGATGGAAAAAGACAGAGAAGACAAGAACAAGAGAAGATACAGTTTAACATTGTGCATGGACAAAAGCCAAAGACATAACTGAAAAACAGCACTGGAGATAGGAAGTTGTGGAGATACATGATCACCTAAGCCAGTTGGAACAGTACTTGAAGAAGAAATACGCATTCATCTGTGTGGCATAATTGTCACTACCTTTTAAATATAACAGCAACAGCTATTATTTCAATACAGAGTTGCCTCCCTCACAGCAATGAACAGGCAAAGAGTCCAACAATAACCAGGTTATCCATTCTTTAAACACTAGCGGTTCAAAGTTCAACTCTCTGAAACTGCAGGACTAGACAAAAGTCTGTGGTAATCATGTAGCAACCCTCAGAATTATGATGATAATTAATCTTCTTCTTCAAGTACCAGGCCTAGTGGCGTAGGAGATCATGTCTCTCCACAACTTCCTGTCTCCAGTACAATTTATCAATTCTGCTGTTGACGTCTTTCCATGCCACGATGACAAACTGTCTGGTATTTGCTCTCTTTGTCTTCCCCTATCTCTTTTTCCTTAAATCTTACCTGTTGTTAAGATATATTCCAGCTTTCCTCTTCTCATAACATGCCCAAAAAAAATTGGATTGCTTCTTTCTAACTTGTGAAAAAAGTTTCCTTTGTGCATTGGCCATTGATATTACTCTTTTTGGCTGTCCATGGTATTTTTAACATTCTTCTGTAAAACCACATCTCTGTTGTCTCTAGTGTCTTCCCTATTTGTTTATTAATTGTCCATGACTCACTCCCATATGTCAGGATTTGTTCTATATAACATTGAAGAACTCTCTTTCTTACTTCCAATGACAAAGAATTGTTGCATAAAATACTCTTCATTTTATAGAATGCTGCTATTGCCTGAGCTATTCTGTTCTTCACTTCTGAGACGCATCTTCCATCTGTTGTTATTAATGTGCCCAGGTAATTGAATTTATTGACTTGTTTTAAAACTGTTCCATTTACTTTGATAGTGTATTCTGACGACCATTACTTGTTGTTTTTTTTTTTTTTTTGCTATTAAGGCTAAGGCTTTATTTTTCACTTTCTATCACTATCGATTCAACCATTTCCTGTTGCTCCTTTTCACTTTTTGCTATTAAGACTGTATCATCAGAATATCTCAAGTTGTTTATATTATGTCCGCAAAATGATATTCCTTGCATGTTCTAGAGATCTCATTATATTTTCACTGTACAGATTGAACAGATCTGGTGACAGCACACATCTCTGCCTGATACCCTTTTTACTTGCTGAAAGGTTCCTATTTGGCTGCTAATTCTTACAGCTGCTGTTTGTTGCCAGTACATTTTCTTTATTATCCTCAAGTCTTTACCATCAATGTTGATGCTTTCTAACATTTTGATAATTTAATGTTTCACTTTGTCAGTTGCCTTAGTGTAATCTATAAAGCACAAGTTCAGATATGTCTTCACCTCTATGGCTCTTTCTATTAATGTTCTTGTAATATATACAGCACTGTTTATGCCTTTACCTTCTACAAATCCACGCTGTTCATCACTGATTTCTGGTTTAATTTTATTCTCACTCTTCTCATGATAATTCGTAATAATAATTTGGTCACATGACTCATAAGACTAATAGTGCAATGTTCTTCACATTCCATGGCTCCAGGTTTCTTTGGCAAAGCTATGAATATGTATTTTAGCAGATCATCAGGTAAATACTGTTGTAGATGTCATTTGAGAGTTTTGTTATCACTTCTACTTCAAATTCTCCCAAAGCTTCCATTTCCTCTTCTTCATCTTTGATCCTTAGCCGCCGACTGTCAAAGCAGTCAGTGGCCATCACGTCTGGTGGCGCCTTGTAGGGCAGCAAATACTGCTTCCACTCTGTTCGGTCGGCGGCCATCCTTCGTACAGTGCCCCAGCTCTGGTTCATTTATTGCATCTCGGCCACCACTGTTCTCTGCCAAGTTGTTTTTGGTTGGCCTCTCTTTCGTTTTCCTTCAGGGGTCCATATATAGCTGTTCTTGTGATGGCACCGGGGTCTCTTCTGAGGACGTGGCCAACCCAACTCCAGCGTCTGTCAGCTATGATGGTGTGCATGTCCTCTTGGTTACTCTGAGTAAGTAGTTCTTGGTTAGTGATAGTATTCGACCAAAAGATTTGGAGACTATTCCTTAGGCAGACTGTGTGGAAGGATGACAGTTTCGACATTTCCTCCTCTGTTACTCTCCAGCACAAAGTTGTTTACTTATTAATCAGCCGCAGGAAAATGTATTACACATTAGTAAACCACACTTCTCTCTACTGATCCCAGGTGTCAATTTTCGTTCATATGAAAGGGATTGATTACCCTAATCAGTAAAAGATGGTCGCTGAAGTCCTGACATAACAATAAATGAGGGAAGGGAGTGTAAACAATGAATCAAATATACCAAATACTTTCAGAGGTGGGAAAAACTAAAGTGAAGAGCACAGAATGAATTGTAGGATGGCACATGTAAATGTCACATTCGAGGTTATTTTGTCACACCGTCAAATGATATTCCTGACTTGTCCTCTAGAGATCTCATTATATTTTCACTGTACAGATTGAACAGATCCAGTGACAATACACATCCCTGCCTGACACCCTTTTTTACTTGTTGAAATGTTCCTATTTGGTTACTAATTCTTGCAGCTGCTGTTTTTTGCCAGTACATGTTCTTTATTATCCTCAAGTCTTTACCATCAATGTTGATGCTTTCTAACATTTTGTTAATTTCCTCATGCTTCACTTTGTTAAATGCCTTAGTGTAATCTATAGAGCACAAGTACAGATTTGTATTCACCTCTATGGCTCTTTCTATTAATATTCTTATAATATATATAGCACTATTTGTGCCTTTGCCTTCTACAAATCCACACTGATCATAGCTAATTTGTGGTTTAATTTTATTTCTCACTCTTCTCATGATAATTCGTAATAATTCTTTGGTCACATGATTCATAAGACTAATGGTGTGATGTTCTTCCATTCCATGGCACCAGGTTTCTTTGGCAAAGCTATGAATATGGATTTTAGCAGATAATCTGGTATTTGACCACTCTTGTAGATGTCATTTAAGAGTTTTGTTATTACTTCTACTCCAAATTTTCCATTTCCTCTACTGTTCCATTATCTGGTCCATGCGCTTTGCCTTTCTTCATGTGGCACACTTCATCCTCTACCTCTGCCACAAGTATTTGGAGGTCCTTCACAATTGTCCTGGTCATTCAAATCTGGTCTTTCATCATCATACAGCTCCTTGGTGTATTCTGTCCACCTTTCTATCATGTTCTCATGACCCATTAACAATGCTCCTTCTTTTGATTTCAAACAGCCAGTGACTGTTTGTGTCTTTCTGCCTGTTAACTAATTTATTTGCTTGTAAAGAGATTTTGTGTCTTTTCTGTTCTGCACTTCAAGCTCTCTGCACTTCTGGTTTAGCCATGCTTCTTTTGCTTTTTCACATGTGTTTGCAATTTCCTTATTTAGTCTGTCATATTCTTTGTTGTCTTGCTTCTTCTTCCTTCCATCAGTTTTAAAATTTCATCTGTCATTTACATCTTCATTGCAGTCCTCTTTACTTCTGGTACGATTTCTTTTGATGTTTGATGCATTGATTCCTTCAGTATGTTCCACTGTTCATTTATACTCTGTATTTTTTCTATTGTATTGTACCTATTCTGTACTGTAATGTTGCATCTTTCACTCATTTCCTTATCTGATTTAAGCTAAGTTTAACTTGATGTTTAAAGCTCGCTTTACTTTCTTCAATTTTATTCTAAGTTTTCCTGTTACTGGTACATGGTTGCTGTTGCAGTCTGCTCCTGGCCTAGATTTCACAGAAGTCTCCAAGTATAACAGTTGTCTCATGAGATTTACAGTCATTGTCATATCAAGTTCATTGTAAAATGTGTCAATTTCTTCTTCTGTACTATCTGCTGTTGGGGGATATATTTGTATAAAATTGATATCAATTGGTCTGCCACTCAATTTAACTAACAGGACTCCTGATATTGCCCAAAATCCCTTTACTGTTATTGCCATTTCTGCATCTAACATTATGCCTACTCCTCTTTCATGCTTATTTCCTCAGGAATAAATTATTTATATTAATAGAGCAACATAATAATACCATCTACATACAAATGTTCAGAAGCCTAACTATGGGAGTCTGAATTAAAAAAAATGCTCCCTTTGCTGGAATAGGAGCTTGGCAGAGGTATGCACACATTCTAGGTTCTCTATGTACAGAATCATGTTCCAGTTTCTGTGTATGTGAAATTATGTGTATATGCTGATTGATATATACATGTGTATATGCAATCACTTTATACTTGGCCAAACACCATCAGCAACCACTACTTATCAGAGTAACCAGGAGACATGCACACCATCATAGCTGGCAGCTGCCCTACAAGATGCCACCAGGCGTGATGGCCGCTGACTGCTTTGACGGCTGGTGGTTATGGATCAAAGAAGAAGAAGAATATGCAATCACATATGTTTGTGTGTTCTGTGGTAACTAGAAGGAACTAGCGAGGAAGGGACAGGGGTTACCTTTCAGCACATTACAATCTTGTGTGTGGCCAATAGCTGATATATAAAACTGCACCACTCAAAAGACAGTCCATGAACTGTTCTTGTGCCAACAGATAGCATGGTTTGGCACAATATTTCTAGTGCAGGAGGATTCTGTACATGAATGTTGGGATGAGAGCGTGCATGTAATGCCCACAAGGCCACACAATCTTCCTCCTAGAATATCAAGGAAAGATGCACTCAGCTTCAGTTCATTACTTCCCTTTCATTTCTTTTTCGCTCCCAAGAAGCAATTTAGCCACTGCTGCAGTTAATTCCCTTGCAGGACACATGAGCCAAAGCTCACATGCGTGCACAGAACTTCACAGGCAATATTTTGTTTCTAGCTTTATATCAAGGATCTAATGCTTCTTATTGCTAATGAGAAACAAATTGTTAGGGTCACTTCATGGTGTGAAATCAATCTTGGTAAAGTTAGTCTTTCGGGATTTTTCCACATCATGTCGAACCTCAACTAAGTGTATAAAAGATGTGAATATGCGTTGAAGTATGATGTGAGAGTGGGTATCAAAGCATAACGTATGCTCAGTTGTTGGCAGTCTGCTTTGTGCTTTGACAGCATTCTGTGGTGTTTGAATGTGGCTCTGGCCACTGAGGAAATGTGACGATGCCACTAATTGGAATGTGTATGCTCAGGAAAGTGTGATAAAAATATTAATAATTCAGTGTTCATGGGCTGGATGTATTGCCCAGTTACATGAAACAGGTTGGTCAAACTTATATAGATAAACGTGTGTGAAATTGACTTTCAAAAGTTAGCAGACAGAATCAATGTGGGTCGGAGAATACTGACAGTGTGTAATAAATACATACTGAGTATAAGCAGAAGTCGACTTTGTGTGCATGACAGCACTATGTATTCAAGTGACATGTAATGTTGAGTCAAATGACGATAATGTTTCAAACGCATTGAATGTTTCAAATCAGAAATGATCATGTAATGAATGCCTGCAATACGATGATACATAGATATGTCGAGCAGATTTATTCATTTCAAGTACGTTTCGTTGAACAATAAACTGAAAATCGTCAAGTCAAGGCGTTGAATCAAATATCTCAGTTTATCAGTTTTGTTCAAGTTTGAACTAAGTTTTAAATAACTGATACAAATATAAAAGCAAACGATATTCCTTCGACCAAATGGCCAGCTACAAAAACGTATAAGGTCGAGGAAGTGAAAGCAAAGAATTATTGTACCCACAAAAGAATTTAGTCGGGACCAATCTCTACCCTTAACACAAATATTCTTCAAACCTGACATACCTGAGTCTGTAAGCTGCCAATTTCAAGCTGACAAAGTCTATTGCCACAGCTCAGCCAAATATGTTCTTCATGTACAAAGTGAAATTTCACACATGTGCTGCCAAAACTCAAAGTCATAGGGTTGGAAACATTCCAGCCACCATCTGATATAAACATTAACAAATTAAAAAAAAAAACATTTTTAACTGAATAGCTTCAAGTACATTTGCTACAGGACACTAAAGTTAACTGAGAAAAATATGAAGTAGGATGATCTAAAAAATCATTAAGAATTTTTAAAACATATATTGAAAAAAGCAAGTGTGATGAAGGGAGAAAATTAGAACAAGGGACTTGCAGGAGCAATATATTTTTCACTGAGTAATAAAATATACCAGTTCATTAGATTTTAGTTTATCCACATGTCTTACATGAAGACACTATTAACACAGGTTCTGAAAACTCCTAACTTGGACACTTAAGCAGAGCATATCCATTAAAAAAAATCAACTTGTCTACTGGGTTGTGTGAGAAAAGCAGTCGATAAAGCCTGCACATATAATAAGAAATGAACAGATCAGAGACACTGTTATCACAACACCAGTGATGAAATATCATCACCCTTTGGTTCCCAATGCTATCAACAGGTTTCCACAATGTGTGTTCTATCCATTGCCACTTATATTTGCTCATCTCTTGTTCCACTGGCACTTGGTTCTTGTCATCAGTTCCACATTAGTGATCATGTCATACCACTCTGAACCTACGATGTAGAATATACTGAATAACAAAGAATAAGATGACTTCAGCATATAGTGTGAATAAGCTGATCAACCAACAATATAGGCATACACAACGTCAGTGCAATATTCTTTACAAATATTTTGGAGTTGTTTAAAATAAAGCCTCTTTCCAGCTAATAAATACAAAAAAATAAATAAACAAATAAAATTAAGAAGAAATGTGTATGCTTGCACCACAGATTGAAAGCCTGTTCACATTGCTGATTAACAATAATTAATAACAAATTCCCTCAATATTTGACTGAAAGGAAATAAATCATAATCAGTTGTTTGCATAAGTAAGCATTTTAATGTATGTCAAATGACTTTTTTAAATAGCCCGGATAACTGGTATTTAAAACTTGAGAAAAACAGACTAGCAGATGAACTTAGAAGACAAAATATGGCCTATAAAACTCAAATAAAGTGCCCTTAATTTTTATCTGATTTAGGTTTTTAGCTGGTCAACCGTATTGTTCATTTCTAAAGTTGACTTCAGTGCCAAATTTTTTAATGTTTGTTCTTAACTTTCAATTATCAGTTTTACAAGAGCCACCTTCATTATTTACAAACACGTAGAAATTTAAAAGCTTACTTACTTAGTCGTTCCACTTCTACCGTGAGGTGTAGAGGTTTGGAAGAGAGAGCGCCAGACTATCCTATCGGCTGTCTTCCTCCTGGCCTGGTTCCATTCTAGTCCTCGGTCCTTCAAAGATTGTCTAATGTTGTCCTCCCAGCGGACTCTGGGTCATCCTCGGGGTCTGGATCCTTGGCTCTTTGTTTCCCATGCTTGTCGTGGTATCCGATCTTCTCCCATTCTGCAGACATGGCCAAACCATCTTAATTGGGACTGTTCTACTTGGGTCTGCAGGGGGTAGGATTTAAGGCCTTGACGTATCGTCTGGTTGCGTACCATGTCTCTTCTTGTTAATTTAAAAGCTTCGGTAAGCATTTGTGACAGTAAGGCCTACTACCCTAGCATTATCTGTGCCCAATGAAATAAGTTCATCATTTGAGCAGCACCAATCAAAACCATCGACAGTGACAAGAACTCACACCACCGTAGAGCTAACTAAAAGTTAAAATCTTAAGGGGAGTTCCGGATAGAAGGCCTCGGCGAAGGTTGTGTACTGTGAGTTGAGAAGCCATGTTTGAGCGGTCTCTTCAATGCAGCACAACCAAGGCATTTCTAAGTTTTGATTCTTGAAGTTCTTCAAAATGAAGTTAGGTTGTGTTAAAGTTTAATGCTATCATTCACAGAACAGAATAATGGCAGTCGCTATATTCTGAACTAGGACCAAAGACTGAGTAAGATAGTAACTGAAGTAAATACATCTAGATTTTTTTCAGTCCCCAGCTAGAATTTATTTTGTTAGGGGAAGAAACCAAAGAACTGCTATAAATCAGTTGAAAGGTCAGAAGCTGGTGACATATTACATTTAAGTAAGAAAACAGAGGCTCAACTACTTTTACTGAAAGTTATGGAAAAGAAGGTCAAGGTAACCTAGGTAATGAACCACACAGGATTTTTTTGTACCTCACACGCTTATTGAGAGAGACGGGCAAAATACTGATACATACAGAAACCACCTTCAAATGAAAGAAATGGATCTGGTACCAGCTGCATATGTTTATTGTTTTATGTAAATAAACTATGTTATTTGACTCGGCTGAATTATGCAGATTTTGTAAAGTTGAGTTCAAAGTTACAGCTCTATTAATTAGTACACCACTATAGCACACTATAACTACTATCGAGAGACGACCGAACCTGTTATACCTCTACAAGAATAAACATCTCTTGCGTATGGCTAGTAAACTAACTTCTCAGATAAGTAAGAAGCAATACTGTACCTGCAAACTGTCACACAGTATTTACACAGAAGTGACCTGATCAATAACGACTTACCCACGGACCCATAATCAGTATATAGCACGGCCACATGTCTATTAAATGGAGCCATGACCAACTCTCGAGGTGCACCCATAACACAGGAAGGTGACCATACCTATGATAGATATATAAGAAGAGCACCCATAACAGAAAACGACCTCAAAGAAACTTGTTGAAATATTGAAATGGATCATAATTATGACAGGAACATATCCAACAGCAACAAGATAGTGTCCCAAAGCACTGGGATAGCCTCAACAACAGAACAAGATGTATAGCAGTGAGAAACTTCATAGGCGAAATAAGAAAAGGAACGTGGCAGATAAACAATGTGACGACAAGAAGTGGGAAAAACTGTAGAATCAAAATGGACAACGGACAGAAAGTACACATATGTCCAATAAGGTTGGGAAAGAGAACGAACAGTGGGCAAAGTGAGAATGCCAGATGACCACTTTGAAATCTATGAACTATAAACATCGTACAGCTGAAAGTGGATACAGCGACACAAACGGAGTTGGACACAGTAGCGTCACACTTGATGCGAGATAGATATGAGCGAGTCGGACCACAGAAAGGAAAGGAAACGTACCCACAGGTACTGGAAAATAGAGACACAAATATAAATAGAGGGAAAACATCAAATAATGCACAAGAACGAACACTTGCACATAAAGGTATGACAACACAGCACATCGATGAAAGTTTTATGGATGACAGCAGCTCAGATGAAGAAACATACAAAGCAGGGGACAACAAATAACAACCAAGGCCCAAATACACCAGCAACCGAAAAAACAGCACAGTAGAGAACACCAGTAACAAGAGACTTCCAAATTATGAAGACTATGTTGAGGCAGAAAGGACAGATAACATACCAAGTCCATTGGATGACGCTGTTCGTCGATTGCGAAGATATCGTGAAAACTCCTCAAGTGAAGAAGATATACCACTTGCAGAACTTCGTGAAAGACTGGTTTACCGTGATGACAGATTACAACATGAACCACAAAGCAATTCCGAGACCAGTAGAAATAATAACATACAGTCACCCCCAATAATACTGAACCAAGTATACTACAGATCTGAACAGTCCACGACCAGTCATCAACAGTCCAACTCAACTTGGAGTAGTTCTGATATTATACCTCTAAAGCAACGTCAATAACACTCACAGTGGAGCAGTACAGATAATGTACCCCTTCACAGCCTCAGGAGAGAATGGTATGCCAGCCGCAAAACCCCATGAATGCCAACGTTCGGCTACCAATAAGAGCAGAATCAGACTCTGAATGTGTGTATCAAACTACTGATACAGAGAACGATAAAGTACCTTCACCACCACGACAAGAAGAGTCCGATATTGATACCTTAAGTGCACCCAGAAAATCAGGCAGTATGGATGGCGAACCCCAAATCGACATCAGGTCGACAGCCAAAAGACCATATGCATCGTCATCAGAAGTACAGCAGGCTCCCGCAGGAGCATGTCCGGTATAAAGTCATGAGAAAGCGACGCCAGACGAAAACGAACAAGTCAAAAGGAACTCTACAACCCATTCCTCCGCCACAGTCTATTACATCCTCTATGCGAGCAACATGTAACACAGCTACCATTTCTTCACCTACGCAAGCTTATGACAGCAGACTCTCGGAGCGAGCAATAGCGCTCTTAGAAATTGCTAAACTGCTTTAAGTTAGCGAAGGCACTCCCTCTTCATAGCACCCAACTGATATGATACTCTCTCATCATAGTATCCAACGTAGTACGTACTCTCCTCTACACAGTACGCGATAGTGTATACCAATATTATTATTTTTTTCCCTTTACCATATTTAACCTTAATGAATTTTATGTAGAAAGCGCAAGAGTTACTCATGCACGCTTCTCAAACTATGATGACCTTTGAGGCTCACTTAGGCATGCTAAAACTTAATCACATACCCTAATTTTTTTTTCTCATACCAGTGGATTTACAGGTCAGTTTCGACCAGCTCACTGCCTCCCATCAACCCTGTCTTAAAACCCACCGCGCTGTAACCCCAATTCTCACCATGCTGACGTGCCTTGGTAGAACATTTGATACATCGTGGTAAATGCTGTATTGCACAGTGGTAATAAACCCCCTAGCCACAAGAGACGAGAATATTGTACCATATACTATTGTTGCACAGAACACCGTTCATCCAAACAGAACATACTTAGGAATGATTACCTGATGAGTAAGATTACTTTAATTACAAGCATTTATGGCAGTATGCCAATTGAAGGACACTGTTACTAAATATCTATACAATACTAAGTAAATTGTGTTGAGCCCTATGGGGACTTACTTATGTCCATTTTCATGATTGTTGTAGTTTTTTTTCTTTCTCATATATGCAGAGTTTTGACTTCTATGAGATTGTTAGGAAGACATCAACATTTTTTTAAAAACCGTTTTTATTGATTGAACTCATAATAGATCATTGTTCTGAGCAGTAAGCGAGTTGTTCTGGCAGACACCTGACTAATAGCTCAGACTGTAGTGTGCATTCACAGCCATGATCCGTCGGGCACAGTAAGCAGCCAATACTGTCATCTACTTCTTTTAATTCTTCCTAGACATCCAAGGCCACTATCGGTCGAGCCTGCTCGTTAGAGTTGCTCTTTCTAGTTGTATTGTTAACACTTTTGTCTTTACTGACATACAGAGTTAAGAAAGAACAATTGTAAATAAACAATTTTTATTTTTATATAATTTGGCGTTTTGAGATATTCTGCCTAACTTAGCTGATGACGTGGTTAAGTCCATTCAGCCCACACTGAAAACGGGAAGGAAGTGGAGAGTGGAAGAAGCTGCTGATGCTGCCCAAGAGTCACTCAAACTGAGGGAGGTAATCGGATACACACAAACGAATAGACGGGGATTTGGTCATGGAGACATCCGCTGGTGGTCCAAGGCATCAAGCAGGGAGCGCAGAGGCACGGTAGTTCAGGAGATACGAGGAGCTGAAAATGATAAGAGGTTGCAAAAAGCAGTGCAGCAGGTCCAACAAGGCCAATGAACTACATGGGAAGGAGCCCTGCAGAGGTCCTTGACATGGAATGATATATGGCATATGGCACCTCTTAGGCTCAGTTTAATTGTTAGATCAATGTATGACCTTCTGCCGTCGGCCACCAACCTTGTGAAATGGGGAAAGTCGGATGATGAGCAGTGCCCCCTGTGCCAGGGGAGGCAGACACTCAAACACGTGCTCTCAGCGCGTAAGGTGTCATTAGGGCAAGGGCGATACACTTGGCGCCATAACAAAGTGCTAAATGAGCTTGCTGCGACAATAGATCTAGCAAGGATGAAGGCGAATAGCAAACCCAGGCCGAGCACCGCAAATACATACTTTCTGAGGGCAGGAAAGTCAGCACACCCCAAACCGAGTAAACCTGGTAGCAGTTTACCATCTCTTCTTGACTGTGCAAACGACTGGGAGATGGCGGTAGACCTACCTGGACGAGGGGCATATCCAGAGAGTATCAGAAAATTGCGGAGACGGCCGGATATAGTGCTTCATTCTTCAACAACGCTTCAGGTCATACTGATTGAACTGACCGTGCCATTTGAATCCAGATTAGACGAGCAACATTTATTCAAAGTGGCCAAGTATAGTGATCTGGCCGCGGATCTGAGACACAATGGGTTCACTGCAAGGGTCATGGCTGTTGAAGTAGGCGCAAGAGGGCTTGTGGCTGTATCAGTGTATGATCTATTGAAACTGTTGGGGCTGAGGGGACAATCGAGAACAAGGGCACTGAAGAGGCTTAGTGAAACTGCCGAAAAGGCATCAGGCTGGCTGTAGAACAACTGCAATGGGCAATGGAAATCGTGACAATAAACGCTGCGGTACAGAAAACACCAGGAATTTTTCTAAGTCCACAATACGCTGAGTTTTTGGTGTACTAGTGAAAGGGGTGTGGCTGAGAGGCAACAGGCGGTGTATATTATAGAGGTGTCAGTGTCAGAATTTCAGTGGCGAACGCGCAGTGGCGTCGGCTTTGCGATGGTGTCTCAGTGTGTGCGATGGAACAAACGGAATAATTTGTCTTCTCTTTGTTACTTTCACAATTGCCTCCCCGTCTGGCAGAGTTGTGGATTAAAGTTGCTACCATAAGTGAAATGGGTTCATGTTCGATACAAGACAACAGGAGGCTGAGACGCTTGGGAGTCATGACCCAAGTGGGCCCGCTCCCCTTAGAGTGTAAAGGAGTATATCGGGCCGAAACACTTGTCGGACGGGGGGACTACTTCTGATGATCAGATTGCTTCCTGTTGTATCGCTCTGTAAAGAGTTTCCTATCTTATTCTTGTCTACGAACAACCATAAACAAACTTGTACATATTATTCGCTTTATTGAAAATAAAAGGCTTATATATAACCACGTACAGTTCAGATCAACTTGAAATCTTTAGTATATCCATTTACTTGTACAACCGATATATTAGAAAAATAAAATAGCACCCCATTATAACAAGGTCACTCATACAAGTGTTATAAACATTTATAACACATAAGGAAGGGAAACCCACGGCCTGTAAACAGTAAATAAATATTAGACAAACATAAAGGTATGTTTACATGACACAATATATCCTGACAAACCATGGATTAGAGTGGCAGGATAGTGTCGACATCGTAAATATTTTTTTTTACTATGACAGTGTTGTTTCCCCACCATATGCAGTTATTACTCCTGTATGTATTCCAGTTACTCTTTAAGTTCAGACATGTTTAGTTTCCTAAAATCTACTGTTTTATAACTAGCTCACTCATTGTAGCCAAGTTCATGATTGCTGACTTCTTTTAAAGCCAAGCAGTTCATATATGATAGGTGTATGTTACCTTAGTCAAAGAGACTGTTATAATTGTTCACCTTCTATAATTACCGTTAAGGCCTTGTTATACAGTTGGTTTGTTTATATTGTAATGATTTCATGCATGCATCCACTAATGTATATACGAGAGCATTGTATACCTACGAGAGCTTCTGCTTAGCAAACATTTTCGTGTAGCGAATATATTTCAAGTTTTTTTTAGCAGAAGATTTTTTTTGTTGTTAAATTTTTGGTTAATAATTTTTTTTTAGGGTCTTAGAAATTTTTTGATAGAACGCAAATGTCTCCCTACGGGATACATTTGTGTGGCCCTGGACCTATGTGACAGTAAGGCCTACTACCCCAGCATTAACCGTGCCCAATGAAATAAGTTCATACATTTGAGTAGCACCAATTGAAACCATCGACGGTGACAAGAACTCACACCACCGTCGAGCTAACTAAAAGTTAAAATCTTAAGGGGAGTTCCGGATAGAAGGCCTTGGCGATGGTTGTGTCTGTACCTGTGAGTTGAGAAGCCATGTTTGAGCGGTCTCTTCTACGCAGCACAACCAAGGCATTTCTAAGTTTTGATTCTTGAAGTTCTTCAAAATGAAGTTAGGTTGTGTTAAAGTTTAATGTTATCATTCATAGAACAGAATAAAGGCAGTCGCTATATTCTGAACTAGGAGCAAAGACTGAGTAAGATAGTAACTGAAGTAAGTACATCTCAATTTTTTTCAGTCTTTTCTTTCTTTCTTTCTTAATCGGAACCTCTTCTACCCCGTAAACAGAGTGTAGAGGTGACCCAAAGAGCACAAGGCTCTCGGGCAAAACATGCAATCAAAATGTTACATGATGTTCTCAAAATATGTAAACAAAAATATAAATGTTCATCACATACTTGCTTAAATTCAGCTAATCAACGGCTTGTGAATCACTAATTTAGGTTCACTTACAACTGTAAACTAGTGATGTATTTTCCCCCCTTTCTAACAATATAATTTCCTTGGTATAAAACATGCAGAGACACGGACACTTGACACCTTTCTAGAAAATACGTGCATTACATCACGCTAGACTATAAAACTGCACACTGATTGAACTCAGTGTGAATGTAATTTTTATTCTAACACATTTTACACTTGTTTGAAGAAAGTGGTTTGGTGGTTGTTCGTCCATCACGGGTGATGAAGACCACTCTGTTCATCCAATTATTTAAGAATATGTTAGGTTAGTCTATGGGTACGAAGGTGACTGAAGAGCCCGATGCGGGCCTGGAAAGATCTTGGACAGTGTGGGCAGGGAATGTTTGCTTCATGTGAAGGTTTTATTTCACGGTCCTTTCTAGCTTGTCTCCGCTGTTCCGCTGCTGCTCTTCTGGATGATTCGCATGCTGCTGCACCTTTACGAAGAGATGTGCGCCAAGCAGTTCGGTCTTGCGCAGCAGCTTCCCATGTGTCTGGGTTTATGTCAAAGGTTTTCAATGACGTCTTTAACGTGTCTTTGAAGCGCTTCTTTTGGCCACCATGGGAGCGTTTACCCTTCTGCATCTCACCATAAAAGAGTATCTTTGGCAGTCGATGGTCTGGCATGCGGACTACATGACCTGCCCAGCGAATTTGTGACTGCATCAGAATAGTATCAATACTAGGGATACCAGCTCTGTCAAGAACGGCGGTATCCGGGATCTTGTCTTGCCATTTGATGTTCATTATCTTCCTGAGACAGACTGTATGGAAGTGGTTTAGCTTCTTTACGTGGCGCCTGTATACAGTCCATGTTTCACATGCATATAGCAGCACTGGAAGCACCGCAGCTCTGTACACCTTCAGCTTTGTCTGTAGACTAATGCCACTTCGATGCCAAACGTTGGTGTATAGTCTGCCAAATGTGCTGCTGGCTTTGGAGATCCTGGTGTTCACCTCATCATCAATGACAATGTTCTGGGATAGTGTGCTACCAAGGTATGTGAATCTGTTCACAACATTCAGTTTCTCACCATTAACCTTGATGACTGGCTCAGTATAAACTGTGCCAGGAGCTGGTTGGTACATGATTTCTGTTTTCTTCGTGTTGATGGTAAGCCCAAAGTTGGCGCAGGCTTCGGAGAATCTATCCACACTATGCTGCAGATCAGCCTCTGAGCCAGCATTGAGGGCACAATCATCAGCAAACAGAAGATCTCTGATGGTGTGTGATTTGACCTTGGTTTTTGCTTGAAGCCTCCTAAGGTTAAACAATTTTCCATCAATACGATAACTAATGTCGATTCCTGTGTCCCCATCTCTAAAAGCATCAGTCAGCATAGCAGAAAACATGATACTGAACAGAGTCGGTGCAAGTACGCACCCTTGTTTAACTCCATTTGAGACGGGGAAAGGCTCTGATAGCTCACCGTTTTCCTGAACTCTAGCCTGCATTCCATCATGCAGTTGCTGCACTATTGTGATAAATTTCTTTGGGCAGCCGTATTTTGCCATGATCTTCCATAGACCCTCTCTACTGACCGTGTCGAACGCCTTTGTCAAGTCGATGAAAGCTGTGTACAGGTCACAGTGCTGTTCTTGGCATTTTTCTTGTAGCTGTCTTGCAGCGAACACCATATCTGTGGTTCCACGTTCTTTCCGGAATCCACACTGACTTTCAGGTAAAAGACCTTTGTCAAGATGAGCCGTAAGGCGATTCAAAAGGATTCTGGCGAATATCTTCCCAGCGATTGATAAAAGAGAGATGCCTCGATGATTGTTGCAGTCTTGGCGATTACCTTTACATTTATATAGATGTATAATTGAGGCATCTTTGAGATCGTGTGGGATGGTTTCACTCTGCCACATTTGCTGGAAGATCATATGAAGTTTCTCTATCAGAACTGCACCGCCATCTTTATAAACCTCAACAGGAATTGAATCGGAGCCAGGGGCCTTTCCACTAGACAGTTGACGAATCGCTTTTTTTGTTTCCTCCAGAGTTGGTACATCATCTAATGCTTCATTTATAGGAATTTGGGGCAGGCGGATGATGGCTTCGTCGTTAATAGATGATGGCTGGTTCAAGATATTATTAAAATGTTCAGCCCAGCGTTGGAGCATTTTTTTCCTTGTCTGTAATTAGTGTTTTTCCATCTGCATTAAGGAGGGGAAATGATCCTGATGATGTTGGACCATAGACCGCTTTGAGTGCAAGGTAAAAGTTTTTCAAGTCATGGCTGTCAGCAAAGCCTTGGAGCTCATCTGCTTTATTACTCAGCCATGAATCCCGCATCTGGCGTAGTTTATGTTGGACGATTCTACGCATGTTGTTGAAAGCGTCTTTCTTGGATGTAGATTTTGGATCATTTAAATATGCTTTATGGAGATGGTGTTTCTCAGCCAACATCTGCTTTATATCATCTGAGTTCTCATCAAACCAGTCATTTTGTTTCTTGATGGAAGGACCCAGGACCTCTGTAGCAGTGTTGTAGATCTGCTCACTTAGGGCTGCCCAATTTGTTTCCACACTTTGGCCGTCTAGCGAGATAGATTTGAGACGGTCTTCTAAGGTGTTAGTAAATGACTGTTTGATTTTTGTCTTCTTTAGTTTGGTGACATCCAGCCTCTTTTGAGTTTTCTTCCCCTGAGGGCGCCTGGCTGGTTGGATACGAATTTTAAGTTTAGATACAATGAGGCGATGATCAGTCCAGCATTCGGCACCACACATGGACTTGGTCACCCGGACATCTTGCCTGTCCTTCTTCCTAACAATTACATAGTCAATTAGGTGCCAATGCTTTGAGCGAGGGTGCATCCAGGAGGTCCTGTTGCGGGTAGGAAGTCGAAAAATGGTGTTGGTGACAAGGAGGTCATGTTCTGCGCAAGTCTGGAGGAGACGAAGTCCATTACTGTTACAGCGACCCACGCCGTACCTACCAATAGTGCCATTCCAGGAGATGTTATCTGAGCCTACTCTTGCATTAAAGTCACCAAGAATGATGAGCTTATCTGCTTTAGGAACTGATGCAATGACTGCATGTAGTTCTTCGTAAAACTTATCCTTGACATCATCCTGGTTTGTCATAGTTGGTGCATACGCGCTAATGATGGTGGCATGTTTTCTTCCATAGAACAGAGGGATCTTGACCGTCATGAGTTGGTCATTTATTCCCTTTGGGGGCCCCGCTAACTTGCTGACAATTGCTGTTTTGATTGCAAATCCAACCCCTGCTTCTCGTCTTTCTTCAGTTCCTCTTCTGCTCCAAAAGAATGTATAACCTGCACCCTTTTCGCAAAGTTGGCCCTCGCCTGCAAGTCGAGTTTCACTCAGTGCTGCTATGTCAATGTTGTACCTGGCCAGTTCTCTTCCAATCAGGGCAATTCGTCTCTCAGGTCTGTTTGCGTTAAAGCCTTTGTCAAGTAGAGTGCGCACATTCCATGCGCCTAGAATGAGGGGGAAAAATCTGTCCTTTCTTTTTCTTATATGTCGACCGCCGAAGTAGGGTACCCACCAACCGCGGTAAGCTGGTTAGGTAATGGTGAAGCAGGCAATGTTTAGGGCACCTTTTCTAGCCCCTTCCTCATGCCATGGAGGTGAGCAGTGCTTTCCTAAAGAGGGCTGCTCAGACACTCAGGGGGCTGCCGAATCCCACTGCTGCTCCGATCAGTGGAAGACGACCATATGGCCTGAGCCGCCTGTGTGTAGGTCTGCGACTACGACTGCCAGCGTACCCACGCCTGCCGCTTCGCCGCTCGCCCATCGCCACAGGACTTGTTGTGAGTGGATGGATGAATGGATGAATGGATGAAAGAGTGACTTGCGCGGTGATTTGGATTAAAGTGAGGAAGAGTTGCGCAATTCGTCGACCTCACTCTCTCGCCTGGGTCCATCTCAATCCAGTGGCAAGACAAGTCAAGACGACTGGAGATGAAGTCAGGTGCAGTGGATGACCAGGGCTTTCTACGTGCCTCGCCGTGCTCCTTACGCTCCACAGCGCGTTGCTGGTAATCGCCGTCATGCCCGTTGAACCAACAGGTGGTTTCTTCCGCGCAGTCTATCGAATCCAGTCTTCGCATGCATGGGTAGGCAGACCCTAACTCACCGAAGGTTTATAACCATTCGGCTACCCTCACCTAGTTTAGCCGGCCTGTCAAAGCCGTTGTCCGGGGGTAGCCGCTGTCGCATGCTGACAGCTACAAGGAGCCACAGGTGAGAGCTGGATGCCAGGTTTGGACCAAAGGTGGCTGAGCTGCCCTGAAAAGGGCATGACAGCTCCTTCACCAGAGGTACTACCAATACCTGACTTCCCAACACCCCCCAGAAAGTAGTTTAAGAAAGTAGTGGTCAGCTGAATGTTGTACATTATTTAGGGTAAGAAGAATGTGCTGGTCAATGTGTTTCAACATATTAAAACACATATTTCAATTACCACTATACTGTGACTCATAAAAAGTAAATACAATTATTGGTGGTGATGGGTTTACTTTATCTCTAATACTAGGCATTGCATAAACAAAAATACAACACAGGTAAAATACAACAAAATGAGTCAAGGTTTGACTGTTGCTTAATGGTTAACATGGCTGCCTTTCAATCAATTGATTCGGGTTCAATTCCTGGCTTGGTTATGACAATTTTTTATTTCTTGTAATTAAAACATATGTCTTTAGTTTTAACAGAAGGTGAAAAAAAATATTTTAAAACGGTATAGGGTGGCTGTTAAATAATAAAGCTAAATTATTTTACAGCTGTAAGAGACATTTGCAATAAGACGAAAATGGCAGTATACCGCTCCACCTATGTTCTAGTCTTGACCTATGGATGAGAGTCATGGGCAATGACTTCAACCCACAAAAGCCAGCTCCAAACTTAAAAAATGAGGTATCTGAGGAAGGTGGTTGAAGTAAAAAGAAGAGACATGGACCACAACCAAACGATATGGCAAGGCCTCATAACCCAGCCCCTGCAGATTGTAGCAAAATTTGTCTCCAATATGGTTGTAGAATCGATTACTGCAATGTGACAGTGTCTCTATGAATATCATGCAATCACGGCATGGTGAGCGAGAAGGGTCACAATGCATAACAATATGGCCACCTTGTTGTTAAAGTGATCTGTGTTTTAGTTCCAACTTCTGAATGATGGTATAAGGACCAGAATGGACAAATAGCAGAAAGACTAATATGTTTCAATTCTTCAAGATTGCCTGTATATTCACATATATGTTTTATGGCTGGAATGGTTTTAGAACGGAAGGTATCGTAAGTTGAATGCATAAAATTGTGAGTTTATAGGGTCACTACACGCTTTCGAGCAATGTAGGAGAATGTTAAATGGTCGGACAAATAAGAAAGCTAGATGGAATAATAGCTCTGGACTGTCCGGTTCTAACGAGACTTAAATGGACAGAATTGGATGGACAGAAGACTAGAATGATGAAGGAAGAGGTGGAACAGTTTGTACAGAAGTCAAAATTTCATTCATCTTGCTAACAAATTAAGCAGACCTAACATGCCTGTGACGTCATGCTCTCTCAGTGGCCAATAAAAAGGGGGAGCGCAATTTGAACAAGGGACACTGAAAAAAGTTTAGAAACAGATTGGACGCAGGACAGAGTTTGCCACTACGCCTTTGCCATTTGCAGATGTGTGCAGCTTGCCAAGCCATTAACGTCTATTGTGATTTCTTAAGTTTGAGGGTAAGCTGAATTATAAAAACTACCATGTACATATTTCATTTATTGCAGATTATTGTGTGATGTATATTATTTATGTGTAAATGCTAGGAACTGCATCAGTTTATTTAAAATTGTACCTGATGAGAAGGATCAAGTATATTCAGGAAAAATATAAGGCCTGTGATTAATACTCGGAAGGATCAAGCTGTAAAATATTTAAGGATGTACAGGAGTGGATAAAACAAGATGATTGTTAGTACATATAAGTAATAGAAATGTTTAAGCTAGTATTGTATTACTGAAATGATGTCCTTGCTTACTAAGACTTTATAACCTCGACATCTGATGACTGACTGGTCTGACAAAAAATATACAAATCTAGCCAGATACTAGCCAAGACCGATATGTTGTTTCAGGTTCATTTGACAATTCCTGACAGAAGCTTATATGAAACACCAGCTAAAACAGCTATCATATGTATTTCAAGTAGCACGTCAGATGATATTAAAAGTCAAAGGACTTAAAGAACAGTAATACTAGAACAGTATAGCAAGTGTTCATGAACTCTTTCAGTCCCAAGCAAAAAAGTGGGTTTGGCCCAAGCAAAAATGGTCACCCCAGTGCGTTTTTATTGTTGTTGTTTGGAAATAATTTTTTTAAATGTTCATATGCATAAATAACTTTGTTGTTGTATATGAAACTGAAGGTAATTGGATGTACTTTACTCTTGTGCTACAAGTATAAAAGCTTTCATTGAAAAATGATTAGTTATTCAAGGTAAAATGGAGGACAAAAGAAGCCGGTGCAAAATTAGACTAAAAGTATTCATTAAAATTCTTCTACAATTGTTCCTCATGAGAATATCCTAGTGTAAAGTTTCAAAAATGTCTCAAACAGAAGTATTCTAACAAAGTTCAATCAGTTTTTAATCAATAAACACTCAGAAGATTGTTAATTTCACAAATTACAACAACAGGTCATATTGTTGTAAAAAAGAGGAAATTTCAGTTTATACATCAGAAAGATGGGAATTATATTATTTACACATGAATAATTGTTAGTAACTGCATCTTGTGCATAATTTAAATTTATCAATAAAACTTATTAGTTAGTAAAATGTAAAGCAAAATGGAGGCTGAATAAGAAGCAGGTAATTTTGAAAGAAATAGATATATTCTTACCTTGCCGCGCTGCTCCTCTTCTGAAGATATTATCCATAGGAAAACACATAATCATAATCCATAGGAAAGCACAAAATCCATAGGAAATCACAAAAGATCACTTTTTCTAAATACATTAACACTATGGGCCTATGTATAAACACTATTTTATAATTAAATCCTAAGTAAAAAAAAATTTACAAAAAAAAAGTCCCTAGCATTTAAAAAAAAATGAAAATTTCAAATGGTAGGCCCTATCAAACATCAAAAAAAGGGAAAAGAAAATTTTATTTACAAAGCTCTTTAATATCTAGGCATACCCTATATATTTTTTTGCTTATGATAAGCTACAAAGCAATTTTTTGTACTAAGGTGGGGTCTGCCGGTGCATCCTATACACACATAGCTTGATCTGCGACAAATTCCATTGGTGCTACAATGAACACAGGCTCTGCTCTTTCCATCATATTCCACTAGATGTCTGGCTCCAATCATCCGTTCCACTTCATTTCCTTTCATAGAGTGTTTAGAATTTTTGGGTGGACAATCTATTACACCGCCTGGTGTCAGCTGAGCAGCTTCTTTCGACAGATCCTCAATCAAACTCTGTTTAAAATCTTGAAGTGTGAGCTTCCTTTTTGTTGTCGCACCTTCCTGACACAAATTGTATAGGATGTGGGCATTTACCTGTGTCACTTCAATAATCCAGTGGTAAATCTTCTTCCACCACTTTCTGGTTTTACGGTTGTGCATACTGTAGTAACCAACCATTTGATCCATCCGGTCGCAACCATTCATACACATATTGTAGTCATGAACTACCTTTGGCTTTGTAACTTTGTTTAGACCCTTGCTCTTCTCAACCGTTGTGATGGCTGATTTAGTTGAAACAAGTATGCAGGGTTTTTTTGCTTTTTTATCTTTCCAGGCAACACACAATGTTGTATTTTCCTAGTCCAAAAACCATTTCATCTCTTGATGGCCAATCTTGAGGTTTTTTATTTCAGGAGGAAAACCCACATGGTTTACATTCAGGGTTCCTGTATAATTATAACTGTGTGCAAGCAGATATTCAATCAGAGCTTTGGATGAATAAAATCTATCAGCAAAAATATGATGTCCTGATCTCAGTGGCTTCAAAAGAGTGCCGAATACTTTCACGGCATGAGCAGAGCTGGGATCTAAACTAGGATCATAGGCTGTATTTTTTCCAAAATAAATTTTCAAATTGAAAACATAGCCGGTAGCTGAATCACAAAGTCCAAATGTTTTGATATGGTACTTGTGAGGTTTGCTTGCATTGAACTGTTTGTGCCTAAACCTACCTTTCCATCCTATAACCATCTCATCAATACAAACATCTTCAAATGGATAGAAAGCATTCTGAAATTTGGTCAATAGCATGTCGACAAATGGCTCAATTTTAGCTGCGTCCTGATCTTCTGGTTCACAAACATGCAGCATACTGTGATAAATAGTTTGAAAACAGTTTCTCGAAAACATCTCGTGGTACCAAGGTGTATACAAATTTCCTGCGGTGCGCCAGTAGTCTTTGATTTTTGGTCTTCGATCCAGTCCCATCGCAATCATTACAGCTGTAAACTTGAGCCATTCATAATAAGTCAGCGGTGTCCATGAAGAGAACAATGAATACTTTCTATGTGGGTTGTTTCAACAACTTTTGCAGCATAGGAATTAATGCTGGTTATCAGAGTGCTAACAACACCATCATCCATGTAAAATTTTAAAAAATCAAGAGGTGTTTGCAAACTATACAGACCTGGATTTATGTTCTGTCTTGTCTGGCGAAAAGTAAAATTTGCTTTAGTTTCTCCAGTGGTGACTGAATGCCAAACCGCGTTGTTTGTATTAGGCCTCGTCCTACTAACAAAATCATTATTTCCATCCCTCCTGATTCTTTTTGGCTTGGATATATTATCTGAATTTATTGCAGTCTGATTACATGCTCCTGTATCCATAACTTCATTATCGACACCAGACCTTCCATTAGGCCTATCAATATCATCCTCGGTTTCTGATGAATCGATATCAGGTTCAGAGTTTTCGCTATCCTTTGAATACATACTGCAATCAGTTTCAAAAATTTCTTCAAATAACTTACGAGCTTGATCTGACGTTAATCTTTTGGACCTACCATTCGAAGAAGTGGGTGTGGCCATTTTTTGTTAGAAAATATGCGCTTAAAAAAATCGCTTTAAAAATCTAAAATAAATATCTCAAAACAGAAACACGTTCATTCTTAAACACGTGCGGTTTTTAAAAGAAAGTACTTGCAGTCAGAAATGACGTTTTGGGTGGTTTGTGGGTAGTTATAATTAGAAACAGTGTCAAACAGAGGCACATATACTAAAGGCTTTTTAAAGTCGATTGGGTCAAGCGCATCTAACCGCTGAGGCTTTATAAAGTCGATTGGGACTTAAAGACTAAGAGGTCCTGAATTGAAACAGTGTCAAACAGAGGCACATATACTAAAGGCTTTTTAAAGTCGATTGGGTCAAGCGCATCTAACCGCTGAGGCTTTATAAAGTCGATTGGGACTTAAAGGGTTAACTTTACTAAGAGAATAGTAATCCAGATCCTGAATTGAAAAGGACAGTACTGCTGATTAAAGTGCCAGGTGATTTTTTTTTGTAACACTATTTCTCCAAGAGGGAAGAACATTCCTACAATTATTCTTATAATTATAAAGAAATACATACCTTTATGTTTGTCTAATATTTATTTACTGTTTACAGACCTCGGGTTTCCCTTCCTTGTGCTATAAATGTTTATACAATACCAAAACCTACCCTCTGCCCTGTACTTACTGTTCTTAGTCTTCTATCATTTACTAGACACAGTATTAAGGTCTTTGTCTTGTTTAGTTGACCTATACTGTATAATAGGGGAACAACAGAAGTGATTGCGTCATCAATAGGCTGGACTGCCCATGGTAAATTTCCGGTGTTATGTGTTGCGGGTCGCACTAATGACCCGTCATCGAAGCATCATTTTTGTGATGCCTAGATGGTAGGCAGGATAGTGTGATTCGCTTGCATAGCTAGGCGGGGTTGTCGCACGGAAGGTCCTGGGTTTGAGTCCTGGGTAAGCCACTCACGTTTGTTGTTTTTCTGTTGTCTAGTTTTCTACTTCTTTATTTCTTACGAGTGCCTGAAAACATACCTTTATGTTTGTCTAATATTTATTTACTACAATTACTCTAGATAAGAGATAACATTAATTTTGTGAATATTGTGCGAATAGTTTTATTACTCTTTTCCTAACAGCAGAAAAAAGAAAATTAATATAAATATTAAATGATTCATTAATTGTACCTGAGGACTTGTTTACTTTTTACCGTTGTGTTTAAAGTTCTTATTCATTTTATTTATCCCCTAGCATTAATTTATCATAGGATACTTGTGGGGAGGAGACACTTTAAATCCTGGTACTATTTCTTACCATCTGGGCCAGTGATTTTAACAGTCTGACTATTCCTATGACAATGATACACCAGTGCTTATTTCTAAGACTGGGGTATTGTTTATAAGACCAGAACTCTTGACTGGCATTCTATCCTTGTACTCGTATCATCTGATACACCTGGATATCTTCTACTATCAACTATATAAACAAAAACCTCTCATCACACAGATCCAAGTAGAACAGTCCCAACTAAAATGGTTTGGCCATGTCTGCAGAATGGGAGAAGATCGACTACCACGATAAGTATGGGGAAACTAAGAGTCAGGGATCCAGACCTCCAGGGTGACCAGAGTCCGCTGGAAGGACTACATTAGACAGTCTCTGAAGGACCGAGGACTAAACTGGAACCAGGCTAGGAGAAAGGGTAAAACCATAGGGTAGTATGGCGTGCTCTCTGGCAAACTTCTACACCCCAGGTACAAGAGGAACGACTAAGTAAGTATTTCACAGCTATCATTTCATAAGTGCATTTTTTCACACAATTATAGTTTCCAAGTATTTGTGCATGTTGATGGGTTAACATGCTCAGTGTAAGGTGAAAGAGAATGGAAAGACAGACACTGAACAAAGGAGAAATGGTGCAATCCTCAGGACATGAGGCAGAAAGTGCACACCACAGTTCTTTCCCTGTCATTTCTTGCTTGTTATTTTTAAACAAAATTGTGTTAAAACCCTCACTAGTGTGAACAATCATCTAGCCTTGGACACAAATCACCTCCCACTAGCCACACACATGCACAAGTTAAAGTAGCAAGGTTTTACTACATCATATAAAGGCAGCTGTGGGGGGAGGGGGAGGGGGGGGAAGGTGCCTCATCTTTTCTGATACTTACCAGTAAGATTTTCAGGATGTGGGTGTAATACTTACACTGATGGCTATGTAAATACTAAATCCATCTTTGGAGCTGTCCAAGATAGGAGCATTTTTAGATATTAAAAAAACTATTTTTTAAACATTTATTTCTTGCTTGTAGTTCAGTTCTGATATTTTTGCACATTATGCAAGTTGGCATCTCACTGAAACATTCAGTCTGTTCTGTGTACATTAAAAAAATTCCATTTTGTGTTTTACCTTCATCTGATCAGTATAAAATCCTTAATATTAAAAAAAAAAATACAAGTAAAAAGTAGCACATCTAACCTGTCACTGTGTCGCAGGAAATAGGACATGACAGAATTAAGTATGAAAACAGAAGGCAGTGCTCCGCAACCTTTTTTGACTTCATGCTCTTTAAAATACTGTGACCGTGTGTCCAGAAAGGTGTAATTTTAGACTGAGTAATTAGTTGTCAATCTAGTCTACGGTGTGAATTTGTGCTCATGTTGGCATTCTCACCCAGTAATGGGCAATTTAAACGAAACACACCTTCGCCATCCGTGAAGAAGACAGACGTGTGAGACAGCCATAGGTTGTTACACATCCTGGCGCTGTCTGACACCAGAGGAAAACACCTTGTTGAGCACGAAACCATGAGGTGTGACTCCAGGAAAGAGATATCGTGGGATGTAACAGCCCATTAGTGGACGGATCTTGAGTTGTGTCGATTAGGAAGATAATCTTGACTAAGATGTGATCTCATGTCATCCCAACTGAGCATAGGACTCTTGATTTGCTCCCTAGAGGGATGGGAGGAGCTTTGCCTGACATTTTTGACGTGGCTTTCATAAGGTACCGGGGAGTATAGGTAAGATTTAAACTAAAAGAGTTGAAGTCTTCAGTCAGTGAGGAGAAGTAGCCAGATTGTCTTCTTGTGCAAAATGCGCTCTCGTACAATAATCAAGTGAGATTTGGGCTTTTGCATAGTTGCGTCTGTGCTAAAAGAACTAACGACATTGAGGTATGCTTATATATGAGTACATTTTTATAATACTTTAATATTAGACGTGTTTGATACAAGCTGATTTGCCATGTATATGTTGTCTAGTGTAATCTCACGTATATCTCATAGCTATTTTCAACCGTGAGACTGTGTGTTAAATGTGTAAAGTACTAAGTGAATTTATAAGAGGAATTCTAGTGTCGCACTGCGCTGTATACAAGTGTGTACTTATTACTATTTGTGTAGTGTTAAGTAATGGTTATATTGCATTCTTGTGAGCCGTAAGTGTGGTTAATTTTACATCAGTGATTATTGTGAGAGAAGGATTAGCGTACCCTCTAGCTCCATGAGTAGCCTATGCCTATTAAGTTTAGTATAGAGCTGTAAGAATAGAGTATATATCTGCTTGTTCTTTAGAGCAGCTAGGCCTCTCACATACTGATAAATTGATGTCATTTAGACCAGTGCGCTGTGTGGAATATTTCATGATAGATAGAAATGTTTCATTTAAGTTTTCTCTCGCATGATGATGTACAGTAGTTAGTATATAGTAGGAGTATGAAGGCATTATTGTTGACTGAGATATGTTTATTGTATGATTACACATATACGCAGACCTGCATGAACACACACACACACGCGCGCGTGCACACGCGCGCGCGCGCGCGCGCACACACACACACACACACACACACACACACACACACACACACACACACACACACACATGGTCATTTAGGCGCATCTATTGGCATATTTTCATACATGTGTAACACTACACACAACACACACATGGACATATAAGTGCATGTACTTGCATATTTTCACACATATGTATGTATTATAACGTAGATGATGTTTGTCCATTAGTACAATGCTAGTTTATTTTGTTTCATTTTATTTCAGAGAGTCCGGCAGTCTGTGCTGGGTTGTTATATGTGTTATGTAGAGAATACCTAAATAGCATGGTTAAATGGGGTTGTATAGGAATTACCTACAAAGTAAACTTGTGGACAACATTGTTTTCTGTATGATTCAAATGCTACCTGATAGGGTTTCATTAATAAAAGTGGGACCCCTGTCATCAAGAGAGTTTTTCTGTGACTGCGGAACGTGTGTGAAAGTAGGCCAGAGAGAGTGACAACATTATACGCAAATCCTTATTCTTCTTCACACATAGTCTTCGCACTGTCACAAATGGCGTCGTTGACAGGATACTGACAGACAGTGTAGTATAGAGTCATACGCAGAATGTTCAATGCTGCAAGAGAGCACTACAACCAGTGAGCACCAAGGATACCTGAACTAAACCTAGCAAGAGTATTACAACACCCAGCACAGACGGAGCAGCACATCTGCCCAGTACATCTCCTCAGTGAAGATTCGCACCACCATAGGCCCAGCAAAGAATCGCACCACCACATAAAAATTCGAAACACCATAGGCCCATTGAAGAGTCGCACCAATGCAGACCCAGAGAAGAATCATACCACCCATTGAATATCTTATCAAGCCAGGGACCAGCCGTTTGCAGATTTTCCTGCAATAGTATCCTCGCTAATGATACTCCATCACAACAAACAGGAACACTATTGCTACGCCAGTGTTATTATGCCAAACCAGTGGCCGACCTACCACGATTGACATTCAGCCAGAGACTCAATTGTATCACCAGGCAGGACATGAAACTGCTACAGGCCACAACAGCGAAGAGAAGACAAGAGCAAGCAAAAAAATAAGAGACACTTTCTGTTATTTATTGTAATATTATAATAAGTGTTTTCTTTCCATCTGTTTTTGCATTGTATTTTGCTAGGTTAGGGCTACAGCAGTGATGTAAACTCAATGCGCAGATGCAATATGCCAATCAGAGCCTGGGAGCACCTTGACAGCTGAAGGTGGCTCCCGTGAAGAAATCCTCACACCAGGAAAGAGCCAGAGCAATGCGCATGTGAAGGTGATTTACATAACAGTGCCGGAGGTAAGATGATTTAGTGAAAAGGCAGGCCCCACTTGGCAAGAGTTTGTGACGGAGGTAAAAGCTGCATGGAAGGTAGGGCCCTTAACTGTAGAAAATAGGTTAGACATTGTGTGGAATAATGTTACACCAGTGGTCTCTAGGGAACTACGGATACGTGGCGGAGCCAAGGCCAGCCCTGAGAAGTTACTCGAAATAGTGGAAGAAGCCTACAGTTAGTGACAACTAGTCAATGAGATGACTAGGGGTTTCTATGCCATGAGACAGGGGCCTAGCGTATCAGTAAAGGAGTTCTCTCACCTGTTGCATGAATTGTTTCTGAGATTGAATGCAACGCGGGTGAAGAAAGGCTTGGCTCCTGCGGACCCATCCATGCTCAGGGATCATTTTGTTGCCCAGCTGAGAGATGATCTGAGTGAGTCATTTGTGAAGAAATACGTCCTAGAAAATCCGGGTGTCTCATTTAGGGAAGTTAGGGACTATGCTGTTTTCTGCTAGTGGAAGAAGCAAAGAGCACTCAAATACGCTAGTCTGCAGAGCTATCACAGACCACTTTGCCAGTGCGAAGAAGAAGGAAACAGTGCCAAGCGGCATTGGCGGCCAGGAATGTAAGGGTAGCAGGAGGCGACCCATGGCACAGAGGAAGCCTAGAAAAATAAGATGCTACAATTGTGGAGACTTTTCAGACCACATGGCAGCCAAGTGCTCCCAGGGCCCGCTTCCAAAGCGATGTTTTCAGTGTAAGTCCCCAGAGCATTTGATATCGGTTTGTCCCTCAAAGAGCGCCCTCACTAAACGTACCGACACATCTAGGTTGCCTTCAGGGTGCAGGCCAAGAGATGGCCATGACAACTGTTACCCTAAGGGCGCCAAGAAAAGCGGTCAACGTTCAGAAGAGGAAACTTATCTTAAACAGATAGGAGGGAATACACGCCGTCGCTCCGGAGAGGACATCAATCTAAATCAGATTGGGGGGAATGCACGACGGAACACAAATGTGAAACAAGTTGGCAGCAACCCACCACCAAGGAACTAACTCGCTGAACTCTCAACCGAGTAGCGACGCTGTACGAGCGGACAATTCTCCCAGACCACGACAAGCAATCAAACATAAACTTGGAACTGACAATGGAGCAGAGTACATTTGTAGGGACCACAAAAAATATAGGGGCGGAACATGTGACCGTGTGTCCAGAAAGGTGTAATTTTAGATTGAGTAATTAGTTGTCGATCTAGTCTACGGTGTGAATTTGTGCTCATGTTGGCATTCTCACCTGGTAATGGGTGATTTAAACGAAACACACCTTCACCATCCGTGAAGAAGACAGACGTGGGAGACAGCCATCAGTTGTTAGACATCCTGGTGCTGTCTGACACCAGAGGAAAACACCTTGTTGAGCACGAAACCATGAGGTGCGACTCCAGGAAAGAGATATTGTGGGATGTAACAGCCCATTAGTGGGCGGACCTTGAGTTGTGTCAATTAGGAAGATAATCTTGACTAAGATGTGATCTCATGTCATCCCAACTGAGCATAGGACTCTTGATTTGCTCCCTAGAGGGATGGGAGGAGCTTTGCCTGACATTTTTGACGTGGCTTTCATAAGGTACCGGGGAGTATAGGTAAGATTTAAACTAAAAGAGTTGAAGTCTTCAGTCAGAGAGGAGAAGTAGCCAGATTGTCTTCTTGTGCAAAATGCGCCCTCGTACGATAATCAAGTGAGGTTTGGGCTTTTGCATAGTTGCGTCTGTGCTAAGAGAACTAACGACATTGAGGAATGCTTACATATGAGTACATTTTTATAATACTTTAGATGTAGTAATATTAGACGTTTCAGTTTTAAGAGTTATTGCTTAGTAGCATTTGTCTATCTATAGTTTGATACAAGCTGATTTGCGATGTACGTGTTGTCTAGTGTAATTTCACGTATATCTCATAGCTATTTTCAACCGTGAGACTGTGTGTTAAATGTGTAAAGTACTAAGTGAATTTATAAGAGGAATTCTAGTGTCGCACTGCGCTGTATACAAGTGTGTACTTATTACCATTATTATTATTATTATTATTTGTAACCTCTACACCTCACGGTAGAAGGGGAACGACTAAGTAAGTTAAGTATTATTTGTGTAGTGTTAAGTAATGGTTATATTGCATTCTTGTGAGCCGTAAGTGTGGTTAATTTTACATCAGTGATTATTGAAGAGAAGGATTAGCATACCCTCTAGCTCCATGAGTAGCCTATGCCTATTAAGTTTAGTATAGAGCTGTAAGAATAGAGTATATATCTGCCTGTTCTTTAGAGCAGCTAGGCCTCTCACATACTGATAAATTGATGTCATTTAGACCAGTGCGCTGTGTGGAATATTTCATGATAGATAGAAGTGTTTCATTTAAGTTTTCTCTCGCGTGATGATGTACAGTAGTTAGTATTTATAGGAGTATGAAGGCATTATTGTTGACTGAGATATGTTTATTGTATGATTATACATATACGCAGACCTGCATGAACACACACACACACACACACATGGTCATTTAGGCGCATCTATTGGCATATTTTCACACATGTGTAACACTACACACACACATGGACATATAAGTGCATGTACTTGCATATTTTCACACATATGTATGTATTATAACATAGATGATGTTTGTCCATTAGTACAATGCTTGTTTATTTTGTTTCATTTTATTTCAGAGAGTCCAGCAGTCTGTGCTGGGTTGTTATATGGTGTTACGTAAAGAATACCTAAATAGCTTGGTTAAATGGTGTATAGGAATTACCTACAAAGTAAACTTGTGGATTACATTGTTTTCTGTATGATTCAAATGCTACCTGATAGGGTTTCATTAATAAAAGTGGGACCTCTGTCATCAAGAGAGTTTTTCTGTGACTGCGGAACGTGTGTGAAAGTAGGCTAGAGAGAATGACAACAACATTACACGCAAATCCTTATTCTTCTTAACACATCATCTTCGCACTGTCAAAATACCATGGCACACTCAGTAGCGAAGCTAGGGAGAAGTCCCGGGAGCAGCTGCTCCCCTTGAGCACATTCTCCAAAAGTGGCGCCTTTTTCATTTTTTACACATTTTCACCCTACACAGGCACCCACACAAAGTGTGTACTCATAAGAATTGTTTCCTGCTGTGAACAAATGCTGACTACTGTGGATAATTTACAATAGTTCAGTCCCTTTGATTACTACTTATTAACGCAAAGAATGTTCCGCTTCTCCTGCAGGTTTGAATAAAGTGGAGCCTTTTTATAAAACGGCATACAGCACCATTTTACTCTAACTATAATTGCATTAATCATGGATTAAACCGAGTAGTGTCATGAGTAGCAAAATATATTTTTTTAAAACCAATCTTATATTATTAAAGTTTATTTTATTTTATTCCGACAGGGGGTGGAGAAGCGTACTAAGAAGAAACTATCTGGATAGGACAGAAAGATGAAGAAAGACTCAAATCGACTAAAGGAATGATCTAAATATGTGAGGCTGGATATCGACATTGTATCGATACGCACACGACATCCTTTGCACTGAAGGGGGGAATATTCTGAAGACTTGTCTTTTTTCCTTCAGCCTAGCAGCAGGAAACAGTGCCCCAGCCTTTGTGGTTCCACAAGAAGTGAAACCCTCTGAAGGCTTGGTACATACCTTAAACATAGGAGCTGGTTACAGCATCCATTCTAATGTGGCTGCACAGATATTGGAAGTGAAGTCCAAAGAAGACTCGATTATTTCAGATGACTATCATGCATTGGACAAGAATGACAAAGTAAGACTCAGTGATATCGCTGACACATACAGGGAGTAATTAAAAGATCTACACTTGTTTTGTGAAAAACATGTAACACCTGATCTCATACATACTCTTCTTTAAGCATGGCCTTATCAGCCAGCGCTTAAAGAAAATGTTGACTGTTTTCCAAAAGATGAATATGGGCGTGATTGCCAAGTAACTGAGAACAAACAAAAACAAGTGAAAAGTGTAGATACAATTGGCCAGCACTGACTGGTTTACTCACCAAGATGTGGCTATAATACACCAACTGAAATTGCATGAAACATGCAAAATATCGGAGAATAATGAGGTTAAGGTTCCCAAAGTACAAATTTTGGCATCAGTTTGGAACTAACTAAGATACTGGCTAAAAAAAAAAGATACTTACTTAGATACTTAAAATACTGGAACAACATTTACTGCAGGGGATCTAAGTACATTATATCTCAGTTTTGACACCGAAATGATCTGATAGTTCTTAATAGCCGATACTCTATAAAAGATAGTAGCTGAAATCAAAATAGTTAATTACTCTGCGCATTTGTTGACTCTACTATTGATATCACTAGAGCTGGTCCATTATTTTTAAACTTATGACACTTAACACTAAATGGTGATTCAATATATCGATATGCACAATTCAGCGAGTATTTGGCGCAAATGCTGAAGATTTTTAAAAAAAAATTCTTCTTTTAACAATAAAAAACGAGGGGCTGTCAATCATTTTTTTCTTACGGTCTGTCTTACGATGAAAAAAAAAACAATGTTGGGTGATATCAATCAATCAATACCCTTTAGCTCCCAGAGAAGCATAGGCCTTCAATAAACAAATGCCAAGTCTTCCTGTCCCATGCCATCCGCTCAAGTTCTTTCCATGTCTTCCTCATCATTTTCACCTCTGTAACATGTGTTTTTTGGTCTACCTCTGCCCCTCTTTCCCTGTGGATTCCAGAACAAGGACTGCCTTGCAATGCTATCAACAGGTTTCTTCAATGTGTGTCCTATCCATCGCCAGCGTCTTCTTCTCAGCTCTTGTTCCACTAGCACTTGTCTGGTTCTTGTCATCAATTCCACATTTGTGACTTTGTCATACCATTTCAGTCCTTCTATTCTATACAAGCACCCGTTTATAAAAGTCTGAAGCTTTTTAGTTGTTGTTTTTGTTGCTCTCCATGTCTCAGCCATACAATAGGACTGACTTGACATTTGAGTTGAAGATTCTTATTTTCGTGTCGGACTTGATCTCTCTTGACCTCCATATGTTTCCCAAAGCAATGAAAGCGCCTCTTGCTTTTTGTATTCTTATTTTGATATCATTGTGTCCCTCCAACTTTGTCTATATTACTACCAAGATATTTGTACGATTCTACATCCTTTAGTAGTGTTTCTTCAAGTTCAATCTTGTTATCATTTCTTGCATTTATTCTCATAATCTTTGTCTTTTCCCTGTGTATTTTCAGGCCCACTTGTTGTGACCTCTCATTGATAATTTTTATTTTCTCTTGCATCTGATTATGGTTATGGGACAGAAGAGCCAAGTCATCTGCAAAATCCAGATCATCAAGCTGTTTAGTCAGATTCCATTGGATTCCATTTCTGTTGTGTGATGTCGATGTTTTCATAACCCAATCTATTGCTAGTAAGAAAAGAAATGGAGACAAGAGGCATCCCCGACTCATTCCTGTTCTTATCCTAAACGGTTCTGTAAGTTGTCCTTCATGAAGAACTCTGCATGTCATGTCTTCATAGGTCTTCCTTATTAAGTTAATGATTTTCATGGGAACTCCATAATGCCTCATCAGTTTCCAAAGTGATTCTCTGTCTACACTGTCAAATGCCTTTTCATAGTTCACGAATCCGATGTAAAGCGGTGAATTCCATTCCAGACTTTGTTCAGCTATTATTCTCAATGTGGCTATCTGGTCTGTACAGGATTTGTTTTGTCGAAAACCTGCTTGTTTACCTCTCAGTTGCTTGTCTATGGACTCTTTTAATCTCTGAAGGATGATTCTGTTTAATACTTTTCCTGGCACTGAAAGTAACATTATTCCTCTATAATTTGCACTCCTGTAAATTTCCCTTCTTAGGCAACTTGACCAGATAACCTTCCTACCATTCTGTTGGTATTTCCTCTCTCTCCCAGACTTTGCCAAGTAGTTTGTATAATATCTCTGTAGAAGTATCAATATCTGCTTTGATGGCCTCTGCTGGAATGCCATCAGGTCCAGACGCTTTTCCATCTCTTAGACGCTTTATGGCTTTCTTTATTTCTTCCTTCATTGGTCTTTCACCATTAATTTGTAGCTCTTCTTCTGCTGGCTGGATGTCTGGTGGATTAGTTGGAGCTGGTCTATTGAGAAGTTCCTCAAAATGTTCTGTCCATCTCTTCATTTGTTCTTGTATATTACTAAGCAATTTTCCATTCTTATCTTTTATGAGGCCATTTGCTTGCTTATATCTCCCGTTAGCTTCTTAGTGTGGTTGTACAGGTCCCTCATATTTCCTTTGGCTGCAGCTTCCTCTGCTTCCATTGCCAACTCTTCAATATACTTCCTCTTGTCTCTTTTGATGTTTCTTCTTACTTCTTTGTTTGCTTCTATGTACACTTCATGAGCCTTGGCTTTGGAGCTTCTGGTTTTGCTTCTGTTTAAATCTGCTTTCTTGTTTTTCCTGTCCTCTATCTTGCTAATGGTTTCTGATGTTATCCATGCTTTGTGCCGATGTTCTCTTTTTCTCAGTACTTCTTCACATGTTTTGTTCCATATATTTTTTACTTGTTGCCAGTGGTCTTCCGTATCTGCTTCATCTACCAGCTGTTGGAGTACTTGGTATTTGTTGGATACTGTGATAGAAAACTTTTCTCTTATTTCCTGATTTCTTAGATATCCCACATTGTACTGTTGTCTATAGCTATATACTGTTGTAAATTTCTTGAGTTTTAATTTTGCTTTAGCCAACAGAAGATGGTGGTCTGATACCACATCTGCTCCTCTACATACTTTTACATCATGCAATGATGACCTAAACTTCTTACTTATGCATATGTGATCAATCTGATTCTCAGTTCTGTGGTCTGGTGATATCCATGTTGCTTTAATGTATTCTTTTATGTGGAAATATGCTTCCTCCTATAGCTAGTTGATTTGAAGCACAGAAGTTGGCTAATAGTTCCCCATTCTCGTTCATCATACCTAATCCATGCTTTCCCATGATTTCTTCAAAGCCGGTGTTGTCTGTACCTATTTTCGCGTTTAGGTCCTCCATCAAAATTGTGATGTCCTTTCTTTTCTTTTTGTCCAAGACATTTTGTAATCTGGTGTAAAAGTCTTTTTTCTCAGAATCTTCTTTATCATTTGTTGGTGCATAACATTGGATGATGTTTATATTTACTTTCTTTTTTGGCTGATTTAAACCTTGCTGTTATAATTCGGGGGTCCCATTGCTTCCCATTCTATAAGTGCCTTCTGTGCTTCCCTAGACAGCATTAGAGCCACACCTTTACTGTGGTAGGCTCTTTCCTCCTCATGTCCTGAGGACAACACCATTTCTCCTGTGATCAATCTCCTCCTCTCTATGCCCTTCCACCGTGTCTCACAGAGACCCAGGATATCAATCCTGTAATTTGTCATTTCTGCTGCTACCTGTGCAGATTTACCTTGTTCACATGGAGTGCGAACATTCCAGGTGCCAATCCAGGAGATTTTCTGAGACGAAAAAAGGTTAGTCGGCAACCCAGACTCCTTTAGGCTTTCTCTGGGTTGCTTCATGCGCCTCCTTTCCAGAGGACCTTCTTCTGTCTTGGGCGGCTGCGTTGATTTATATTCTGTATTTGACTTGTCCATAGTTTGTTGAAGTTTTTGTGGTAAATATGTGGGTGATATATTAGGTCTTAATTCTTTTTCTTACTAGCTATAGGGGTTGGGTTATGAAAATATCGTCTTCAGACAAAGGAAATGGATCCAGTGGGATCTGGCTAAACAAATTGATGATCTAGATTCTGCTGGAGACTTGGCTCATACACAAAATCATACACATATTTTGACAGTAATATAGACACAATTGGAGGGAGAGACAGTGATACCAAAATAAATCCAACACAAAAATAATAATCATCAACTCAAATGTCACGTCGGTCTACTGGATGGCTCCAAAACATGGAGAACAACAAAATCAACCATCAAAAAGCTGCAGACTCTCATATATAGGTGCTTGCGTAGACTAGGAGGACTGAAATGTGCGACAATGTCACCATTATGCAAGAACCAGTCAAGAGTCAGTGAAACAAAAGACAAGGAAAAGACGCTGGCGATGGATAGGACATACACTGAGGAAACCTGTTGATAGCAATACAAGGTTATCCCCATTTTAGAATCACCAGGGAAGAGAGGCAGAGGTGGACCAAAAAACACATGAAGAAGAGAAGTGAAGACAGAAGTGAAATGATGAAGATGTGGAAAGAACATGAGCTAATGGTACGCAACAGGGAGATTCTAAAGGGTATTGACTGATTGAAACTAGGATAGAGGAAAGTGTCCCTCACTGCTGTGCACCTAATTTTAATTTGATTCAAATCGATGTTAAAGCATTATCAGACAGTAGGGAACTCTCTTACGTAGAGAAACAGAAGACTCGTAGTGACGTGGAATGCATGAGATGTAGTCCACAAGAACTTTATAACTTTCCAGAAAAGGACTGTATAAGGGGATGTTAAAGCCATGAGGCTCTCGTAATTTCACTTGTAAGATGTAACTCGACGCAGTATGGTTTGTCTACAGTCAGTATCACATGGCTCTACCAAAAGCCATGGTCTGCAGTAATCAGATGATGACAGACAATGAATAGAGAAACTAGCAATGAGAAGCATGTAGATCTTATATATTCTACAGTTAAGATAACCTCTAGCATGATAATGGAGCCTTAAGGTAGCTGTCTGAAACTTCATTAACAAGAGCAGTTATTGTGTCAGTCCATGCTTCGGAAGGTCTAAAAATGGTTGGCTCTGGCATGAATGGAAAACTTCCATAGAAACCTTGAATCTTCAGGAACTGGTGTGGATCTACTGTCCTGGTCACGCAGGGGTATACGACTATGAAAGATCTGACAGACTAGCTTCATGAGCACCCACAGAAGGTTATTTGAATATGGATAAGGGAGAGATACTGAGAGCAATTAATGATCGCCTATTAGAGAATGACACTTCAAATGATGAATCATCAAGGCTAAGATTGCTAGAATTAGGCATCAAACGTAAAACTAGCAGGAATGAACATATGAGATGATGCATCCAGCATGTATACAACCAGTGCGCAACAGAAACAATTAGCATTCATACCCTTCGACATTTGCCTATGGGTTTGCCTGGGGTGCAATGGCACTGATTCTGATCAACAATAACAGTTGAGAATCCAATTTGTACCATGACTATAATAAACCATTGATGGGTATGTAGGGTTATTATACTGAACCATGTAAAGCGCATCCATTTTTGTGACCTGTTTAAATTTTACAAAATGACTTTTTCATAGGTGGAAAATGATAGTGAATTGCCATGTGTTGTCTAGTGACTTTCTGTAAAACCTTAATGAAGTATAACAGGAACTGTCGATCTTTTGTAAGACAGGCAGGAAGATGTACCCTGCATCAACTATGTTCACCTTGTCACGTAGCGTTTAAAGGATAAGAGAATTATTTAGAGGAAATAATAGATCTGATGTGGAAGATTTGGCTCAAGGAATCCCTGCTGGGTTTTCCCACTTCCGAAGGGTGACGAAGAGGGTAAATTCTCCTAACTCGACAGGTCTGGAAAAGATTGTAAGGAGATATTTGGTCTCTCGCTACCGTCGTCCCCTTCTCAGTTATCTATTATTATTATTCTTTAATTTATATTATATTTTACGAGCCCCCCCTCCCTTATAAAGGAAGATAAACATAGACAATATTCAACATCTAATGGAAGGAACAAAGCGTGGGTACAGTATATACACCCAATTGGTTTATTGCAATAAAATGAATAGATGGTGAATGATAGTATTGTCGATGGAATTAGTGTCTGCTGTATGTATTATGTGTCTCACAATTCAAGTGTTTTTCATCATGGATGACTAAACTAGGCATTGATTAGGTGAGTTTCCTTTGTCGTGGACTTAGCTTTTCAGCCCCTGGCTGATAGTGAAGTGTGGTTAGTTCTCCGGTCTCCTGACGTTGCCCCGGTAGGTCTTGAATGGTTCGGATTTGCCTTCTCTGTGCTCGACTCCGTATTCTGCTCTGAGATTGGACTGTCGTGCAAGGCTCCACCATAGACTGAAGACAAATAAACTTCATTACATTTCTAGCTTTAGAAAGCAGTCTTTCCCTAAGCCGTCCCTCTGCCAGTCATCTCAGATTTTAGTCTAACATCATATGTCTAGAGTCTAATCTTGAATTCAAGTTTCTCCTGTCTGTCCTTTATTATATTTCTCTGCCCCAGTGGCAGTATTATAATTCTTTAGACTGATTTATCGTCAGCTTAACCCGATGAATTATTATAAATGTTTCAATTTTAAACCCACAATTTTATCATAGAAATGTCGGCAACAGTTTTCTAGATCTGTGCCACTTCCCTAATCTTCATTTCATTATGAGGAATTTAACAATTAATTGGGACAACCGTCGATTTTAGAATTGTCTGACAACATTATCACACCCTTCATGTGGTCGCATCGTGCATATAATTTATAATGAATTCACGGTCTGTAAATTATCGTTAATATAATTCGTTTGTCTTAACTCGGGTTTAATCCCAATAATATGGAAATAATAGCTATATATATATAGATTCGCCGCTTGGCCAATTATTTATGACTTTTAACAAAGCCGTTTAGATCATATGTGCCCGATGTTTGTGGACTGGATTTCAAAAATATGAATAAACTACCCACAAATCATTTGCGTCAATTTTTGCAATTTTCGATCACATTATATTCTAGCGAGATTTCACTTACCTACTCAAAGATGACGCTAACCCGCAATTAGACACGTGGCTTCAGTGCTTTTAATGCGAGAATATGGCTTAGACCTAGATTTCTTAAAGCGATTTGGGCAAGTGACAAATGCTGGTTTTGCCGCCTTTTTACTTTTCCGCTTGACACGTGATCCTAGCGTGCATCATTTAAGCGCATAGCCTCCATTTTTAACCTTTGAATAACTCAATCATAATTTTAAAAGAAACGTGATGTCTTCCCCTAAATGGCCATAACTGGTTCTAGCACAAGTTTAAAAAAGTACAGTTCCAATTACCTTCATTTTCAGCTACCGAGGTCAACAACAAACGTCGTATCTAAAAATAGCGAGGATGAAAATACCGAACGCTAGGAGATTATTTCTGCAAACAACAACAATAAAAACCCACTGACTTTGCGATCATGCATTTTTGATGAGAAAAAAACCCCTTAATTAAAAATGAAGAGAAGATTGGGCAAGTTGTCACACACCTGTAAATACAATATTCGTTTTGCTTAAGTAAAGCATAGAAAACTGTAGTCTCCAGTGAGTTATTTTATAAGTTAAGGCATTCTTCATTATGAGAATGCAGTCTGTGAGAATGTCATTACAAATGAGAAAGCACTATGCAGAAGGATGAAAGATCTAGGGTTCACTACGATCATGGGACAGTTAGACTATCCAGTGTGACCACCCCGGCCAAAATTGTAAGACATTAAGTAAGTAAACTAAGTAACCTTGTTCACGTGAGTAAGTGGTCCCAGTTCCAGCTGTAGATCCACAAAACAGCTGTTCATCCACAAACTTCATTGACATTGTCATAAGTGATGTTTTCAAACTTGCAAGTGGCTGGCGACGTACACTATCTTTACTCATCAATGGAAAAATGAAGATTCTAAAATGTACAAAACAAAAGAAACTGTAACATAATAAAAAACACAAAACAACTTGTTAGCAAAAATGTCAGCACACATTTCAGACAAATCACACTTTCACACCGGCAAAATGAAAACTCTTCAGGGATGCATCTTGTTACCATTTCTCTTCTCACTGGCTATTGACTAGATTATGAATAAAACCCCAACTGACAGAAATGAAATTCCGTAGTGACAAAACTGCCTGATGATCCAGAGTCTGCAGATGAAATGGCTCTTCTGTTCAATAACCATAACCAGATGCAAGGCAAAATGAGAATATCTGATGAGAGGTTACAACACATGAGTTTGAAAACATCCAGAGACAAGCACAGATTATGAGAATAAATGTGATTATACTGAATGATACATTCCTTCTTACTTAGTCGTTCCTCTTCTACCGTGAGGTTTGGGAAGAGAGAGCGCCATACTATCCTATCGGCTGTCTTTCTCCTGGCCTGCTTCCATTCTAGTCCTTGGTCCTTCAGAGATTGTCTAACGCTGTCCTCCCAGCAAACTCTGGGTTGTCCTGGAGGTCTGGATCACTGGCTCTTAGTCTCCCATACTTGGTGTGGTAGCCGATCTTCTCCCATTCTGTAGACATGGCCAAACCATCTTAGTTGGGACTGTTCTACTTGGGTCTACAGGAGTTGGGTTTTTAGGCCATGAAGTATCATCTGGTTGCAGACCATGTCTTTTCTTGTTACTTCAAGCACCTTCCTCAGGTACTTCATTTCTGAGGTTTGGATCTGGCTTTTGTGGGTTGTAGTCACTACCCATGACTCGCATCCATACGCCAAGACTGGGACATAGGTGGAGCGGTATACAGCCATCTTCGTCTTCTTGCCAACTTCTCTTTTGCTGAGGAATCCTCGATTTATGGCCTGAAAAATGTCTTCCAGCTGCTGCTCTTCGAGTAGCCAAATCTTCTTTGATGCCTCCATTTCAGTATATGACGGCTCCGAGGTATTTAAAGTGGCTGACCTGCTCAAGGACCTGTTCTCCCAGCTTAATCTGATGCCTTCTTTCCTCTCATGATATCACCATGGTTTTTGTTTTGGAGTGATACATTCCTACAAAATGTGGAATCCCATATGTATCTTGGCAGCAATATAAAAAAGTTGGAGGAAAAGATAATTCTATCAAAATAAAAATATAAAAGGCACAAGGAGCCTTCACTGCATTTGGAAATATCATCAGCATCAGCTGCCATCTCCATAACGAAGGTAGGCTGTAATGGATCTCCAATGACTTATGTCTCGTATCTTGATGGTGCACCCTGAAAGACTCCTTTCTGTCCATCTCTTGATGTTATCTTCCCACTTATAGCGCTGTCTTCCTATTGCACATTTGCCTTCAACTCTACCCTCCATTATGGTCTTCAGCATGGTGTGTGTTATGTCTTTTTAAATGGCCAAAATTTTTTAGTTGTCTAATTTTGATTTTCATTAATTCTCTTTTTATTCCTAAGTTTTCTAGGACCTCTTTATTTGTCTTATACTCTTTCCATGAGATGTGCCCCAATCTTCTAAATATCCAATCTCGAGAGCCTCAATTCTTTCTTCCAATTGCTTATTCATTGTCCTTGTTCTACACCATACATTAATGAAGAAAAATGAAGGAAAAAAAAAATTATATATATATATCTTCTTCTTTGATCCTTAGCTGCCGACTGTCAAAGCAGTCAGTGGCCATCACACCTGGTGGCATCTTGTAGGGCAGCAACAAACTGCTTCCATTTTGCTCGATTGGTGGCCATCCTTCGTGCAGTGCCCCAGCATATATATATGTATATTTAATTTGTGAGTTATTTGTTCAGATGTCAGTATTTGTTTCATGTTACTGAATGTAGCTTTGGCCATTTCTGTTCTCATTTTGATTTCTGGCATCTTCTGTTATTAAATGACCAAGAATTGAGAAACTCTTGACTTGCTCCAGGATTTTCCCGTGTACTCTTATCTGTAATGTTGGCTTATCATCTGCTTTGCTAATTATCATAGTTTTCATTTTCTCAATGTTAATGTCCAATCCATTTTCATGACTTATGCTGTTTACTTGCTTCACTGGTTCTTGTAAGTCCTGTTCACTTTCAGCCAGTAAAACTGTATCACCTGCATTTACAAGGTTGTTTATTGATCTTCCACTTATGTTCGTTCAGTCCTGGCATTTACTGTTTCTGTTTGAAAAATATTGAAATATGTGGAAATCAAAAGAAATCAAGTCCAGCACAAAAATATGAACTGTATCTCAAGTGTCAAGTTGGTCCTATTGCATGGATCTGAAACATGGAGAATTCTAAAAGTGACAACCAGAAAGTTATAGGCTTTGATAAGTAGGTGCTTGAACAGAACAGAAGGACTGAAGTGGTATGACATGATCACTAAAATGGAACTGATGGAAAATATCAGGCAAATACCAGTGGAACAAGAGGTGAGGAGAAGTTGCTGGTGTTGGATAGAGTACACATTGAGAAAACCAGTTAAAAACATTACAAAGCAGTCCCTGCTCTGGAATCCATGAAAGAGACCACCAAAAAAAAAAAAAAAACAAATGGAGAAGAGAACTGGATACAGACATGAAAGAAATAAAGAAGAAATGAAGACCTTGGATGGATGGCATAGGACAAGAAGGCTTGGTGCATGTTTATTAAAGGCCTGTGTTCTACTGGGAGCTGAAAGGTATTAATTGAATGAATATAGTAAAAAGCACTTTCAAGCAAATCTCATATAACAACTGATAGGAAATAACAAAACAAAACAAAAACTAAGAAACTCCTAAGAAACTATGGGTAATGGTCAACTACAATAAAATAATGGCACACTTCTAAATGTTCACTCACTCGCTTTCACTTGTTGCCATCCAAACAGTATCCTCAGCAAATAGGAAGTCCCCTGGCTTTGTAAGTTCACCACAGCCTGGGATTAATTCTACTGCAATTATATCACTACCACAAGCTCTGGAAGAGTAGAATAAGAAAATCATCTTCCATAAATTTTAAGCTATTTATGACTAAAAACTGATGGTTTGACTATTAACAGAGATAGTTCTGCTTTGATTATTAAACAGAAGGTTTGGACGCACAACAGGCAACTGAAATGGTTTGTACATGTCGGTTAGACTTCAATGGACTGGAGATGACTTTCAGTTTGCTATCTTCTTCTTTGATCCTTAGCCATTGACTGTTAAAGCAGTCAGTGGCCTTCAAGCCCGGTGGCGTCTTGTAGGGCAGCAACAAACTGCTTCCACTCTGCTTGGTCAGCGCCATTCTTCATGCAATGCCCCAGCTCTGGTTCATTTTTTTGTATCTCAGCCTCCACAGTTCTCCGCCAAGTTGTTTTTGGTTGGCAACTCTTTCGCTTTCCTTCAGGGGTCCATAGCATAACTGTTCTTGTGATGGCATCGGGATCTCTGTCGTGTGGTGAGTACTGGGGCAACTACAACAGTAGTTTTTGCCAGGAATAGTCTATGAGATATTAGATATAAGGTCTCTAGAAATTGGCTCGTTAAGAAAGAATAAAGACCTATTCGAGATGGGACAAGAAGACAGGAATGCGAATGCTTTCCACTTGACAGTGTTTTCTAATTAATTATGGAAAGAGTTCTGTTTCCCCACGACCTTAGCTTCTGCCCTTAGATCCCGTAAAGAAAAAGCCCCCAACCTCATCTGCGTAGAGAAATGTTCCTATAGGTGAATATGTAACACCAACAGCACGAGTGATACATTAACAAACTCTTGATAATGATCAACCGATCGTTGGGTTTATTAATGAAATATCCACACATATAGGGTTAGTAATGGTTAGATCGTGATGATGGTGAAAGACGATTCACACAAAACACACAGATGAGATAATAAAATTGCAGTTAATTAAGTAATAGTTAATTAAGAATGAACTGGTGTAAAGTGAAATGATGATGTGATATGATACGTGTTACCAAATTGGTGAGTAATCTACACAGTTCATGTGTCTCTAAATGCTTCGCATTGATATGACAATTCACATGTATGCATACACTGTCCCAAGTTGTTATACGTTATGTCGAGTGGGGTATCTCTAAGCTGAGGACGTTCTGATGAATACTGTTGTCGTACGGAGAATGCTGACGAGATATCTATGTATCTTCCTTCACTGTTTGAGTATATCTCTGTAGTGTTGATCAACAGTTAATAGCTGCCATATGAACAAAAGGTCTGTTGTCTAATCTCCCGAGGGTACTGGCCAGACTGGATATTTTCACGAAATGTTAGTGATATGTAGACTCATAACCTTGCATATGTAGTCGTGATTCATAAAATATATATATAGTCTGCTTCATAGAATGCGCTTAAGAGGGTGTTGCCTTGCTATAAATATGCGATTCCTCTTTTGAGCTCTTTTGCTTGACTTCAGATAATAATGATCTTTCGAGTGATTTGAATTTATGATGACTCTGTATTGAACTTGTGATAACTTTGTATTGAACTTGTGAGCAAGCAGTATAAGGTGACGAAAAATGCTGCGTCCACCTTCTGACTTGTGGGTAAGACAATATTCCTTTTTAATTGAGGAATGAAAGATGTCCTATGGCGAATTCTGCTAGCCAAATGTCCGTTTTTGATAACTTATTTCTGGTTAGACGTCAGACACGTTGCGTGTAGACTCAGACTTCTGATGAACTGAAGACACACAAAAGTCTTCGTAAGTTTTTCACATTTAACATCACTGGTTGACTTGCATTTAAACTACTGCTCATTATTCATCTCTCTCTCTCTCTGAGTTCAATTCTAATGATGTTAAATATCTTGTGCATGAGAGTGTGTGCGCATGGGAGACTGTGATGATGATGAAGGTGACGTATGAACTATTAATTACCTCCTATCATCCTTTCATCTTCTAGGAAAATCTTCTGATTTTATTAATCAGTTATACCAAGAATTATTTGAAACTTTATCTTCCGCACATTTTAGCTGTGAGGTTAAAATAAACAAAAATAAGAAAATGTATTAATAAGTATAAGATCTACTAACCTTCTTTTCCCTTCGCAAAATCCTTTAAGAACACAATTCATCACAGAACTGAATTATATCCACTCTGAATAAACACGTGTATTAGGCTAGGCGTTTTTTTGATTAATCTCTTCCTCACAATGTAAAAAACTGGACTCCTTCCTCTTGCAAGCTACGCAGTAGATTATATTTCTGCCAGTCCAATATGGGTTTCTTGTACAGCTCTGCCCATACCAACCAATCCTTAATGGCCCCTCTGGTCACTCATTCACAGGATCGTTCTTGTCCCCTGTCAGTCCAAACGTGGGTGTAGTTTGACCTCTGATTGTTTATTGTTCACCTGGCCAAGGTGGGCGTCCAATGTGGTAACCCAACGCTTGTCTGAACAGCGGCCGACCTAAGATAACACCATTACAGCATGAGATGTTTTCCCCTGGCCAATATGGGCGTCCAATGTGGCGTCACAGAAATTACAGCCTGCCCAGATGTTTGATTAGGATGACCAGATGTGTTTTCACCAGATTTATCATGATGCAATGTGGGCTTCAAACGATAATGTCAGGCATGGGGACTCAATCAAAGGACTTTTATTTCCCCCGATGAAAGAACAAATGTGGTTCTCTAGATACTGGTCGCGAGTAATCACAACGATGAAATAGCAAATGTGGGTCGCAAATATGGGATGAAAGAGCAAATGTCGGAGAAAATACAATATGAAAAATGTAGGAAAAGATGGAGCAAAAAGGCCTTTGCGCTCGTTTATCACAATAGCCCCTCCTCAAGTGTGATGTCAATCGTACTCAGGAGAGCTTAGCCTTCTTGCTCGGGATTCCTTAATCCTTTTCCTCATCTTCGTTTTTTCTCTCCGGTTTCCACCCTTTCCTCTACTTGTCTGTGCTCTCCGTCCTGCCTCATAGGATGACGGCTTAAAAAATCCGCTCCTACGTTATGTTTTCCTTGGATATAGTCCACTTGGAACGTGTAAGGTTGTAGAACAAGCGACCACCTCATCAGTCTAGCATTCAAATTCTTTGAATTGGCGAGGAAGGTCAGAGGTTAGTGATCACTCTGGATTGTAAATTTCCTTCCGTAAAGGTATGCTTGAAATTTTTGTATTCCCCAGATGAGGGACAAACATTCATTTTCGATTGTGGAATAGTTTTGTTCTGCTCGGTTTAACTTCCGACTCGCATATGCGACCGGAAATAGATTTGGTGGGCTTCTGTCATCTGGCTGTAGTAATGTAGCCCCGATTCCAATGTTACTGGCATCTGTGCGCAAGATGAATTTTCTAGTTAAATCCGGAAGCCGTAAAATAGGTTTTGTGGTGAGTTTCTCTTTTAAGAGTGCATATGCATGTTCACATTCTGCTGACCATGTCACTTTATCTGGGTTTCCTTACTTGGTTAGCGATGTAAGCAGCGCACAGAGGCTATTAAAATCCTTTATATATCTCTGGTAGAATCCACAGAGAGATACAAATGACCGGACATCCCTTTTTGTGGACGGTCTCGGTGCATTTCTCAGCTTCTCAACGTTTTGAGTCTTGGGGAACATGGTCCCATGGGATATAGTATGTCCTAGGAACTCTAGCTGTTCACACCCAATTCGACATTTGGTTGGGCGGGCGGTTAGTCCCGCTTCTCTGAGTCTGTTAAACAGCAAGGATAGCGCTGATATATGTTCTTCAAACGATTCAGTAGCTACTAGGATATCATCCATAAAATTGCTGATGGCGGGATGGTTCAAAGGATCCAATAACTTTCGCATCATCCTTGTGAAGACACTAGGAGCATTGTTCAGTCCAAATGGCATCACATTAAACTCGAAGTGTCCATCTGGAGTACTGAAGGCTAACAGGTTCCTCACCTCAGCTTTTACCGGTATTTGATAGTACCCTTTACTGAGGTCGATCTTTGAAAAATAGCGAGCCCTGCTCAGCTTAGTAAATAGCTGGTTCTGGTCCGGTAACAGTTCTGGCTGGAACTGTGTTAACGCATTCAGCTGTCGGTAGTCGATGCACAGGCGGTGTTCTCCACTGGGTTTGCGTAACAGCACCACTCCCGCACTGTAAGGGGACTCCGACTTCGAAATTATGCCTTCCTTAAGTAAGTATTCAATTTCTTGCTTTAATGCCGTCGCCTTGGCATACGGAATCGGATATGTTTTCATTCGGACGGGCGTAGGATCCGTGACTTCCATGTCAAACTCCATCAGGTTTGTCCGGCCCGGTTTGTCTGTCAGAGAGTCGGCGTGGTTTTCCATCAATCTCCTTACTTTTTCTTGCTGGGCTTCCGTTAAGGTGGAGCTTATTTTCACATCTAAATGTGATTCCTCCTGTATCACCGGGTACTCTACGGATGATAATGGCTCTTCTTCCATTTGCATAGCAATGGCCATAGTCATGAGGTGCGCTGGTTCGGCAGGGGCTCGCTCGTAAAACTTCTTAAGCAGATTAAAGTGATAAATTTTCTGCTTTCCGTTCACGGCGATTTTATAGTTGGTGCGAGAAATCTTTTCCGCCACTTTGTAGGGTCCCCTCCAGCAAATCTGCAATTTATTACTGCTACTTGGCAGAAGAAGTAGCACCTTCTCTCCTACTGCTAGTTCTCGGTCCTTTGCATTGCGATTGTAATATTTGGCATGTTTCCGCCTAGCCTCCCGTACTTTCGCTGTGGCTAATTCCCAGCCAGTCTTCAGGCGTTGTTTCAAGTCCGTGACGTACTGGAAGGCTGACGTGACAGTGTCATCTGCCTTGGCATCTGTCCATGTTCTTAGTAATGCTTCTAATGGACCTTTAATAGGTCTTCCGAAGAGTAATGTGGCCGGAGGAACTCCAGTTGACGCATGTGGTACTTCCCTATAAGCAAATAATGCGGCAGGAAGATACTGATCCCAAGTTTCTGGCTTCTCCTGTGCCAACTTCTGAAGAATAGAGGTGAGCGTCCCGTTAAACCGCTCTACTTGCCCGTTACTTTGGGGGTGATAGGGCGAAGTATGGATATGCCTAGTCTTGAATATTCTAAGCACCTCCTCTGTCAACTTGCCTCTAAATTGTGACCCGTTGTCTGTGAGAATTTCATGCGGGAAGCCCAATCTAGTAAAGATATTCAGTAAAGCGTCAGCTACATGCACTGAGTCGCATGCTGGCATGGCTATGGCTTCGCCCCACATGGAACAGGTGTTAACTAAGGTAAGGATATGGGAGTTCCTCTTCTTAGTTCTCAGCAGAGGTCCAATTATAACGACGGCCACTCTTTCAAATGGGGTGCCCAAGATTGGCATCTCCCCAAGGGTCGCGGGTGCCGTCCAGTGTTTTGGTGCAACTTTCTGGCACTGAGGACAAGACTTGACGAAACGTTCAATGTCGCCGGTGATCCCTGGCCAATAATAGTGGCAGGCGATCCTTTGAGTCGTGGCGCTCATTCCCATGTGTCCACTAAATGGGATAGAGTGGCCCATCTCAAGCACCTGGTTCCTATAGGTTGCAGGAACTACTAATTGGTTGTGTTCCTGTCCTTCATTTCCAGCTCGGCGATACATCAATCCATTTTTCATAAAGAAGTCTCCCTTGGTAGGTGGGTTGTGTGTCCTAGGTAATTTTTTAAAACAGGGCGCCAGTGAGGAATCTTCCATTTGGGCTCTCTTCAACTCCTCGGGGAGGATATTGGTAGGAGGTTCCTGCTCTGCGTCTTTTCTTGACTGTCCTCTAGTCTGTACGGCCGCTATGACTAGTGGTTGAGTAGGTTCTCCAAGGAACACATATCTACATCCCAAGATTAAAGAGTAGATTGGTTCTTCCATTATAGCTGCACGAATCTCTCCTGTCACATAACGAGATTCCACTCTGATAAGTGCAATTGGCAGTGTCATGGGTGCAACATCCTTCGTCGGACCTTGGATGTCGACACTCTCTTCTGTTATCTGGTCAGGGGGACAAGAGATGCCCTGACCACCGCATCGAAAGCAAGTCCTGTGTCATAAAGGCACTCCACAGATTGTCCGTTTACGAGGACTGATTCGTTGACAGGAGGATGGGAAACGTTTCCGGTCCTCTGCTCCTTCCGGGGTGACGATTTTGTCTGCAGACAGGCAGCATGTTGGGGAGGAGGTCTGCGCTTGCACTCATTAGTGTTGTGATTGTTCAAGCGACAGTACTTGCACCATTTATCTCCCTGTCTCTGGTGTGGCGCAGCATTTTTCTTGTTTTGCTCTTTGTAGTTATCTTGTTTTGCGTGCTGTTTATGCGAGATGTGTGGTCCTTTGCTTTGTTGGTCTGGTTGGGAGCGAGCAGGTTGCTTTGGCGCCTGATCCGAAAACTTCTTTCTGGCTCCTTGAGACTCCATGAGAGCATTTTGGAATCGCTCTGCCAGTGTAAGAATATTTTCTAACCGGTCAGCGCCGTTTTCAGTGAGAAATCTACGCATTTCCACCGACATAGACTCTTTTAGTTGCTCTATCACAATCAGCTCTTTCAACCCGTCATTGTTCTCGGTAAAGTTACCCAGTGTACACCACTTCACTAAGTAGTCTTCAATACGGGCTGCGAACTGTGAGAAAGTCTCTCCGGCCTCCTTCCTAGAACCTCGAAATTTTTTCCGGTAAGCCTCTGAATGAAGCTCGTACCTCACCAAGAGAGCTTTTTTCAATGCCTGATAGTCATCTTGCTCTCCGGCCGGAAGTTTATTAAAAACTTCATAGGCGGCTCCTCTTAGGCCCTGGGAAAGTTTCAAGTTCCACTTCCGTTCTTCAAGTCCAAACCCTGTTGCAAAGCGTTCGAAGCGGTCTAAAAAGGCGTCCATGGTATCGTTCCTTTCTGAAAAAGGTTCCAGCGAAAAGTTCATGGCATTGGGTGGTGCAGGTTGCGAAGTAGGCACACCATTTGAGTGGGGTGAGTACCCTCCATCAAAGTTGGAAGCCGCTGCACTTTTTGCCAGCTCTATCTGATTGGTCTGTCTCTGGATTTCCAGTTGCTTCATGTTAAGTGCATGCTCTGCTGCTTCTTTCCGCTCCGCTGCATCTGCTGCGGCTTTCCGCTCCGCTGCTTCTGCTGCGGCCTTCTCCTTCTCCATTGCAAGTTTCTGCACTTCCATCTCTCTTGCATGGAGTTTATCAGTCTCCTTACTCACAAATTTCATCAGATCTTTTCCACTTAACCCGTATTCATGCCCTGCCTCCATTAAACTAGTTCTAATTTTTGCGGCATCTGCCATGATATGCAGTATGGGTTCGCGAAGGGAAAAATTGGCAGTGACCTCTAAACAGATTGTTTAGACTCGCACAAGTAATTATCTCTTTAAAACCAGCTAGGTTTAAATTAGTAATCAAGTTCAAATAGTTCTTTAAAAAGTCACTCACTCAGCATATTCTGAAAAATTATATAACAGATTATCTCGAAGTTTCTATGAAAAATTTACTAAATATTTATGATAAAATTTTCCCAGGAGTTACAGAAAAAGATAAAAAAAATCAGTACCCTACAGTATCCTTTGTTCTCAAAAAGTGCTTACTCTGTCCGTTTGATACTCAATTTAAAAAGTATCACTCGTGCTTTAGAGATATAAATTATCCCCCCTATGAAATAGACAAATTATAGTAATAGTCAGTCTAGAAGGTAATCCCTCAAAATGCCAACAAATTTTGCAATTATCGCAACTGTATAGCAGGGATGAAAATGTGATTTATCACACTTCTAAGTCCGGGTTCACTAATCCCAAGACGAGCCCCCAATTGTCGTGTGGTGAGTACTGGGGCAACTACAACAGTAGTTTTTGTCAGGAATAGTCTATGAGATATTAGATATAAGGTCTCTAGAAATTGGCTCGTTAAGAAAGAATAAAGACCTATTCGAGATGGGACAAGAAGACAGGAATGCAAATGCTTTCCACTTGACAGTGTTTTCTAATTAATTATGGAAAGAGTTCTGTTTCCCCACGACCTTAGCTTCTGCCCTTAGATCCCATAAAGAAAAAGCCCCCAACCTCATCTGCGTAGAGAAATGTTCCTATAGGTGAATATGTAACACCAACAGCACGAGTGATACATTAACAAACTCTTGATAATGATCAACCGATCGTTGGGTTTATTAATGAAATATCCACACATATAGGGTTAGTAATGGTTAGATCGTGATGATGGTGAAAGACGATTCACACAAAACACACAGATGAGATAATAAAATTGCATTTAATTAAGTAATAGTTAATTAAGAATGAACTGGTGTAAAGTGAAATGATGATGTGATATGATACGTGTTACCAAATTGGTGAGTAATCTACACAGTCCATGTGTCTCTAAATGCTTCGCATTGATATGACAATTCACATGTATGCATACACTGTCCCAAGTTGTTATACGTTATGTCGAGTGGGGTATCTCTAAGCTGAGGACGTTCTGATGAATACTGTTGTCGTACGGAGAATGCTGACGAGATATCTATGTATCTTCCTTCACTGTTTGAGTATATCTCTGTAGTGTTGATCAACAGTTAATAGCTGCCATATGAACAAAAGGTCTGTTGTCTAATCTCCCGAGGGTACTGGCCAGACTGGATATTTTCACGAAATGTTAGTGATATGTAGACTCATAACCTTGCATATGTAGTCGTGATTCATAAAATATATATATATAGTCTGCTTCATAGAATGCGCTTAAGAGGGTGTTGCCTTGCTATAAATATGCGATTCCTCTTTTGAGCTCTTTTGCTTGACTTCAGATAATAATGATCTTTCGAGTGATTTGAATTTATAATGACTGTATTGAACTTGTGATAACTTTGTATTGAACTTGTGAGCAAGCAGTATAAGGTGACGAAAAATGCTGCGTCCACCTTCTGACTTGTGGGTAAGACAATATTCCTTTTTAATTGAGGAATGAAAGATGTCCTATGGCGAATTCTGCTAGCCAAATGTCCGTTTTTGATAACTTATTTCTGGTTAGACGTCAGACACGTTGCGTGTAGACTTAGACTTCTGATGAACTGAAGACACACAAAAGTCTTCGTAAGTTTTTCATATTTAACATCACTGGTTGACTTGCATTTAAACTACTGCTCATTATTCATCTCTCTCTCTCTGAGTTCAATTCTAATGATGTTAAATATCTTGTGCATGAGAGTGTGTGCGCATGGGAGACTGTGATGATGATGAAGGTGACGTATGAACTATTAATTACCTCCTATCATCCTTTCATCTTCTAGGAAAATCTTCTGATTTTATTAATCAGTTATACCAAGAATTATTTGAAACTTTATCTTCCGCACATTTTAGCTGTGAGGTTAAAATAAACAAAAATAAGAAAATGTATTAATAAGTATAAGATCTACTAACCTTCTTTTCCCTTCGCAAAATCCTTTAAGAACACAATTCATCACAGAACTGAATTATATCCACTCTGAATAAACACGTGTATTAGGCTAGGCATTTTTGGGATTAATCTCTTCCTCACAATGTAAAAAACTGGACTCCTTCCTCTTGCAAGCTACGCAGTAGATTATATTTCTGCCAGTCCAATATGGGTTTCTTGTACAGCTCCGCCCATACCAACCAATCCTTAATGGCCCCTCTGGTCACTCATTCACAGGATCGCTCTTGTCCCCTGTCAGTCCAAACGTGGGTGTAGTTTGACCTCTGATTGTTTATTGTTCACCTGGCCAAGGTGGGCGTCCAATGTGGTAACCCAACGCTTGTCTGAACAGCAGCCGACTTAAGATAACACCATTACAGCATGAGACGTTTTCCCCTGGCCAATATGGGCGTCCAATGTGGTGTCACAGAAATTACAGCATGCCCAGATGTTTGATTAGGATGACCAGATGTGTTTTCACCAGATTTATCATGATGCAATGTGGGCTTCAAACGATAATGTCAGGCATGGGGACTCAATCAAAGGACTTTTATTTCCCCCGATGAAAGAACAAATGTGGTTCTCTAGATACCGGTCGCGAGTAATCACAACGATGAAATAGCAAATGTGGGTCGCAAATATGGGATGAAAGAGCAAATGTCGGAGAATATACAATATGAAAAAGGCCTTTGCGCTCGTTTATCACAGTCTCTTCAGAGGACATGGCCAACCCAACTCAAGCATCTGCCAGCTTTGATGGTGTGCATGTCCTCTTGGTTGCTCTGAGTAAGCAGTTCTTGGTTGGTGATGGTATTCGGCCAGAAAATTCGAAGAATTTTTCTTAGGCAGATTGTGTTGAAAGAGGATAATTTGGACATTTACTTTTCTGCTACTCTCCAGCATTCCACATCATAGAGAAGCACAGAAAGTATACAGCTCTCAAATAATCTTAATTTGGTGTTTGTGCTGGACTGAGAGGATGTCGTTTAGACTAGCAAAGGGTGTTCTCGCTTTATTCATTCTGTTGTTGATGTCTTGGCTTGTTCTGTCGTCTGGTGTTACTACTATGCATCCTAGGTATGTAAATGTGTCCGTCTATTCCAGCTTCTGGTTCCTTATTGTTATGCGGTCAGGACTGCCCACATTGAGTGTCATGGCCTCTGTCTTCTTTAGATGGATGTTCAAACCCAACTGCTGGTTTTACTTCTTCAGTTCCGTTTTTTTTTAATGTGTTGATGTGAATGAGCGAATAGTGCAATGTCTTCTGCATATTCCAGATCTTCCAGTGTAGAAAACGTCCATCTTATTCTTCTTGGACTGCCCACTGTTGTCTGGCACATCACCCAGTCAATGATTGTCTAAAATAAAGTGACTGATAATAGGCATCCCTGTCGTACATGTGACAACTTGCCCAATCTTCTCTTCATTTTTATTATTATTTATGTGACATCGTTTGTTCTCATCCTCAATGCATGATCGCAAAGTCCCGGGAATTGTCACTTGCGGAAAATCTCCTAGCGTTCGGTATTTTCTCCTCGCTATTTTTAGATACGACGTCATTGTTGACCAATGACCTCGGTAGCGAGAAATCCGTTTTAATTTAGAACTGCTTGAACTTGGGAGAACCAGTTTAGGCCATTTAGGAAGACATCACGTGACTTTTAACATTATTGATTGGAGCGTCTAAAACGAGGCTAAGGTCACATGATGCACGCTATGGATCACGTGTCCAAGCGGAAATGACCCGCTAAAAGGCGGCAAAGCCAGCATTTTTCACTTACGCCCCAGGAACCCTCAAGAAAGCTAGGTCTAACCCAATTATCGGCGAATTCTCGCATTAAAAGCACTGAAGCCACGTGTCTAATTGCGGGTTAGCGTCCATCTTTGAGTAGGTAAGTGAAATCTCGCTAGAATATAATGTGATGAAATGTGTAGTACCTTGCAAAATCGACGCAAGATTGGTATGTTTACTTTATTCATATTTTTGTTTTACGATCACATCCAGCCACATGTGATCGGGTATATTTTATGATCCCACGGGATATGTACATGTTCATAATAATGTATAACGGGAATATATATATATATAGCTATTAATTTCCATATTATTTGATTAATTTCGACCCGACGTTTAGACTAACGGAAATTAATATTAACGATAATGTTGACAGACCGTGACATATATTCATTATAAATTATATGACGATGCGACCAGACATGAAGTGTGTGATAATGTTGTCAGACAATTCTAAAACACGGATGTCCAATTATTTGTTAAATTCATCATAATGACATGACGATTAGGCTAGAGGCACAGAACTAGAATACTGTTGCCGACATTTCTATGATAAATTTGGTGGGTTTAACTGACATTTATAATAATTCATCGGGTTAAGCTGACGATAAATCAGTCTAAAGAATTATAATACTGCCACTGGGGCAGAGAAATATAATAAAGGACAGACAGGAGAAACTTGAATTCAAGATTAGGCTCTAGACATATGATGTTAGAGACTAAAATCTGAGATGACTGGCAGAGGGACGGCTTAGGGAAAGACTGCTTTCTAAAGCTAGAAAATTAATGAAGCCGTCGTATTTGTCTTCAGTCTATGGTGGAGCCTTGCACGACAGTCCAATCTCAGCGCAGAATACGGAGTCGAGCACAGAGAAGGCAAATCCGAACCATTCAAGACCTACCGGGGCAACGTCAGGAGACCGGAGAACTAACCACACTTCACTATCAGCCAGGGGCTGAAAAGCTAAGTCCACGAAAAAGGAAACTCACTACATCAATGCCTAGTTTAGTCATCCATGATGAAAAACACTTGAATTGTGAGACACATAATACATACAGCAGACACTAATTCCATCGACAATACTATCATTCACCATCTATTCACTTTATTGCAATAAACCAATTGGGTGTATATACTGTACCCCACGCTTTGTTCCTTCCATTAGATGTTGAATATTGTCTATGTTTATCTTCCTTTATAAGGGAGGGGGGGCTCGTAAAATATAATATAAATTAAAGAATAATAATAATAGATAACTGAGAAGGGGACGACGGTAGCGAGAGACCAAATATCTCCTTACAATCTTTTCCAGACCTGTCGAGTTAGGAGAATTTACCCTCTTCGTCACCCTTCGGAAGTGGGAAAACCCAGCAGGGATTCCTTGAGCCAAATCTTCCACATCAGATCTATTATTTCCTCTAAATAATTCTCTTATCCTTTAAACGCTACGTGACACTGGTGTCTCGGTCCGGGATTTGAACTTATGTATTTTATCATACCTCTGGGATAGTATCATCCATTCAGTCATTACAGTATACCATTTTAACACATGTATTTTCACACAGTGAGCTCTAGAAAGACAGAAAACATTTTTTCTAGAAATTCAGGCATTGATTGGTGAATCCCTTTATATATGTTGTGTTTAATTAAGTTAGTTCTTGATTTTGTATTTCATTGAATTACAGACCTTAAGTCTCCATAACTGTAGTAATTTCATTCTACAGCAGTCTGATAAATAATTAGTATTTACTTGTTGTTAGAAATACTATTGGAAGGTAGCACTAGCTTACTCAGTGTGGACTTTAACTGCAAAAGATGGCTGAAATAGTTAAGCTTAAGGCAGCACTAGGGGAGGCCGGTCGAGATCTAGGTTATAGTGGGGTGGACCTTGCAAATTATGTCAGTGTCGAGACTGATAAGTATTACGCTCGAGAAACAGCGAAAGCTGAAAGAGAAGAGCGAATAAAGTTAGCAGAAATAGATGAGAGGATAAAAGCTGTAGACGCTAGAGAAAGAAGCGAGAGAGATGAACGCGAGCATGCATTGAAGATGAAGCAGTTAGAGATGCAGGGACAAGCTCAAAGAGTTGAACCGGTAGCCGGTGCGACCGCATCTACCTCCTCAGGCAACCTATCGCCACGGTCAGATGATATGCCTTCCTTGCACGCAGGGGGCACAGGACCTTTGCCATCCTCACTCATGTCAACTTTGGGACCCTTGACGTTTCCATTTGAAGCTTTCTCGGAACAAGCCGACTCGATCGATAGGTATCTGGACAAATTTGAGAAGTTTGCCACCACGTTTGGTTTGGAGAAGAGCAAATGGAACCTGAAACTGTCGCAAGGGCTTAGAGGAACTGCTTATGACGTGTATAGCAAGCTTCCTCCAGGTTTACAGGATGACTACGACTCTTTGAAAAAGGCACTATTGGTTCGTTATGAGCTACATGCTGACGCCTATAGGAAGAGGTTCCGTAACTCTAGGAGGGAAGTCGGAGAGAACTTTGCTCAGTTTGCTGCGAGACTGGATTCCTACGTGGAGAAGTGGGGTGCCCTAGGGAATTTTACTCATGATTGGGAAGGCCTGAAGGAAATGGTCATGATCGAACAACTGAAGGACACCATGACTTCCGACATGAGAAGATTCCTGACAGAGAATGGGGCCAGCACTTTAGAATCCATAGTCCAGTTAGCGGAACGATATCAGGCAGCACTATCAGAGAATCCACCACCCAGACGGAAACAACCAGATTACGTACCTAGACAGACAGCTCAGTCACACATGGACCCCCAAGTGAAACCACCGTATACTAACTTCAAAAAGCATGACAAGCCAGACTACAAGACTACTCAGAGATCTAATTTCCAGCAGCAGAGGCAAGGGGAAAAATGGTGTAAGCACTGTAGAACCATCACCCACAATACGCAGGAGTGCAACCGGAAAAACCCACCTCATCATGCTGCCTGCTTACGTAAAAGTGCCGCAAGGGGAAATGGACCGGAAGAACCTCTGGACAAACCCCGACATCCCCCGGTCGTTGAGACAGTCCTCGTAAATGACCAAGAGGTGACCTGCCTTTATGATACAGGCCTTGCATTCGACGCAGTTGTCTGTGCATCCCTAGTCAAGCCTGACCAGATGACAGAAGACACTATAGAAATACAAGGACCTACTAAAAGTGCAGCACCTATGCGTTTGGCCATAGCCAAGATTAAGGTCAAATCAAAATATGTGACTGGGGAAATCAGTGCAGCGATCTTGGACGACCCTATTTATCCCTTGATCTTAGGGTGTAGGTATGTGTTCTTGGGAGAACCCATTCACCCTCTGGTTGTGGCGGCTGTCACCACTAGAGGACAGGCCAAACGGAATACGGAGTTGGAATCCCCACCCAACATCCTTCCTGAGGAATTAAAAAAGGCACAAACGGAGGATCAATCTCTAGCACCCTGCTACAAAAAACTACCGAGAGCGCACACTCCTCTCCAAAAGGGAGACTTCTACAAGAAAAATGGGCTGTTGCATCGGAAAGCAGGAAATGGAGGACAGGAACATGGGCAACTTGTGGTTCCATCAGCATACCGAGCCCAGGTCCTAGAAATGGGCCATGCCCTTCCGTTTAGTGGCCACATGGGCATAAGTGCCACGATTCAGCGTATTTCATGTCATTATTATTGGCCAGGTATCAACGCCGATATCCAGAGATATGTGAAATCATGCCCGCAGTGCCAGAGGACAGCGCCGAAACACTGGACGGCCCCAGCCACTCTGGGAGAAATGCCAATCTTGGGCACACCCTTCGAACGAGTAGCGGTGGATATTGTGGGTCCACTTACTCGTAGCAAAAAGAGAAACAGTTATATACTCACGTTAGTGGATTGTTGCTCCATGTGGGCAGAGGCAATTGCTATGCCCGCCTGTGATTCTAAGCATGTTGCTGAGGCTCTGCTCACCATATTTACTCGGCTAGGGTTTCCGTCACAGATCCTGACAGATAATGGTTCCCAATTCCGAGGAAAACTCACCGAGGAAGTGTTTAGGATATTTCAGGCCCGACATATCCACACCTCTCCCTACCACCCCCAGGCAAATGGCCAGGTGGAGCGGTTTAACGGGACCCTTATTTCCATCCTTCGGAAACTTGCGCAGGAAAAACCAGAGAGCTGGGATCAATACTTACCCGCAGCACTATTTGCTTACCGCGAAGTACCCCACAATTCTACTGGGATGCCTCCTGCCACATTGCTGTTTGGTAGACCTATAAAAGGACCTTTAGAGGCACTGTTACGTACTTGGACAGATGATAAAGCTGATGAGACGGTCACCTCTGCATCCCAATACGTGAAGGAGTTGACCCAACGCCTTAAAACAGGATGGGAACTGGCAAAGGAAAATGTACGCCGTGCCCGTCGTAAACATGCGCGTTACTACAACCGCACTGCGAAGGATAGGGAGCTAGAAGTAGGAGAACAGGTATTATTACTCCTGCCCAGTAGCAATAATAAATTGCAAATCGGGTGGAGAGGTCCATATAAAATTGTTGAGAAAATGTCGCGCACCAATTACAAGATTGCCATAAAGGGGAAGCAGAAAATTTACCACATAAACCTGCTGAAGCGATATTATGAAAGACCAGGTGCAGAACCAGCACATTTCCTGACACTGGCTATTGCGACGGAAACTGAGGCAGAACCCCTGACCTCCTGTGAATACCCTCTTCGTCAGTGCGAAACTCATCAAGATGTTCAGATTAGTTCAACTTTAACGGAGGATCAGCAGGCACAGGTTCAACAGTTGTTGAGAAAACACACTAGTACACTCACGGATAAACCTGGCATGACCAACCTGATAGAATTTGATATGAAGCTAACAGACCTCGCCCCGGTACGAGTTAAGAACTATCCTGTTCCTTATGCTAAAGCAAAGGCATTGAGTGAGGAAATCGAGTACCTGCTTAAGGAAAATATTATCTCAAAATCAGAGTCGCCTTATAGTGCGAGTGTGGTGTTGCTTAGAAAATCCACAGGAGAACATCGCCTCTGCATAGACTACCGAAGGCTCAACGCTGTAACGGAATTTCAAGCGGAGCCCTTACCGGATCAGAATCAGCTTTTCACCAAGCTGAGTAGAGCACGATACTTTTCGAAGATAGACCTTAGCAAAGGGTACTACCAGATCCCGGTAAAAGAGGAAATTCGACATATGTTAGCATTTAGTACTTCTGAAGGCCATTACGAGTTTAATGTATTGCCATTTGGGCTAAGCAACGCCCCAAGCGTCTTTACTCGTATGATGAGGAAGCTACTGGAACCCCTGAACCACCCTGGGATAAGTAATTTCATGGACGACATACTTATTGCCACGAACACCTTTGAGGAGCACCTGGACGCAGTTTCCCTACTCTTCGAAAGACTTAGAGAAACAGGACTCACCGCTCGCCCTACAAAATGTCAAATTGCCTGCGAGCAACTAGAATTCCTGGGACACACTATCTCGCATGGATGCATGTTCCCAGATGCGCGTAATATTGAGAAGTTACAGCGGGCCCCACGACCCCAGACTAAAAAGGATGTAAGGTCATTTGTGTCTCTATGTGGCTTCTACCAGAGATATATTAAAGATTTTAATACCCTGAGTGCGCCACTGACCGCATTAACCAAGAATGGGAACCCGGACAAAGTAACCTGGACAGCGGAGTGCGAAAATGCCTACACGCTGCTGAAGGAGAAACTCACAGCTAGGCCAATTCTGCGACTGCCTGACTTAACTCTGAACTTTACGCTGCGAACAGATGCTAGCAATATAGGGATAGGAGCCACTCTCCTGCAGCCTAGTGATAGACCTTCTGCAACTCTATTCCCCATTGCATATGCTAGTAGGAAATTGAACCCTGCTGAACAGAACTACTCTACCATCGAACGAGAATGTCTGTCGCTAATATGGGCTGTGCAGAAGTTTCAACCATATTTATACGGGAAAAAGTTCACGGTGCAGTGTGATCACCAACCGTTGATATTTCTTGCAGCGTCGAAGAACCTTAATGCCCGGCTTATGAGATGGTCACTACTGTTGCAGCCATATTCATTTCACATAGAATACATACCTGGGAAGAACAACGTAGGGGCAGATTTTTTGAGCAGACATCCGGACGCAACCGAGGAGATATGAGAAACTGAAAAAGAAGAGGAAGACAGGACAAGAGGAGTTGGACGGAACGTCAAACTTGAGGAGGGGCTTGTGTGACAACTTGCCCAATCTTCTCTTCATTTTTTTATTATTTACGTGACATCGTTTTTTTCTCATCCTCAATGCATGATCGCAAAGTCCCGGGAATTGTCACTGGCGGAAATTCTCCTAGCATTCAGTATTTCCTCCTCGCTATTTTTAGATACGAGGTCATTGGTCAACAATGACGTCGGTAGCTAGGAACCTGTTTTAATTTAAGACTGCTTAAGCTGATAAAACCAGTTTATGCCACTTTAGGAAGACCCCACGTGACTTTTAACGCTATTGATTGGAGCGTTTATTTGACGCTAATGTCACATGATGCACGCTATGGATCACGTGTCCAAGCGGAAATGACCCGCTAAAAGGCGGCAAAGCCAGCATTTTGTCACTTGCCCAGGAACCCTCAAGAAAGCTAGGTCTAAGCCAGATCGGCGAATTCTCGCATTAAAAGCACTGAAGCCACGTGTCTAATTGCGGGTTAGCGTCCATCTTTGAGTAGGTAAGTGAAATCTCGCTAGAATATAATGTGATGAAATGTGTAGTACATTGCAAAATCGACGCAAGATTGGTATGTTTACTTTATTCATATTTTTGTTTTACGATCACATCCAGCCACATGTGATCGGGTATATTTTATGATCCCACGGGATATGTACATGTTCATAATAATGTATAACGGGAATATATATATATATATATATATATAGCTATTAATTTCCATATTATTTGATTAATTTCGACCCGACGTTTAGACTAACGGAAATTAATATTAACGATAATGTTGACAGACCGTGACATATATTCATTATAAATTATATGACGATGCGACCAGACATGAAGTGTGTGATAATGTTGTCAGACAATTCTAAAACACGGATGTCCAATTATTTGTTAAATTCATCATAATGACATGACGATTAGGCTAGAGGCACAGAACTAGAATACTGTTGCCGACATTTCTATGATAAATTTGGTGGGTTTAACTGACATTTATAATAATTCATCGGGTTAAGCTGACGATAAATCAGTCTAAAGAATTATAATACTGCCACTGGGGCAGAGAAATATAATAAAGGACAGACAGGAGAAACTTGAATTCAAGATTAGGCTCTAGACATATGATGTTAGAGACTAAAATCTGAGATGACTGGCAGAGGGACGGCTTAGGGAAAGACTGCTTTCTAAAGCTAGAAAATTAATGAAGCCGTCGTATTTGTCTTCAGTCTATGGTGGAGCCTTGCACGACAGTCCAATCTCAGCGCAGAATACGGAGTCGAGCACAGAGAAGGCAAATCCGAACCATTCAAGACCTACCGGGGCAACGTCAGGAGACCGGAGAACTAACCACACTTCACTATCAGCCAGGGGCTGAAAAGCTAAGTCCACGAAAAGGGAACTCACTACATCAATGCCTAGTTTAGTCATCCATGATGAAAAACACTTGAATTGTGAGACACATAATACATACAGCAGACACTAATTCCATCGACAATACTATCATTCACCATCTATTCATTTTATTGCAATAAACCAATTGGGTGTATATACTGTACCCCACGCTTTGTTCCTTCCATTAGATGTTGAATATTGTCTATGTTTATCTTCCTTTATAAGGGAGGGGGGGCTCGTAAAATATAATATAAATTAAAGAATAATAATAATAGATAACTGAGAAGGGGACGACGGTAGCGAGAGACCAAATATCTCCTTACAATCTTTTCCAGACCTGTCGAGTTAGGAGAATTTACCCTCTTCGTCACCCTTCGGAAGTGGGAAAACCCAGCAGGGATTCCTTGAGCCAAATCTTCCACATCAGATCTATTATTTCCTCTAAATAATTCTCTTATCCTTTAAACGCTACGTGACAGTACAACAAAAGTTAGGTTGCTCTGCCAAACACTAAATTTAAAGTTAGCAGAGAGGCTTTTTATGATGGAAACAATGCATCTGGGAATCCCATAAGCCGTCAGTATTTTCCATAGCTGTCCCTGTATATGCTGTCAAAAGCTTTTTCAAAATCAACAAAGTTAATGTATAGTTGTCTCTGCCATTCTGAGCACTGCTCTATAACGTTCTTGAGGGTGAATATATGATATGCACATCTTCGTTCTTTCTGAATCCTGCTTGTTCTTTCCTCAGTTTATGGTCTACTGCTTTTGAAATTCTCTGAATAATTATCCTGCCTAGTATTTTACTGGGAACAGAGAGGAGAGTAATTCCTCTCCAGTTGTTGCAGTCTGCAAGGTCGCCCTTCTTGGGAAATTTGACAATTATTCCTTTATTCCACTCATTTGTGTTGCTTCTGTTTTCCAGACTTGTGCAAATAGTGGTTCTAATAGTTCTGCTGCTAGTTCAGGGTCTGTCTTAAATAACTAAGCATTTAAATTGTTGTGACCAGGAGCTTTTCCTCCTGAGTTATCCCTTTGATAGCTGTGATGATTTTTTTTCCTTTGTGGAATATCTCTGTTTAAGTCTAGATCACTTTCAGCCTCAGGAACATTCAGCTGCATCTCTGGTTGTTCCTTATTCAGTGTTTATCTGAAGTGCTCTGCCCATCTGGTTTCCTGCCCCTGTGCTGTGGTGAGATTTGTTTGCTCATCTCTTACTAACGAAATACTGTATGCACCCCATTTTCCGCTGATGATTTTAGTTATTTTATATATTGTGCTTTGTTCATTTCTCATGCTGCCTCTTCTGCCTGTCTTGCAAGATCGTCTAGGAATTTCCTTTTGTTGGCTTGGGTTTGATGTTTTACTTCCTTGTCCAGCTGACTATTGGCAGCAAATCAAAACTGTATGGAATGAGACATGTGAAGAAATACTGGGGAAAAGGGAATGACAACAAAAAGCATGGATAACAACAGAAACCATCAATAAGATAAAAGACAGAAAAAAACAAGAAAGCAGATTTAAACACAAGCAAAACCAGAAGTTCCAAAGCCAAGGCTCAAGAAGTGTACACAGAAGCAAACAAAGAACTAAAAAGAAGTATCAAAAGAGACAAGAGGAAGTATATTGAGGAGTTGGCAAGAGAGGCAGAAGATGCTGCAGCCAAAGGAAATATGAGAGAACTGTATAGCAGCACAAAGAAGCTAACAGGGAAATACAAGCAAACAAGTTGCCTCATAAAAGACAAGAATGGAAAACTGCTCAGCAATATACAAGAGCAAATGAAGAGGTGGACAGAATATTTTGAGGACCTTCTCAATAGACCAGCTCCACAAAACCCCCCGGACATCCAGCCAGCAGAAGAAGAGCTACAAATTAACGGTGAAAGACCAACGAAGGAAGAAATAAAGAAAGCCATAAAGCTTCTAAGAGATGGAAAAGCGTCTGGACCTGATGGCATTCCAGCAGAGGCCATCAAAGCAGATATCGACACGGCTACAGAGATGTTATATAAATTACTTGGTAAAGTCTGGGAAAAGGAAGAGATACCAGCAGAATGGAAGGAAGGATATCTGGTTAAGTTGCCTAAGAAGGGAAATTTACAAGAGTGCACAAATTATAGAGGAATAATGTTACTATCAGTGCCAGGAAAAGTATTAAACAGGATTATCCTTGAGAGATTAAAAGAGTCCATAGACAAGAAACTGAGAGATGAACAAGCAGGTTTTCGACAAAACAGATCATGTACAGACCAGATAGCCACTTTGAGAATAATAGTTGAACAAAGTCTGGAATGGAATTCACCACTATACATCGGATTTGTGGACTACGAAAAGGCATTTGACAGTGTAGACAGAGAATCACTTTGGAAATTGATGAGGCATTATGGAGTTCCCCTGAAGATCATTAATTTAATAAAGAAAACATATGAAGACATGACATGCAGAGTGCTTCACGAAGGACAGCTTACAGAACCGTTTGGGATAAGAACAGGAGTGCGACAGGGATGCCTCTTGTCTCCATTTCTTTTCTTACTAGCAATAGACTGGGTTATGAGATCATCGACAACACACAACAGAAATGGAATCCAGTGGACTCTGACTAAGCAGTTGGATGATCTGGATTTTGCTGATGACTTGGCTCTTCTGTCCCATAACCGTAATCAGATGCAGGACAAATTGAAAACACTCGATGAGAGGTCACAGCAATTGGGTCTGAAAATACACAGGGAAAAGACAAAAATAATGAGAATAAATGCAGGTAATGATAACAGGGTTGAACTTGAAGAAACACCAATACAAGATGTAGAATCGTACACATATCTTGGCAGTAATATAGACAAAGTTGGAGGGACAGACAGTGATATCAAAATAAGAATACAAAAAGCAAGAGGAGCTTTCATCGCATTGGGAAATATATGGAGATCAAGAGAAATTGGATCCAACATGAAAATAAGAATCTTCAACTCAAATGTGAAGTCAGTCCTATTGTATGGCTCTGAGACATGGAGAACAACAAAGACAACAACCAAAAAGCTACAGACTTTCATAAATGGGTGCTTGCGTAGAATAGAGGGATTAAAATGGTATGACAAGGTTACCAACGTGGAACTGATGACAAGAACTAGACAAGTGCCAGTGGAACTAGAGATCAGAAGAAGATGATGGCGATGGATAGGACACACACTGAAGAAACCCGTTGATAGCATTACAAGGCAGTTCTTGTTCTGGAACCCCCAGGGCAAGAGAGGCAGAGGTAGACCAAGAAGCACATGGAGAAGAGAGCTGGAAACAGAAGTGAAAATGATGATGAGAACGTGGAAAGAACTTGAGATGATAGCATGTGACAGGAGGACTTGGCATGTGTTTGTTGAAGGCCTAAGCTCCTTTGGGAGTGGAGGGTTATGAATGATTCTTCTTTATTTGTTTGAAAATTACATAATGCAATATTGCATAATTTATTTTATTCTTATAAGGGACCACATTAAAAACTGGTGCGAACAACACTAAATGTACTAACTGTGGCCATAATCAATGTTTTTTTTACTTCGTAAATGGATTACCTTGATGTTTGAAGACTAAAAAGAAAGTTTTATTGTCTACACAAGTAATTTGTCTTTGGTAAGCTCATATTCTCCAGTTAACTTTTTAGTGTTTTTCAATTTTACATACAAAATGTTTTAAGTATACCGAACGTACTTATGTTAATACTACCAAAGACACTATATATTACAATTCTCTATCTATTTCCCTACAGTTTGTTATATAATAAGTACATGTTCACAGAAAAGATTAACAACAAAATTTACAATAAAAGATGGTAATCTTCACCGTTCACATTTTAAAAAAATAATTACGGCACAGGGTGGAAAATAATTACGGAGTCAAAGTATAAGTGAATAATAAATAATTTTAAACTGTGTTGTAAAATAGTAAAGACTGGCTTTATTAATTGCAAAAAGAAAAGCCTGTTTTTATCACTTGATTATTTCCGTTGACTTTTCACATGAATTTATTTCCCTTTATTCAGGTTTTAAGGGTATATAAAAAAACAATGAAAATACTTTAACATTTGTTTTCATTAAAACCAAAATGATCTGGTCAGCAATAACTTCATGGCATTACCCAGGTGAACCTAAAGAGTAACTCTGCCTAATTTCAAGAAGAAATTTCAAGGCATAAAGATTTGTATAAAGTACCAACAAACCAACATATACTGCCTTTTACACATTAGACTGTCTATACTGGCATGCATTGAATAATAGTTGGAAGTTCGTTTATGTCAATCTGTGTTTTTACTGGAAAAGCAAGCGAGAGGGTCTGCAAAGTTTTGTGAGCATCCTCATTTTGGCGAGACTCGCTTAGTTCAACCTAGACACAGGGTCCATCAGTTATATTAGGGCACATTTATTATTTGAGCACTTGCCCAAACATAAAGACCTTACGGTCACTATATAATATTTATTATCTGAGAATAGGCTTTGTTAAACAGAGTTTAAATTAAAATTTGCTTTAGCCAAATAAACAGAAACACTACAAAAAACTTAACTTTTTTTTAAATTTTCATTTAAATTATAAGTGTATAATAAAGAATTTAAAATTGTGTTGTAAAATAATAAAGACTGGATTTATTAATTGCACAAATGAAAGACTGCTTTTATCATTTTGATTATTTCCCTTGACTTCTCGCATGAAGTTATTCTCCCTGATCAGACTTTGAGGGTATATTTAAAAAAGAAACAATGAAAATACTTTAATATTTTTTTCATCAAAACCAAAATGATCTGATCAACAATAACTTCACAGCATTACCCAGGAGAACCTAAAGAGTAACTCTGCCTAATTTCAAGAAGAAATCTCAAAGCATAAAGATTTGTATAAAGTACCAACAAACCAACCACCATACACTGCCGTTTATATATTAGTTTTTGTAGAACTAACAGTGGGATATAGCCAATCCACCTGCATTAATAATTACTTATTTGCTGCACAAGCAAGCATTTCTAAAATTCTTTGCTCCTACTCAGTTTCTTGAGCTTTCTTAAAAATCTGCTTAAAAATCCATATTTTTGTGTAGTCATTATTGAGCTAAACATTTCTGTATCAATAATCACATCAGCCCCAACATCTGTGTCAAGAATCCTGCAAAAAATGCTTTGTGTCTCCTGTGTGATATTTAACACTGACCATATATGTGTAGTTCTCGGGGGTTTCTGATGATACAAAGAAAGAACAGGACTATTGCTCCCTCAGGCATGTCATCATCATCATTATTAGGTACCATCCTCACATTAAAGGTCGGCTGTAATGGATCTCCGTCTTCTGTCTCTAGTCTTGACGGTGTATTATGATAGACTCTTCCTGTCCATCTCTTGATGTTATCTTCCCACTTATAGCGCTGTCTTCCTCTTGCACATTTGCCTTATACTTTACATTAAACTATAGTCTTCAGCTTGGTGGTATGTATTTTTGGGTGGGTGGGTGGGCGGGCGTGCATGTGTGTGTGTGTATTATATATATATATATATAACAACAGGAAAGCAAACAAAGAAGCATGGACAAAAACATGTGAAAACTTGGATGTTAAGAAAGAAGGGTGCAAAATCCCTCACCACATTGATGAAAAAGGAAAGAAAAAATTGTAAACCACTAAAAACATGAGAAAAAAATCATAGTAAACAGCAAGAAGGCAGAAGAAATATTTAACAACTTCTATGCCAGTCTGCAAAACCAATCACAGAAAACAGCTAATCACAGCAATCAAAAACATAATGAAAAAAAAAAAAACAAGAAAGAGCTACTAAAGCAAGCACTGATCTGTTCAAAACTGATCAGATCATCCAGGAAATTAATATAACACCACACATATACACAAACAAAGAAAGCCCTTGAACCAGACAAGACTGTCAATGAAATGATACTTAACCTTGGTCCAAATGCAAATCAGCACTCCTAAACTTTATTAACAGAACATGGGAAGAAGGTACTCTTCCAAAATCATATAGCTGATACAGACATTAAGTCAGTTCTTAAAAAATCAGCTAAAGAACCCAGAAATTACATACAAGATTCCCTGACTTCAGCAACTGAACAACTCACTGAAAGAATGGTGAATCACAGACTCTACTGGAGGCTGGAAAGCCACAGTCATCAACAATAGCCAAGTAGGTTTCAGAAAAGGTTGCAGAACAGGAGACTAACTCTTTCTGTTTTGCACAAAAACCCTAGATGCATTCCAAACAGATAAGCACACCACATAGGTATCTTGCAACCTGCAGCTAGATAGGACTTAGCATGGATATGGTCTTTTCAATAAAACAAAAACTGGGTATACATGGAAAAATCTGATTTTGGAGTAAAGCCTTCCTGAATATCAAGGCAATATAAACAACAGTAGAAGGCTCGAATTCATCCACACAAAAAAACCACTACAGGTAGGCAGGAAGGACCAACAAAAGAATCTCCATTAAGCTGCACCCTCTTCCTTATAAATGACTCCCCCTCCCCCTTTTTCAATCCTGAAGGTCTAAAACGCACTGAATGCAGATGACCTACTCATTTGGACAGAAGAAAAATAACCCAAAAAAAACTGACCCAAGGTAAGCTAAGAAACTTAGCAGCTGTGTACTGTAGGTTTTGAAAACTAAAAATAAACATAAAAAAGAAACAAAGAAAAACAGTATTTACAGTTTTCACTAGAAGCATCAAGGAAGAGTACCAGCTAAAATTTGAATAGAAGAAAACCCAATACACTTGACAGACTACTACTCAACGCTTTCATTTATACAATGAAAGACGAGGTCAGCAGGCACATGAGCATAGTTAAACATCTTGCGAGTACCAGCAGAAAAAGAAAACCTATGATAGCAGTACCTGGGATATGTCTGGTCGGTCTTTTATTATAATTTGCCATTGCAGTCAGCAAGAACAAAAACCATCCATGAAAAAATGAGCAAAGTTAAAACAAAGCTCGTAGATTCATGGGGGTTGGTGTAAGAACTATGTCTTTAGCTACCTGCAAAATATGCATGGAGGCATATCTGGAGTCATCCTTATATGACCACCAGATAAGCACAATGCTATATTATACAGATGTGGAATTGAACCTCTGCCTGTGAGGTTAAGTACACCCTCACTGACTCTTGAAATCATCCACACACTTTCAGGGATTCCCCCTGTGATGAAACATGTCGAGAACCTAGCATTGCACACTAAGCTTGGAGGAGTCACTTGAGCCCCAGATGTAACTCTGGCTTTTACCTGGTTGGCTGCATGTAGGAGGATCTCGCTACGGATCCATGATAGGTGGGGAGGGGGGAACTGAGAGGTGGCTCTGTGTAGGACGTGGCAATTCCTTGGGAGAGCTCAGAACCAGAACACAGTATTTTAGCTCTGCATATTTGGAGAGCCCCCTTGGATGGTGGGGAATGTACAGTACGCCATGCACTTCTTCCTCCTAGCTTGGGATGATCCTTTAAATACAAGCCAAGCTCAAGAAACTGGAGCTCATGACTTCAACTCAACATGTTTCGGATTGGCAGAAAAGCCACAGGAAAAGCCTAGATCTACAGTGTAGATAATACCAAGGAGTCTTCAACTTGGTATTGGCTGCAAAAGAGCGAGAAGCTCTGTAGCCCTAGTTAAACAACAACAGCCTACAAAATTGATGCAAACACAAAACCTTTGGACCTACATGTAAACCGGAAGCAACTAAATGCTACAGAATAATTATACAGGAAACCTAAACAGATAACTGGTTACAAACTGGAAGCCCATTAGCATATTCAAACAAAATCCCCACTACAGGTAGTGAAATTCATAGCAAAAAACACTACCTCCCTTAGAAGCAAGAAATAACTGAAAAACATCACACGCTTTATCCTTGAAAAGAGTTAAAACTACCTATAATAAAAACCACACTCATGGAAAGCACACAATCAACCCAACAGTACTAAAGACTATTATTTCTATTTGGAAATTATAGACAGCCACCATAACACCACAATACATTCTTACACAGACAGCTCTGCCTTTAAGGCCACCATAAATGTGGGTCTTGAAGCTTATGTCAAGTACCCAGATGATGACACGTCTGAAATATATAAACATGTGTAGAATTCTGCATGCATTACCGAGCAGAAATTACAGCAATAAACATCACCCATCCACAATACTCAAGCAAGAAATCTTTAAAACCCTCAAACATTGTAATCTACACCAATTCAAAATCAAACACATTGCAGGATTACCTCCAATCCATAAAAAAAAGACAATAAAGCTGGTTGAAAAGATTGAAAGCCTGCTAACAGCATAAAACACAAAAGCCATTCTCCAGTACATAGCTGGACACAAAGCTGTACCAGACAGATTAGCAAAACTAGGAACAAACATGGTTCAAACAAATATTCCAGCCAACATGCAGACAGCTAAACATACTCCAAAACAACTAACTTTGAAGAGGAATGGCTAAGTGGTGGGCAAAAGGGTCTATGGGCCATGCCATGTATAATGACATGACCACCCAGACAAAAGTAACAACACCAATAAACTACAACATACGTAGCAGAGCACAATCTTCCAAATAGGAACAGAACACATCAGACTCAACAAGAACTTAAAGAAATTAAAACCCTTAACATAAGTCAGATTGCCACAGCTGTTCCCATTCATAATAAGCTAGATCAACATATGGTGCTCACATTCCAGAACTCATCACAAAAATAAAAAATGTTGGGCTCCCCAACAGTCAAAACCACTCTAAATGGCACCACCCAACATCTTCAGATTGCAAGCAAATTCTTGGTTGTGAAAAAACAATGAGCAAAGCAGCCCCCCCTTAAACAACACCATCATAGGTTATTTATGTTCCTATGACAGCAATGCCAGGTCATTCACATCATTTTATTTTTAATGGAGGCAGGTTCTGACCCATCTTCAACTTTCCTTAGTCACTTCTTATGAATGTGCTTAAAAGATGGACTGTCATTATTTATCTTTGTTGTTTCCTAGAGAATATAAGGATGCAAAGGGTTGCTCACAACCAATTCTTTTTGTGGACCGTCTTCTTCAGCTCCACTCATAAGGTCAAGGTTGCTTTTCTAACCTCTTCTACAAATCAGACTGGTAGTTGTATATACATTATTTTTCTGGGCTAAGGTTATTGGCTCTAATCTAACCCCCCCCCCCCCCCCCCAACCTGGAGGATTTGTTATCTCTTATTGTGGCCTATCCTCTATGACCTGTTCGGCTTGGCTGAATCTGCTGGAAGCACAAGATCCCACTGACTTACTGTATATACTTGAGTATAAGTTGAGAAATTTGTTCCCTTTTTTTTTACCTTAAAAAACACACCCCTTGACTGATGTTCGAGTAAAAAAAAAAATGATTTAAGGAACTGGTCAGTGTTGCTGGTCAGTACACCTTGTTGACCAGCTTCTATCGTTTGATCTATCAGCAATACCATTACCTCTTTCACTAGATTCACTTTCATTAGTGCCACTGTCAGAGTCAAAATAGGGCTCTTATTCGATATCCACATCTGATTTGGCCACACAGTTAGCATCCTGATCAAATAACAAGTCACTTCTCAGATCCCAAAGCAAATATTCGACTGCCCGGAAAGCCTTGGGTTTAAAAAAAATCATAATATGGATCACCTCTGTTGAGAGCGCATCATGGGGCGAAGTGATATTGAAAAAGTATACTTGGAAAGATCGCTGTGCACCATGATGTGTCTCACCAAAACCAAAAAACTATAGTCATTGACTATGACTAAGCACGGTAGCGATGCATGACGAAAAGGGTCCATAGTTACGTTTTGAGTATTCAACAGTGTCGGTTGTGTGGTAAAGTCCATTGACTAGGTGTAGAGAATTCTACTTATATAATGTATTGAAGAGTCTAGATTTTGAATAATAAATCAAGTGAGATTATAATTCAGTATGGGACAAACACATTTTCTTCAGGATATATGTAATCCATGGAAGTATGTATTGAGCGACATGTCAAGGTTAGCATAACCTGCATATAAAGCTATGAACATTTAAGGAATATATGTAATTGCCAACTAAAAGAAAGTGTGCATGAAGGCACCGAATTTTAATAAGATGGACATTGATGGAAAGTATAATATGTCAAGAAGGATTGGGAAGAATAAAGCAAATGGATGAAATTATTAATATGCTATAAAAGCACGAAGATATTTATTCTTAATAGGATGAAGAAATTTACAGATGTGAGGAATTATTTATAAATAAAATATCGAAGGAAGGAATCGATACTCAATTGAAGATGTCAAATTTTGAAGATGTCAAATTATGTTAGAGCAGTGTATCGCTCATGATAGTTTTGTGGTAAATAAAAATGAAAGTCATTAAAACCAGAAGTCTTCAAAGAATCTTTCAAAGTTTCGGATTCTGTATTGTAATATTCAACAATTAACAGTTTATTCCAGCGAGTTGAAGAATACAACCATAAGTCAGAAGAGTTCAGGACCACCACTGGTGTAAGACAAGGTGATATCCTGTCACCTTACCTTTTCATACTCCTCATGGACGATGTCATTAAGGCATGTAAGGAGAGAACAAGAAAGTATTCAGTGGGGTACTGGAAGATGAGACAGGTCTGTATTTCAGAGCTGGCATTTGCTGATGATGTTGCCCTGATTGCTAAATCAGAGGCACATCTCCAATCCAACCTGCAAGTCTCGAAGGAAGAGCTGGAGAAGACAGGGATGGTCATAAGCAGCTCTAAAACAAAATCCATGGTGATATCACGAGAAGAAAGAAGACATCAGATTAAGCTGGGAGAACAGGTCCTGGAGCAAGTCAACCACTTTAAATAACTCGGAGCTATTATAGACCGAAAAGAAGGCATCAAAGAAGAGTTGGCCACTCGAAAAGCAGCAGCTGGAAGACTTTTTCAGGCCATAAATCGAGGATTCCTCAGCAAGAGAGAGGTTGGTAAGAAAACGAAGGTGGCTGTATACCGCTCCACCTATGTCCCAGTCTTGACATATGGATGCGAGTCATGGGCAATGACTACAACCCACAAAAGCCAGATCCAAACCTCAGAAATGAGGTATCTGAGGAAGGTGGTTGAAGTAACAAGAAGAGACATGGTATGCAACCAGATATACGTCAAGGCCTTAAATCCCACGCCCTGCAGACCCAAGTAGAACAGTCCCAACTAAGATGGTTTGGCCATGTCTGCAGAATGGGAGAAGATCGGCTACCACGACAAGCATGGGAAACAAAGAGCCAGGGATCCAGACCCCCAGGATGACCCAGAGTCCGCTGGGAGGACAACATTAGAATATCTTTGAAGGACCGAGGACTAGAATGGAACCAGGCCAGGAGGAAGACAGCCGATAGGATAGTCTGGCGCTCTCTCTTCCAAACCTCTACACCTCACGGTAGAAGGGGAACGACCAAGTAAGTAAGAGTTGAAGAATACGACTATAAATATGTATAAGAACGATTATCCAGAAAAGTTCTGGCCAGTTTTTGTGGCAATACATCTACACATAGTGTAGCGGTAGCACAGTGGTTAGTGCACTGGCTTCCTAGCGCAGTGGTCTATGGTTCGATCCCCAGATGAGGCGGGAATTTTTTGTGCCACAAACGGCTCCTGGGTCGACCCAGCCCCAAATGGGTACCAGAGCAACTCTGGGAAGGTTAAGGTGGCCGGCGTGATGCCGACCACATCATCCCTCGTGTGCCCGACGGTCAAGATAATATGGGCCTGACACCATATTCCCAAGATGCCTCAATGGGCGTGTAACGGGTTCCTTTACCTTTTTTTACATCTACAAATAGAAAAACCCTAGACAACATAAGACAACAAAGGAATTGTTCTTAACACTTTTAAAAAAATATTATGAAAAGCAGAAGCATTTTAATATAAGCCTACAGGAAATCTATTTATAACACAGGTCTCGCCAGATACCGAGATCTTGTTGCTACTTAGCATCCTGATCAAATAACAAGTCACTTCTCAGATCATCAAAAGTGAGGAATGCAGTAAGCGACCCCATAGCTTGACTGCCTGTGTCAGGGTCAGCGAACCAGAGCTGACCAAGACCCTACTCCACCTCCAAGTGGTGGTCCTGGAAACCGGCTGTATTACTGCAGTCTGGCTGAGGAGTAGGGATCAAAGAGGGAAGGCAAACCCAGTCCCAAAAAATGCTGTGCGGAAGTCGGATGTGTCGGCCGAAAGGCGCAAATACCGCAGCTTCGCTGTAAACGGACACAACGCAACCAACGTCCTTTTCAGGATGAACGAGGAAGAAGAAGAAGAAGAAGATCTCAAAGCAAATATTTACCATCCGGAAAGACTTGACGTAAACATTTTTAAAAATAATCATAATATCGATCGTCTCTTAACTGATTCTGTACGTAATTATTTTCTCCTCTGGCCGGAATTATTTTTAGACCCCAAAAGTTTGCATATACATAAGTTAAGTTTACTGAGATAAAATATCTAATTATAAGTAAAGTATAGCTTATTATATGAAATTAAAGGAAAATGAATGGGCATTATGAACATATTATTTGTTTTTACTAAATTTATAATTTAGTAGTTATATTAGACTAAAAATTACACACCAAAAAAAAAAAAGATATGAAATTATGAAGAAAAAAAATTTCCACTTACCTGAGGCCTCCATCAGAAATTGTCACAATACATTATAATTGTTTTCATTTTGTAGGTAATCCATTTGGTAATACAGAAAAAGTAACAAAACGGTGATTGAACATCCAGTTTTTTTCATTTTTCACATAGTAGTAACACGAGTCTCACTGAAGAAATTTCACTAAAACTTTTTAAAATTCACAGCTTGCATCCTAAACATCCATGTCCATGAAAACACAACTTCAATCACATAAATGGCACTAATTTTTCAAGAAAACACATTATTGAAAAGGGGCTGTCAGTATAAAAACTTATTTCTTGCTGCTGTGATACTGTTCGAAGCAGTACCTTGTGCACAGTGGAGGATTGGCAGTACATCCTTTACACACAAAAGAACCCCTGGATGCTTTACAGTGAATGCACTTTCTCTGGTTGCCAGACCACATAATAAGATGCAGAGATCCTTGAAGTCTCTCAACAGCATTTGACATTCTGGGTCTACCAAGTAACAGCAGAGAAGATCCGTGTTGTACATCCTCAGGCATCAAAGTGGCTGCTGCCTCGGTCAGTTCTTTGATGAGTTGTAACTTTTTTTTTTTTTTTTTTTTTTTTTTTCGTACGCCCGCTAATACTCGAGGCGAAATCTCAGGTTATTATTTATGTCTAACCTGACATTGATTTTACGTGAGTATCCCTTTATTTCTTGTACCGAGACAGGTGTCCCTCGCCATTCAGGCAAATACTCGCCGATTTCGGAGGTACCCATTGCAGCTGGGTCGGCTCAGGAGCCGCCAGTCCCTGGTCGACGACACTCCTTCAAATGTCCTCGCCAGGTCTCGAGTTAATCCAGTCCAAATCCCGGTCGACGAAAAATCCTCAAATGCCGTCGCCCGGGTTTGATCCTGTATCACCCGGTCGCCAGAGCGGTGTTGTAACCACTACGCTAGCGCGGCTCCAGTTGTAACTTGAAATCTAAAATATTATGTTTCCTTTTCTCATTTCTTGTCAGAGTATAAAGAATAAAAGCATTACTCTTGGCATATTTCTAAAAGCCAATGGAACAGTTTTTTCCACCATTTGTATGTTTTCCTGTTGAAGTTATTATAATAAGACAAAATTTGATCGACGCGGTCGCATCCGTTCATAGAAAAGTTATATTCATGTATAACTTTTGGTTTTGTTTTCAAATTCTTTCTCCTATCTGATTTACTAATATTTTCTACTGAAGCCTTGGAGGACACAATAATCACAGGCTTTTTTGCCTTTTTATCTTTCCAAGCAGTCACAAGAATTGAGTTATTGTCATCAAGAAATGATTTTGTTTCAAGATGACAAAGCTTCAGTGTCTTGATTTCAGCAGGAAAGTTTTTCCTATTTATATTTAGAGTGCCTGTAAAATATGTTTTCTGGCTAATCAAGTAAGTTACCAGCTGATGTGTAGTATAATATCGATTGGCAAATACATGATGGCCTTTTCCAAATGGTGCCAGCAGCGTTTGAAAAACTTTGACTGCCATGCCTCCATCAAGATCTTCCTCTGGATTATAAGAGGTTTTATTGCCAAAATATGGAAGCAAATTTAAAACATACCCAGTAGTTGAGTCACACAGTCCAAATACTTTGATGTGATACTTCTTTGGCTTACTGCAAGTATACTGTTTATACTGCCATGTTCCTGTAAAACCAACCACCATTTCATCCAACGATAAATTTTCAAATGGGTAAAATGTATCGTTGAATTTTGCTAACAGCAAATTCATAAAGGATTCTATTTTGGCTGTACTTTCAGAATCAGGCTGTGAACAATGCAGCATTGTATGAAAAATACTTTCAAAGCGTTCACGTTTGAACATAGTGTGATAAAATGCAGTATAAAAAATTTCCTTTCTCGACCAGTAGTGCTTGATGCTTGGTCGAACATCAATCCCCATTGCTATAAGTATGGCCAAAAATTTTATCAGCTCAAATATAGTAAGAGGTGTCCAGCTTGAATAAATAGACCTCCTTTTCTGTGGATTGTTCATCATGCGAGAAAGGAAATTTTTTTATACTGCATTTTATCACACTATGTTCAAACGTGAACGCTTTGAAAGTATTTTTCATACAATGCTGCATTGTTCACAGCCTGATTCTGAAAGTACAGCCAAAATAGAATCCTTTATGAATTTGCTGTTAGCAAAATTCAACGATGCATTTTATCCATTTGAAAATTTATCGTTGGATAAAATGGTTGTTGGTTTTACAGGCCGTTGGCAGTATAAACAGTATAATTGCAGTAAGCCAAAGAAGTATCACATCAAAGTATTTGGACTGTGTGACTCAACTACTGGGTTGATTTTTTTTAAATTTGCTTCCATATTTTGGCAATAAAACCTCTTATAATCCAGAGGAAGATCTTGACGGAGGCATGGCAGTCAAAGTTTTTCAAACGCTGCTGGCACCATTTGGAAAAGGCCATCATGTATTTGCCAATCGATATTATACTACACATCAGCTGGTAACTTACTTGATTAGCCAGAAAACATATTTTACAGGCACTCTAAATATAAATAGGAAAAACTTTCCTGCTGAAATCAAGACACTGAAGCTTTGTCATCTTGAAACAAAATCATTTCTTGATGACAATAACTCAATTCTTGTGACTGCGTGGAAAGATAAAAAGGCAAAAAAGCCTGTGATTATTGTGTCCTCCAAGGCTTCAGTAGAAAATATTAGTAAATCAGATAGGAGAAAGAATTTGAAAACAAAACCAAAAGTTATACATGAATATAACTTTTCTATGAACGGATGCGACCGTGTCGATCAAATTTTGTCTTATTATAATAACTTCAACAGGAAAACATACAAATGGTGGAAAAAACTGTTCCATTGGCTTTTAGAAATATGCCAGAGTAATGCTTTTATTCTTTATACTCTGACAAGAAATGAGAAAAGGAAACATAATATTTTAGATTTCAAGTTACAACTCATCAAAGAACTGACCGAGGCAGCAGCCACTTTGATGCCTGAGGATGTACAACAAGGATCTTCTCTGCTGTTACTTGGTAGACCCAGAATGTCAAATGCTGTTGAGAGACTTCAAGGATCTCTGCATCTTATTATGTGGTCTGGCAACCAGAGAAAGTGCATTCACTGTAAAGCATCCAGGGGTTCTTTTGTGTGTAAAGGATGTACTGCCAATCCTCCACTGTGCACAAGGTACTGCTTCGAACAGTATCACAGCAGCAAGAAATAAGTTTTTATACTGACAGCCCCTTTTCAATAATGTGTTTTCTTGAAAAATTAGTGCCATTTATGTGATTGAAGTTGTGTTTTCATGGACATGGATGTTTAGGATGCAAGCTGTGAATTTTAAAAAGTTTTAGTGAAATTTCTTCAGTGAGACTCGTGTTACTACTATGTGAAAAATGAAAAAAACTGGATGTTCAATCACAGTTTTGTTACTTTTTCTGTATTACCAAATGGATTACCTACAAAATGAAAACAATTATAATGTATTGTGACAATTTCTGATGGAGGCCTCAGATAAGTGGAAAATTTTTTTTTCATAATTTCATATCTTTTTTTTTTTGGTGTGTAATTTTTAGTCTAATATAACTACTAAATTATAAATTTAGTAAAAACAATTAATATGTTCATAATGCCCATTCATTTTCCTTTAATTTCATATAATAAGCTATACTTTACTTATAATTAGATATTTTATCTCAGTAAACTTAACTTATGTATATGCAAACTTTTGGGGTCTAAAAATAATTCCGGCCAGAGGAGAAAATAATTACGTACAGAATCAGTTAAGAGACGATCGATATTATGATTATTTTTAAAAATGTTTACGTCAAGTCTTTCCGGATGGTAAATATTTGCTTTGAGATCTTCTTCTTCTTCTTCTTCCTCGTTCATCCTGAAAAGGACGTTGGTTGCGTTGTGTCCGTTTACAGCGAAGCTGCGGTATTTGCGCCTTTCGGCCGACACATCCGACTTCCGCACAGCATTTTTTGGGACCGGGTTTGCCTTCCCTCTTCGATCCCTACTCCTCAGCCAGACTGCAGTAATACAGCCGGTTTCCAGGACCACCACGTGGAGGTGGAGTAGGGTCTTGGTCAGCTCTGGTTCGCTAACCCTGACGCAGGCAGTCAAGCTATGGGGTCGCTTACTGCATTCCTTACTTTTGATGATCTGAGAAGTGACTTGTTATTTGATCAGGATGCTAAGTAGCAACAAGATCTCGGTATCTGGCGAGACCTGTGTTATAAATAGATTTCCTGTAGGCTTATATTAAAATGCTTCTGCTTTTCATAATTTTTTTTTAAAGGTGTTAAGAACAATTCCTTTGTTGTCTTATGTTGTCTAGGGTTTTTCTATTTGTAGATGTAAAAAAAGGTAAAGGAATATGGTGTCAAGCCCATATTATCTTGACCGTCGGCACACGAGGGATGATGTGGTCGGCATCACGCCGGCCGCCTTAACCTTCCCAGAGTTGCTCTGGTACCCATTTGGGGCTGGGTCGACCCAGGAGCCGTTTGTGGCCTAAAAAATTCCCGCCTCATCTGGGGATCGAACCATAGACCACTGCGCTAGGAAGCCAGTGCACTAACCACTGTGCTACCGCTACACTATGTGTAGATGTATTGCCACAAAAACTGGCCAGAACTTTTCTGGATAATCGTTCTTATACATATTTATAGTCGTATTCTTCAACTCTTACTTAGTCGTTCCCCTTCTACCGTGAGGTGTAGAGGTTTGGAAGAGAGAGCGCCAGACTATCCTATCGGCTGTCTTCCTCCTGGCCTGGTTCCATTCTAGTCCTCGGTCCTTCAAAGATTGCCTAATGTTGTCCTCCCAGCGGACTCTGGGTCATCCTGGGGGTCTGGATCCCTGGCTCTTTGTTTCCCATGCTTGTCGTGGTAGCCGATCTTCTCCCATTCTGCAGACATGGCCAAACCATCTTAGTTGGGACTGTTCTACTTGGGTCTGCAGGGCGTGGGATTTAAGGCCTTGACGTATATCTGGTTGCATACCATGTCTCTTCTTGTTACTTCAACCACCTTCCTCAGATACCTCATTTCTGAGGTTTGGATCTGGCTTTTGTGGGTTGTAGTCATTGCCCATGACTCGCATCCATATGTCAAGACTGGGACATAGGTGGAGCGGTATACAGCCATCTTCGTTTTCTTACCAACCTCTCTATTGCTGAGGAATCCTCGATTTATGGCCTGAAAAAGTCTCCCAGCTGCTGCTTTTCGAGTGGCCAACTCTTCTTTGATGCCTCCTTTTCGGTCTATAATAGGTATGTGGCCAAAGTATTTTAGCTGCCTAACTTTATTCTCCCTCATTAGTTTTCTAATTTTATTGAATCACATAAAAGCTGAAGAACATCATCTGTCAACAGAGCCTTGAGACAGTCCAGTGGTGTAGAGCTGTTACTTAGATTCGCATTAACACCTGGTGTTTTATTTGGCATAAATCTAAATGAATTAAACTGGCACCTTCGCTTACTTCTCTCCATACAGATTTTATAGGATCAGACTCAACTTTCCTACGTTTTGTTTTACTGGGACCTGCCTGCAGCAACGCCCCCTTCTCAGCTGCTTCAGAATCACTTATTATAGACTCATCAGAATCGCTATAAATTTCAAATTCTTGATTAGAATTTGATGAAGATTCGCTCATGTCACTTTCACTACCGTCTAATACAGTTTCCAGCCAATCTCTGGCCTGAATAGCTGTTAAACGAGCAGGACGTTTGGATTGTAAACCGCTTCCATACTGTGTATTTTTAGCCATTGTTTAACACCACGAAACGCGAATAACAATAAACCAAATACACCTAAATTCCCACCAAAACTTGAACAAAGACTGTTTCTAAATGCTTAAGAATGTGTTTACTTCCGTTCTGGATAAAATTCCGGTCACTTTAAAATACTGGATCGGAAAAATAATAAAAATTAGTTCGCGTCTATAATTAGACGTTACGGCTATACAAACGGAACTTCGCGTCTATAAATAGACTCTACATAGTGAATCAGTTTTTAAAAATTCAGAAAAACGGAAGCATTTTAATGTAACGGAAATCTATTCATTACTCAGGTTTAGCTAAATACCGAGATCTCATTGCTACTTAGCAATGACAGAGAACAGTAATTAGACTTTCAGGCAAATGAACGAACTTTATTTTCAAAGGGTTGAGAATGGGACACGCAGGCCTGTCTGACATTCTGCCCTTCCTTCCTTTATACTGAATTCATTTATTCTCACATGTATTTTATATAATAATGGGGCAATTTCAAGCATTTAAAATAGGAAAGGGTTGTGCTGAAAGTGACAAAAATTTGCAGAAATCCAAGGAAATTCCAAGGCAATTTGGGAATTCGGACTCGATGAAAAACTCATTAGACATAATCAGGTCTTTCATTTTAGACGCATTCTAAGTCCTAAAGTCTATGAGTCGACTTTAGTCGGACTGACTTATACTCAAGTATGTATGGTAGTTCATACAATCAATGAAGCATGCAAGCCATTTCCATCACCTGAAGGTGGGGCATGCAGAATGGAGAAGTTTTAGAGTGACCTTCCTTTTTCACAAACTGAAGCTCAAGCACTGGCACCAAATGGCAATGGATCAATTCTGAACAATTTTGTTCACCTTGTTTTTAATCTTTTAATCTACTTTAATCAGCAGCTTTAGTGTTTCTTGGATGCCACACCTCCTTTTTTCTCATTTTGATACTTCTTTACTGCTCTAGGGCTTGCTTAGCTATGTTTTTGAGTTTACCTAAATACATTTTGGTTATTTGTACTTGAGATGAAGAGAAATGCACTAGACATATAGGTGAGCTCTATACATACCTGAAAGACTCAATAAGTGCAGGCTTTGAAGTGTGTATAGACAAGACAGACACCTGCCCATGTGTGGGTGTTGATGAACACACCCATAAATGCTGCACTCCTAATCCATCAGTAGACTTCTTTGGATTCAGGTAGATGGACACAGCACACTTAATCTGTTAAAGAAACATGATGAACTGAAAGATGAATGTATTCATGCTCCAGAAATAACCTTTCAACATAGCAGGAGGTACATATCTTTATATCATCATCCATTCTTTGCTGACACGGCTTATTATAGCTTATAGTATATAGGCACAATTACTTTAGTATGTGGTCTACTTTTGACAGAGTCTATCATCAGAAAATAATTGAATGCCTCGAAGACATAGGTATTGATGGAAAAGACAAAGAATACATTCCCTTACAAGAAGCCTGCATCAAGCATTCACATGCTCTTGCAGTTAAGGCTTCTGTTGCAATTTGTTTTACAAGATGAGGTTACCAGTCTCATGCACAACCTTTATTGGGAGCAAACTGCTACAGTAAAATCTGGAAGGAATTATTCACGAAACATAGACATAAAAAGAGGTGTCAGACAAGGTTGTGTGCTGTCCCCCTGCCTGTTTAATCTATACACCGAAAAAATTTTCAAACAGATAAATAAAATGCCAGGACTGAACATCAGTGGAAGGTCAATAAACAATCTTAGATATGCAGATAATACCGTGTTGTTAGCTGAAAGTGAACAGGATTTACAAGAACTAGTGAAGAAAGTGAACAGTATGTCATGAATATGGATTGGACATTAATATTGAGAAAACAAAAACTATGATAATTAGCAAAACAGACGATAAGCCCACATTAAAGATAGGCATAAATAGTAAAGAAACATGGACAATGAATAAGCAATTGGAAGAATGAATTGAGACTCTTGAGATGTGGATGTATAGAAGAATGGGGCGCATTTCATGGAAAGATAAGAAAACAAATAATGACGTCCTACAAAATCTAGGTATGAAAAGAAAACTAATGAGGGAGAATAAAGTTAGGCAGCTAAAATACTTTGGCCACATAAAAAGACATAACACCTTGCAGAAGACCATAATAAGAAGGGCAAGTTGAAGGTAAATGTACAAGGGGAAGACAGCACTATAAGTGGGAAGATAACATCAAGAGATGGACAGGAAAGAGTCTATCAGAGTGCACCACCAAGACAAGAGACAGAAGACATTGGAGATCCATTACAGCCAACCTTTGTGTGTGGAGATGGCAGCTGATGATGATGATGATGTGGTCTACTGTCATTTTCTTTTTCATTCCTTATGGGACATGGAGCCACCACTGTAGCTGGTTCCCTTACAAGAAGCCTGCATCAAGCATTCACATGCTCTTGCAGTTAAGGCTTCTGTTGCAATTTGTTTTACAAGATGAGGTTACCAGTCTCATGCACAACCTCGTATTAGTCACCTTGAACGGTTTCTGGTCTATTAATTACTAAAAAAAACCACATTTTTTGTGTGTCACCGACTGTGTACGTACAACCACATAATTATTTGCATTAACGTTTTTATGTCTTTCAACAGCGCACCAAATAAGTCATTGGCATCTTTTCACCACTAACTATCACCACTATTTTCTGGCCATACATTAAGTAACACAACTGCCAGTAGACTACAAGGTAGATTATGATGCAAACCCCAACCCTGCTATACAACCACCGCTATTTTTGACTGTACATTAGTCGCGGTAGACTGCAAGATGTATTAGATAACAGTAGATCACACAACTGCTGGCAGATGGCAATCTATACTAGCACCCATTCTGTTGTATCATCATGGAATAGTGCAAATGTTGCTCATCACAGATTTATATTTTGGGCTATATTCTTTCGTTCTGCTCATGTTGTTTGTGGTGAAATTACCGTGATACAACGTTAAAATATCTCAAATTATAAAGATAACGGGTAAGATAACATGTAGGGATAAAAATATACGTAAGATATGCCGTGACTTCTTCACCTACGCCCGCGGTTCCTACCGCCATTCAAACTAACTAGTTAGACATGCAGACGAAACGGTTTACCCTTTTAGACGGGAGGGAAACGGAGATAAAAAAGGAAAAATATGACTGAACACGTGTTTGAACCTAAAAGGCAAAAAGACGCAAGTTGTAGTTTAAGGAAAAAAATTCACGCCACTAGTTGACACAATGTAAGGAAATGGACAGAAAAAACCTTAGCTCTTATTCGGAACAGTCGTTTTACCGTAATTAGTTGTTTTGTTTGAATTCAGCGGCAAACGCCGTGGAGAAGGTTCGAAAACAAATTTCAAAAACTAACCTTGAGAAAAGTAGGTTTTTCTTTAATAATAAAGTTATGAAAATAAAACCTAGCTAGTTTGATAGCCCATCTTGAGCCGAGGAATAATATACTTTTAATTATACAGACGGACAGATAACACGGAAGATATCGACGAAAGTCTGTATTGTTCACATCAGACTGGCGAACAGTTTTCTGTGCATACTGCACAAAAGTTACGTTTTGGTGTCCTTGAGCCCTAAAAATGCAAAATCAAACTGCAATGAACTAGAGGGGAAGGTTGGTGGATAGAAGCTAAAAATAACTTAGGAGGCAGGTTTGTGCAGTTTTTACGTGTAGTTGGTCCAAGAAACAAGTGTATTTTTGTGAAAAACCAAGTAGAGACAGACGGACCAACAGACAATAATACATACTTGACTGAGATCTGACTGAAATTTGACTTTTAGTTTGAAGATTTGAAAAAAGTTAGAGGGGAAGTCCGTGATTGGACAAATGTATTCATATTAGCGAGAAAGAGACGCACATTTGTGCCTTTTTAAAGAAGACTGTCCAGTAACACATTTCTTGACTGCTAGTGGTGTTTTCCAGGAAATAATAAATAAAATTCAGTGGGACGCCATACTCTAGCCAGCAGCTCAGCTGAGTTTTGCTAGTCCTAAGTAACTGTGTTCTCAATTCTGAATTGTGGTAAGGCCAAAAAGCAATTATCTTGTTTATTTAATATTTTGAGTGATTGATACTGCCATATCATGAAAAATGATTACGACAAGTGAGTGCTTGCTCTAGGTCCCCCGCCGCAGTCCAGGGCCTAGAGACAAACTAATAATAAATGAAAACCTATCCAAGAAGGAGGATTGATTATTGACATCAGTGGGAACATATCACCCACCTTATTTAATAGAAGAGGAAACTATTGAACATATTTCGGATGCAATGCAGTCCTGGGGAACTTGTACAAATTGATAACAACTGGGTGAGATGTGTTACGTTGGTCAGATAGATCTGAATCAGTCTGTGTAATGTTGTTTTGTGGTGTGTGTGTAAGAGTGGCGCAGTGAATAGAGTACTGACACATGGCACAACTTTTGTTTCAGAATTGTGAGTTTCTGATCTGGCACTACGATTGTGCCAGATAATCTTATAGAAGTATCAAAGTGAGTGTCTGTGCAGCCTAACATTGTACTCCAGCTAATGAGAGGAGTGGGCCACAAGAATTCTGTACTATGTCATTACAGGCCAGTAAACTGCAACCTGGCCTGCTGGAGATTCATTAACAACTCCCACCATCAATAAAGAAATAAAGATTGTATAAATACATTAAGATCAGTCCCTATGTTAAGGACTATGAACTGTACACACATAGATTGAGCATGATGACGCCACCCCAACTAACCATCCAGTGATAGTGTTCCCAGGACTTTGTAGATACCATTAATATTAATCATTGTAATAATAGACCTATGTACAAAAGTTATATTTGATTATGCAATATATATATGCATTTCATTGATAAATACCTATCATTTCATAAGTTCTGACCAAAAGAAACATTTGGTTCAGAACTAATAAATTTTAAAAGATTTTAAATTTCACCTTAAACAGCCAGTGTTAGTTCAGTGTATTGTAGAGCTTATTATTATTATTAGACTTATTATTTACATGTGTGTGTCAGTGGATTTTATTACCTACACATTACATTTCAGTACCCTAGACTTTTAACGTAGCTAACTCATTATAGTAGAATAGGTCTGTTTGAGGTCGTAAAGTGGTAGCAGAAAGGCCTCCTGTAACTCCCATAAACTTTTATCTCAGGAGCCTTCACAGCTGACCTCATACAGTACACTAGGTAACATATCAACCATACAATAACATCAAAAACCACTACATTGTTCCAGTTATTTTGGCTTCCTCTTCCATTATTCTTCAAGTTCGTTTGCGTTCCCATATTTACCTTTCCATGTAGGTTCCAGACAAGAATATGTCATTATATTGGTTTATAACACATAAGGAAGGGAAACCCGAGGCCTGTAAACAGTAAATAAATATTAGACAAACTTTAAGGTATGTTTTCAGGCACTCGTAAGAAATAAAGAAGTAGAAAACTAGACAACAGAAAAACAACAGACGTGAGTGGCTTACCCAGGACCTTCCGTGCGACAAGCCCGCCTAGCTATGCAAGCGAATCACACTATCCTCCCTGCCATCTAGGCATCATGTCTGTTGTTTTTCTGGTTTTCACTGCCCATGACTCGCATCCATATGTCAAGACTGGGACATAGGTAGAGCGGTATACAGCCATCTTCGTTTTCTTACCAACCTCTCTCTTGCTGAGGAATCCTCGATTTAAATTTCAATAAACACTACCATAATTCATCATCAGTTCATTTTAATTTTATTAAACCAATTGGGTGTATATATTGTACCCCAATGGTTGTTCATTCAATTATATGTCTGATGTTTATCTTCTTTTAGAAGGGAGGGGGCTTGTAAAATATAAAATATCATAATCCCAGTAATAATTAAGGATAGTGATAATAGATAACTGAGAAGGGGACTACAGTAGTGAGAGACCAAATATCTCCTAACAAACTTTTCCAGACCCTGTTCTAGTTAGGAGAATTTACACTCTTGTCTCCCTTCAGCCAGTGGAGGAACCCAACAGGACTTCTTGAGCCAAATCTTCCTCTGGGTGATCCACGCAAAACTTTCACTTCAATTATATCTGTTATTCCTATTGAAACTATTATGTTTCTTATCCTTCCTATGCTACACTACACCTCTCATGACATGAGAGGAAGTAGTAGGCCTATTCTTTCTGTGTTTCCCCATGAGACTCTTGGCAACTGCCCGGGGCAACACAAAAGTGCACACATTTTATATTTATCATCATCATTATGTACCCTGCAGACTGGGATAAGCATTCATTTCATTTCAGAAATTCCCCTTAGATTTTTTTTTTTTTTTTGTAGACAATGTTCTGAAGAAAAAAAAAATAGCTATAATTTTACTCCAGAACTTTCCTCCCAAGTGCTAAACAACGTTTATTAAATTACAGTATTTTTAGAAAGGCAGTCCTTTCCCTCCATAAACATATAACAAAACATTACGTAAATAACAATGTTCTGAAATAGGCAGACATTTCATTCCAGAACTATCCCTGTTATAAAAAAGATTTGACAAGTCACAATGTTCTATGAGAGGCAGTCCTTTGACTCCAAACGTCAAAATAAGACATGTTTTGTTCCCCAGCAAAAACTATTCAGTTTTCTCACCACCTACACTTTGCTACTGCCTAAGGCCATGCATCTTTATAACCCGGAAAGGGAATCTCAGGTAGATGTGAAAATCCTTTGATGTCACGAAGCAGGACTACAGGGATTAGGAAGTGATGATCATCCCGCTAAAGAGAGACATCAGATTCAAAGGGTTAATCTATGAAAGTCATCTGCAAATCTGAGATTTCTGATTTCTCCTTTTCCATGTCATAAGAGCGGTAACATGAGTAGGTTAACATGCAGCCTAAGAATTTAACAATTAAATGTAAAATAACTGTTCTGCAAGTTGTAGTCCATGCTCTAACTGTCCTCACACACATGCGCAAAAAAAAAAAAAAGAACATTTACCTTGGTATAATTTTTTGGCACGTCCACAGATATATGTTTCATGAAATTGGCTGGTGTGACATCAAAATCACTACCATCACTGCCTGATGTTCCATCCCAGGCCATACTATTGGACTTGTCCAGTGCTAATTTGGCCATTAGGAAATCAACACACCAATCCTGCTTGATGGCAGCTGTCTGAGTTTGAAGCACATATTGTGGTTTGTCTGACCTGTCATTCAATCCAACAGTACACCCCATTAATGTTGCTAAACAGCTAATTGTAAATTTCAGTATTATATTGCAGTAACGTGACATTAACATTTTTAGAAATATAACCAAAGAACAACAACAAAAAATGTACACTATGTAAATTACACCAAAAATCCCGACTGCAAAAGCACATGAAGGTTTCCTGTAAAACGGTAAACTACTGTGCTGGCTTAAGGACAGAAAAATGGAGAAGCATTCTAACAAAAGGGAATTCAAGATTTTTAAAAAAAAAAAAGTTCCTGCAAGAACAGTGCAAACAATTGCAATTCTAGCCAAACTGAAACAAATCTGAGGAGACAAGATCTTTAAACCAAAATGAAATTAATGATTATCTTCACTTCTGAAAGCATGTGGGCACACAAGACCCCATCATTATACACCAAAATGGAACAAAAAATACAAACAATATAACAAGATGCTTCAGAAAGATCTTTTGAATATCATATATGGATCATATATAAATGACAATACATCAAAATACAATCAAGCCATTTGAAGACTTCCTAACAATGGTAAAAATGAGTTCTCGATCATGTCATATAGTTTAATAATCATCTAAAATGCTTAACAATGCAATATTTAAATGTTTTTGTTTTTCAAATCAACAAATACGTTATTAACTCTTAAAGGACGAGGAGCCAGTTATATTGGTCGACGTTTCTAGTCTTAGATGACGGGAAGCCCCGAATCTTGGTCGACATGTTTGAACTAAGTTTTTGTTTCGTTTCATCACAGTTAGAAGTTTTCGATGACTGGGAAGCGGAAGTATAGCCATTTTTATTATGATTTCAAAAGCGGGAGAGTTATAGCGTCACTCTTTCTATTAAATTCAAAACGATTCCGATTTCATCCTCGTGTTTTTTTTATGAAATTTGGGTTACCTATTTTCGATACATATTTTCGATGGCATCTAATTCATCTTCTCGAAAGCGACCTGCTCGTTTAAGTGCTCAGCAGGCCCTTAGTTTGCTAGAAAATTTCAGCGAAGATGAGGACGGCTATAGCAGTAGTGCATTTAGTGCTAATTCGATGAATAATTCGTCTTTCAGTGATGTCGATTCAGAGAATGAAGGTAGGCCTATTATGTTAGAAAGAGTGGGCGTGGTTCTATCACCTAACTTTGATTCTTCAACATCAGACCCAGTAGGACCTAATTTAGTTTTACAAGAAGGGGAAAGACGAAAACAGGAGTGTGTCAGAAATATAGAACTAACAACGAATAGCTTTAGATTTCAACCTAAAGACGGAAGAGCAGTGGGTGTGTCTGCAAATTTAGGCCTAAATGAATCATCTACCCCGATCCAGTGTTTTGAAAGCCTTGTATCATCAGCTGTAAGGGAGGAAATTTTAAAAATCATAAACTGCTTTGCAGAAATTGAAGTACAGAAGCATACATGGAAAGTAGTTAGAGTATAAACTTGATGTGTGGTTTATTTCCAAAATGGATATAGTTTACAGTGATTTCTATATTGGATGGTGGATTAGCTTCAATTGGTAAATCTGATATGTTTGTTTTGTTTTTTGTTTAGTAAAATATTTTTCTGTCTCGTCTTTAACTACTTTATATTCATAAAAATTTTCACAATCTTCATTCATTTTCCTTTTTAAATATCTATAACATGACTTTATTCAGTTAAAAACTTTGAAATAACTGACTCTTACATGGTAACACTATATGCAAAACCTGTGCCGCAGAAAATTTGTGACAAAAGAGTGTCTTTCCTTTTCTTGAAGCCAATTGAAAAGTAGTTAGAGTATAAACTTGAACCATATGTATTTTATTTCCAAAATGAATGTAGTTTACAAATATTTGTATCTTGGATAACATAAATGATGCATTAGCTATCTTGAGTGGGTAATTCTGATATTTTTTTTTGTTTGGGTCAAATTTATTTTCCCAGTCTCCAACTACTTTATACTCATAAAAATTTTTTTTTAAATTATAAACTGAACATATTCAGAATCCTCATCCATTTTCCTTTTTAAATATATATAACATGACTATATTTGTTAAAAACTTTGAAATAACTGACACTTATATGGTAACAGTATATGCAAAACCTGTGCCGCAGAAAATTTGTGACAAAAGAGTGTCTTTCCTTTTCTTGAAGCCAATTGAAAAGTAGTTAGAGTATAAACTTGAGCCATATGTATTTTATTTCCAAAATGAATGTAGTTTACAAATATTTGTATCTTGGATAACATAAATGATGCATTAGCTATCTTGAGTGGGTAATTCTGATATGTTTTTTTTTTTTTTTTTTTTTTTTTTTGTCAAATTTATTTTCCCAGTCTCAAACTACTTTATACTCATAAAAAAATTTTTTAAATTATAAACTGAACATATTCAGAATCCTCATCCATTTTCCTTTTTTAAATATATATAACATGACTATATTTGTTAAAAACTTTGAAATAACTGACACTTATATGGTAACAGTATATGAAAAACCTGTGCCGCAGAAAATTTGTGACAAAAGAGTGTCTTTCCTTTTCTTGAAGCCAATTGAAAAGTAGTTAGAGTATAAACTTGAGCCATATGTATTTTATTTCCAAAATGAATGTAGTTTACAAATATTTGTATCTTGGATAACATAAATGACGCATTAGCTATCTTGAGTGGGTAATTCTGATGTTTTTTTTTTTTTTTTTTTTTTGTAAAATTTATTTTCCCAGTCTCAAACTACTTTATACTCATAAAAATTTTTTTTAAATTATAAACTGAACATATTCAGAATTCTCATCCATTTTCCTTTTTTAAATATATATAACATGACTATATTTGTTAAAAACTTTGAAATAACTGACACTTATATGGTAACAGTATATGCAAAACCTGTGCCGCAGAAAATTTGTGACAAAAGAGTGTCTTTCCTTTTCTTGAAACCAATTGAAAAGTAGTTAGAGTATAAACTTGAGCCATATGTATTTTATTTCCAAAATGAATGTAGTTTACAAATATTTGTATCTTGGATAACATAAATGATGCATTAGCTATCTTGAGTGGGTAATTCTGATGTTTTTTTTTTTTTTTTTTTTTTTTGGTTGTCAAATTTATTTTCCCAGTCTCAAACTACCTTATACTCATAAAAAAATTTTTAAAATTATAAACTGAACATATTCAGAATCCTCATTCATTTTCCTTTTTAAATATATACTCATTCATAACCCTCCACTCCCAAAGGAGCATAGGCCTTCAACAAACACATGACAAGTCCTCCTGTCACGTGCCATCATCTCAAGTTCTTTCCATGTTCTCCTCATCATTTTCACCTCTGTTTCCAACTCTCTTCTCCATGTACTTCTTGGTCTTCCTCTGCCTCTCTTGCCCTGGGGGTTCCAGAACAAGGACTGCCTTGTAATGCTATCAACAGGTTTCCTCAGTGTGTGTCCTATCCATCGCCATCGTCTTCTTCTCATCTCTTGTTCCACTGGCACTTGTCCAGTTCTTGTCATCAGTTCCACATTGGTAACCTTGTCATACCATTTTAATCCCTCTATTCTACGCAAGCACCCATTTATGAAAGTCTGTAGCTTTTTGGTTGTTGTCTTTGTTGTTCTCCATGTCTCCGAGCCATACAATAGGACTGACTTCACATTTGAGTTGAAGATTCTTATTTTCGTGTTGGATCCTATTTCTCTTGATCTCCATATATTTCCCAATGCAATGAAAGCTCCTCTTGCTTTTTGTATTCTTATTTTGATATCGCTGTCTGTCCCTCCAACTTTGTCTATATTACTGCCAAGATATGTGTATGATTCTACATCTTGTATTGGTGTTTCTTCAAGTTCAACCCTGTTTTCATTACCTGCATTTATTCTCATTATTTTTGTCTTTTCCCTGTGTATTTTCAGACCCAATTGCTGTGACCTCTCATCGAGTGTTTTCAATTTGTCCTGCATCTGATTACGGTTATGGGACAGGAGAGCCAAATCATCAGCAAAATCCAGATCATCCAACTGCTTAGTCAGAGTCCACTGGATTCCATTTCTGTTGTGTGTTGTCGATGATCTCATAACCCAATCTATTGCCAGCAAGAAAAGAAATGGAGACAAGAGGCATCCCTGTCGCACTCCTGTTCTTATCCCAAATGGTTCTGTAAGCTGTCCTTCATGAAGAACTCTGCACGTCATGTCTTCATAGGTTTTCTTTATTAAATTAATGATTTTCAGGGGAACTCCATAATGCCTCATCAATTTCCAAAGTGATTCTCTGTCCACACTGTCAAATGCTTTTTCGTAGTCCACAAATCCGATGTATAGTGGTGAATTCCATTCCAGACTTTGTTCAACTATTATTCTCAAAGTGGCTATCTGGTCTGTACATGATCTGTTTTGTCGAAAACCTGCTTGTTCATCTCTCAATTTCTTGTCTATGGACTCCTTTAATCTCTCAAGGATAATCCTGTTCAATACCTTTCCTGGCACTGATAGTAACATTATTCCTCTATAATTTGTGCACTCTTGTAGATTTCCCTTCTTAGGCAACTTAACCAGATATCCTTCCTTCCATTCTGCTGGTATCTCTTCTTTTCCCAGACTTTACCAAGTAATTTATATAACATCTCTGTAGCCGTGTCGATATCTGCTTTGATGGCCTCTGCTGGAATGCCATCAGGTCCAGACGCTTTTCCATCTCTTAGAAGCTTTATGGCTTTCTTTATTTCTTCCTTCGTTGGTCTTTCACCGTTAATTTGTAGCTCTTCTTCTGCTGGCTGGATGTCCGGCGGGTTTTGTGGAGCTGGTCTATTGAGAAGGTCCCCAAAATATTCTGTCCACCTCTTCATTTGCTCTTGTATATTGCTGAGCAGTTTCCCATTCTTATCTTTTATGAGGCAACTTGTTTGCTTGTATTTCCCTGTTAGCTTCTTTGTGCTGCTATACAGTTCTCTCATATTTCCTTTGGCTGCAGCATCTTCTGCCTCTCTTGCCAACTCCTCAATATACTTCCTCTTGTCTCTTTTGATACTTCTTTTTACTTCTTTGTTTGCTTCTGTGTACACTTCTTGAGCCTTGGCTTTGGAACTTCTGGTTTTGCTTGTGTTTAACTCTGCTTTCTTGTTTTTTTCTATCTTTTATCTTATTGATGGTTTCTGTTGTTATCCATGCTTTTTGTTGTCTTTCCCTTTTCCCCAGTATTTCTTCACATGTCTCCTTCCATACCGTTTTGACCTGCTGCCAATAGTCTTCTGTATTCTCTACATCTTCCAACTGTTGGAGCACTTGGAATTTGTTGGATACTGTGACCGCAAATTTGTCTCTTGTTTCTTGATTTCTTAGCTGTCCTACATTAAACTGTTGTCTATAATTTTGCATTGTTGCATATCTCTTGAGTTTCATTTTTACTTTGGCTATCAGAAGATGGTGATCTGATGCCACATCTGCTCCTCTATATACCTTTACATCCTGCAATGATGATCTAAACTTCTTCTTTATGCATATATGATCGATCTGATTTTCTGTTCTATGGTCTGGTGATATCCATGTTGCCTTGTGTATTCTCTTATGTGGAAACATGCTTCCTCCTATAGCCAGTTGATTTGAAGCACAGAAGTTTGCGAATAGTTCTCCATTTTCATTCATTACTCCTAGCCCATGTTTTCCCATGACTTCTTCAAATCCAGTATTGACTGTACCTATCTTTGCATTCATGTCACCCATCAAAATTGTGATGTCTCTTCTTTTTACTTTATCCATAATTTCCTGTAGTTTAGTATAAAATGCTTCTTTCACAGACTCTTCTTTGTCATTAGTTGGTGCATAACATTGGATGACATTGACATGAATTTTCTTTTTAGCTGTTTTGAAAATAGCTGTTATTATTCTGGGTCCCACAGCTTCCCATTCAATGAGTGCTTTCTGTGCTTCTTTAGATAACATAAGAGCTACCCCTTCACTGTGGTGTGAACTTTCGTCTTCGTGTCCTGAGGACAGCACCAATTCACCTGTGATGAGTTTCTTCCTGTCTACCCCCTTCCACTTTGTTTCACACATTCCCAGAACCTCGATTTTGTATTCCCTCATTTCTGCTGCTACTTGTGCCACTTTCCCTTGTTCGTTCAATGTCCGAACATTCCAGGTGCCAAATCTGGAAGTTCTCCTAGAAGAAAGAAGGTTAGTCAGCAACACAGACTCCTTTCGGCTTTCTCTGTGTTGCATCATACGCCTCCCCGCGAGAGGACCTTCCCCTGTCTTGGATGGCTGTGTTTTATTTTCTTTATTTGACTTGTCCATATTTGTTGAAGTTTTTTGTGGTTTAAATTTTTTTTACAGGATGGGGTAACCGGCCCCATGCCCAACCCTCCTTAGTCGCCTTCTACGACATGATTGGCAGGGGACAGTGTTACTATTCTTTGCTCCCCTTTCGGGCCCCGGTAACACACGGGTGTTAAATATATATAACATGACTATATTTGTTAAAAACTTTGAAATAACTGACACTTATATGGTAATAGTATATGAAAAACCTGTGCCGCAGAAAATTTGTGACAAAAGAGTGTCTTTCCTTTTCTTGTAGCCAATTGAAAAGTAGTTAGAGTATAAACTTGAGCCATATGTATTTTATTTCCAAAATGAATGTAGTTTACAAATATTTGTATCTTGGATAACATAAATGATGCATTAGCTATCTTGAGTGGGTAATTCTGATATGTTTTTATTTTTTTTATTTTTTTGTCAAATTTATTTTCCCAGTCTTCAACTATTTTATACTCATAAAAAATTTTTTTAAATTATAAACTGAACATATTCAGAATCCTCATCCATTTTCCTTTTTAAATATATATAACATGACTATATTTGTTAAAAACTTTGAAATAACTGACACTTACATGGTAACACTATATGAAAAATCTGAGTCGCAAAAAATTCCTTGCGTAAAACATGGGAAAACCCCTACGTCCTGAAAGAGTTAATGCTTTGTTGATTACACAGGTTAAAAAGCTGACCTGTTTGTGTTTCTGTCAGCATGAAATTTAGCTTGTTTTTAGGAATGATCTTCACTACTTTAGGATTAAATATTTTCAGTACGACCTTGAATATTAATTTTCAAGATCAATACTGTGTCCATCTTTCTACAGGATATTTTGTTTTAATCTACACCTGTACTGTTTCTTGTCATAGGTTATTTCTGTCAAGTCTTTTAATAGCTGAATAACTTTTTTTGTATCATTTCACTGTATATATACATCAATCTCTGTGCACAGTGTTTTTCATTTCTCATCTGCTTTTTTCACTTCTTTTTTGGTTGTTGATCATTTTGTATATATTAGCCTACCCTCTCTATTCCTTCCAAAGTATTATTTCTTAAAGCTTGAAAGCTTCTTTTTTATCTTACTTACTTAGTCGTTCCTCTTCTACCGTGAGGTGTAGAGGTTTGGAAGAGAGAGAGCCATATTATCCTATTGGCTGTCTTCCTCCTGTCCTGGTTCCAACCTAATCCTTGGTCCTTCAGAGATTGTCTAATATTGTCCTCCCAGCAGACTCTGGGTCGTCCTGGAAGTTTGGATCCCTGGCTCTTAGTTTCCCATACTTGTCATGGTACCTGATCTTCTCCCATTCTGCAGACATGGCCAAACAGTCATAGTCGGGACTGTTCTACTTGGGTCTGCAGTGGTTTTGAGGCCTTGCCATATTATCTGGTTGTGGACCATGTCTCTTCTTGTTCCTTCAACAATCTTCCTCCGATACCTTATTTCTGAGGTTTGGAGCTGGCTTTTGTGGGTTGTAGTAATTGCCATGACTCGCATCCATACGTCAAGACTGAAACTTAGGTGGAGCGGTATACAGCCACCTTTGTCTTCTTGTCAACTTCTCTTTTGCTGGGGAATCCCAATTTATGGCCTGAAAAGGTTTCCCAGCTGCTGCTCTTTAGGTAGCCAACTCTTTTTTTATGCCTCCCTTCCGGTCTATGACAGCTCCAAGGTACGTAAAGTAGTTGACCTACTCCGGGACCTGTTCTCCCAGCTTAATCTGAGGCCTTCTTTCCTCTCGTGATATCACCATGGTTTTTGTTTTAGAGCTGCTTATGACCATCCCTTTCTTCTACAGCTCTTCCTTCCAGACTTGTACGTTGGATTGAAGATGTGCCTCTGATTTAGCAATCAGGGCAACATCATCATGCCAGCTCTGAAATACATACTTGTCTCATCTTCCAGTACCCCACTGAATACTTTCTTGTCCTCTCCTTACATGCTTTGATGACATCATCCATGAGGAGTATGAAAAGATAAGGTAACAGAATATAACCTTGTCTTACAGCAGTGGTGGTCCTGAACTCATGTGACTTATGGTTTGCTGTCCTCACATAATTTCTGCAAGACTTGTAGAAGCTCTGTATAGCATGAATCAGAGGTATTGGAATGTTTTTCTTTGCCAAGCAGTCCCACAGTTTGTCCCAGAGGACCTGGTCAAACACCTTTTCCAGATCCAAAAAACAAAGCTGCATCTCACCTTTATACTCAAGGGGTTTTTCACTCAGCTGAGTGTGAAAATAAGGTCTTGAGTACTTCAGTTTGCCAAACTGGACCTTATCCATTTGTGGCTCAGCTAGACATCTGAGTCTCTGCTCCAGGATTCTAGAGTAGATTTTGCCTGGGACAATGAGAAGAGATATGCCTCAATGATTTCCACACGGTCGGTGGTCACCCTTTTTGAAAATGGGTGTTATGAATTCTTTGTGGCACCAGGCTGCCTGTAAGACTTCTTTCTTTTTATCATGCACCTTTTTTTCCCCCGTTCCTCTTATAGCCCATCAGGAGTTGAACATGATATTTTTCTCTCTTAATTTAAAAAAAAAAGACCTCAAGGAAAAAAAATGTGAATGAGAAGTAGATGAAGACAGGGAGATGATATAATGGATAGCCTGACATTGTGGCATGGTAAGAGATAAAAATGGAGGTGACAGTAAACAAAAAATTGATATCTGTGGAAGGACATGATCGCCTACGCCTTGGGGCACAGCATCTCACTCGGCTCACTCTCCAGATTGGTTGTATATCACTTTTCATCCCCCTCTGTTGAATATTTTTCTTTAAAATGTCTGGCAACACTGCATAGTAAAGGGAAGTCACTCTCATCATTCTTGATCACCAGTCGAACACCGATGCTTAAACTGAATTTTACCAGTCCCCTTACAGGAAGCCTGTCTCAAAGTATTCATGTGCTTTTGTAGTGATAGTTTCTGCAGCACTTTATTTTACATGACGAGGTAGCCAGCCCCATGCACAATCTCATATTCTTCTCTTCTTCGATCCTTAACCGCCGACCGTCAAAGCAGTCAGTGGCCATCACGCCTAGTGGCGTCTTGTAGGGCAACAACAAATTGATTCCACTTTGCACGGTCGGTGGCCATCCTTCGTACAGTGCCCCAACTCTGGTTCATTCTTTGCATCTCAGCCTCCACAGTCCTCCGCCAAGTTGTTTTTGGTCGGCCTCTCTTTCGCTTTAATTCAGGGGTCCAAAACATAGCTGTTCTTGTGATGGCATCGGGGTCTCTTCTGAGGACATGACCAACCCAGCTAAACATATATATTAGTCACCTCTTATGACACGCCTGAGTGAGAAATAGTCTTGTTTTATTCTGTATCTCCTCAGAGACTGCCATGGACCACACAGGGTTAAACGGAGCATTGCAATGAAAAAAAAGAAGTACAAAAAAAGAGAGAAAGAGAAAGATGATAAAGTGAGATGAACAAACAGGGGGAAACAAATCTCAGCAATGATAAATAAAACAGCGGGGAAACTCATCTAAAAAACAAAATAAAAATAAAACCATTTGAACAAACCTAGAAGTGTCCTCAAGAATGATGGAACAACTGCTGACCAGTCGTAGCTGTTCTTCTTTTATCTGAATCATCTGCTCCAAATCATTGGATATTTCATGGATGAGTTCCTCCTTCAAACCCTGACCATTATCAATAAAGAGAGAAGTACTGTTCTAAAAAACTGCAAAGTTACAAATTTCTTCACTTGGTGGTTTCACCTTGTTTCAAATTATTTTCATCTTAGTTTTCAGAAGGACTGCAGTAAGACTGAACATAAATGGGCATGTATTCTTTAATCTATTTCATACAAATCACCATTTATCTAATTCAGTTCTCAAATCTCTATAGGTTCAGTAATTCAAACACATCTTTTTTTAAATTCGGACCTGTACCTATTGATCAGATCAGATCAACTGTCACCTCTGCAAAGGATGGCTGCAGAGTCAGCCTTAGAGCAGTTGGCGAGTGGTCTGACATGCACCCCCTTCCCCACACTTCTAGCTGCGAAATTAGATTCTACTGAAAAATTATGTAAGACTTGTGCATGTTGTGAAGTGACGTCTGTCTCACAACACGAATTCTGCTTAACTCTGACCACACGGCGCGCCATACATGGTAAGAACTGCAAGATACACAGGCCAATCAGAACGCTTCGTTATGCCATCTTTACTACAGCCTTGGATAAATAAAATGGAAGTCCAAATATGTGCAAACAAGTAGCGAAGGACAATTAACTACATCTTTATGAAAGAAGTACCACCTGGAAGAGGCTACCAAAACGATATTAGGGATGTTGCTCTACCCGTAAGTACTAATACTTTTACAAATACTGATATAGGACAGGAGAGATCTCTAGTTGAATTCATCGAAGCCTCAGGTTAGTCCATTATTTAGCCGTGTAACGCATGCATAGAATAAAATGCATTTAGGAATGAAAAAGGTTGTTTACTAGAAATATGTAGAATAATATAGGGCGTATTTTAAACTTTAGATGAATAAAATCGCTCCAGGAATAACGTAGATAAATAAAATCTTAGTTTTCCTGATTTGTACAATAGGCAAAATTTACCAATATTTTCTGAACTCAATACGCATTCGTTGGGGGACTACCTCGGACGCTTGAGGCCACACTATTTATAGCGCGTGTCTAACAGAATCAGGTCAGTCACAATATTTGAAAGCCACAGAGAGCGGCAAAAGAAAGCAAGTGTTAGTGGAAGTGATTTGCCTTCTGTACTTGGAAGCAGACCTTAAACAGCCATTAACAGCTCGTCTGTTTGTATGCCTGAGGGTAAGAACGAATCTATATATATATATATATGTATATAATTATATGTATTTCTAGGGATTAATCCACCTGTACGATAGGAAGTGTGTAGATGTGTTAGAAAATTACAGTGTGTTGCTGGTGAACTTACAGGCTTGTATGTAATTCTGGAGGCAAAGCCAGCCTTGGGAAATATTCAAAATAATTGCGAATAATGGCCAAAGTGTGTCTGTAAGTTTGGAAATGTATTTAAAGAAGTATTTCTTAATGGAATGAGACACATACCAGGAACATAAGGAAGGATGAAAGGAATTGGATTACTGTATAGTTTGAAAGGGAGCATTCTGAGAAAGACCACCTAAAAACTAGTAGGAGAAGCCTAAAAATAGGAACATGGAATGTTAGAACTCTAAGCAAAGAAGGAAAGCTTGACAATTTAATATTAGAGGCAACAGACATGAAACTCGATATACTGGGAGTTGCAGAGGCAAGACTATTGGATACAGGCTACATAACAAGAGACTAGTACACGCTTATACACTCAGGAGGAGAAAAACATGAAAGAGGGGTAGGAATGTTGATAAAGAAGGAGTTAGAAAAATACGTATGTGGATACTGGACACACAATGATAGAATGATGTTACTAAAGATGAGAGCAAAGCCATTCGACATATCAATATTACAAACTTATGCACCAACTAAAGATCACAGCGAGGAAGAAATAGAAGAATACTATGAAGAGCTATAACACACACTTAAACCAGTCAAATCTACAGATGTGTTGATAGTAATGGGTGATATGAATGCAAAAGTAGGAAACGGAAAATACAAGAAAATAGTAGGACAGTATGGATTAGGGACAAGAAATGATAGAGGAGACAGACTTATCCAGTTCTGTGAAGAAAACCAGCTGGTCATATGTAACACCTTTTTTGAACACCACCCAAGGAAATTATACACATGGAAAAGCCCAGGAGATGTAACAAGAAATCAAATCGACTATATCATGATAAAACATAGATTTAAGAACAGTGTCACAAGTACAAAGACACATCCTGGTGCCGACATAAATTCAGATCACAATCCAGTCGTCATCAAAGTAAATATAAAGCTGAAAAGAGCAGGAAACAGAAGACAGGAGGAACCCCAGATAGAAATATCAGCGCTGAAACAACCAGATATAAAACAGAAATATTTAATCAACGTCAAAAATAAATATCAACAGTTATTGACAGAAAGCATGGAGCAGTATAGAAGAGAAAACCCAGAAGAAAAAGCAACCGCAAAATGGGAATGCTTAAAAACAAGCATACAATCAGCAAATGCAAATTTACCTAAAAAGGAGTCTAAGAAAAATCAAATTTGGATGACAGATGACATCTTGAATAAAATGGCAGAAAGAAAGAAAGCAAAAAACACTCCAGAATATAAAACAATAGACAATGACATATGTACTATGTGTAGACAAGCAAAAGAACGGTGGATAGAAACAAAATGCAAGGAAATAGAAGACTTGGAAGCAAAGCACATGACAAGAGATATGCATGAAGAAATAAAGAAATTATCAAATCGGTCATGGTTTGCACAAGGAGGAAGCTGTATCAAGAACAAAAATGGTGTAATATTACTTGATGAGAAAGACATATCAAACAGATGGGCAGAATACGTAAAAGAACTATTCGAGGACAACAGAGGTAAAAAACCATCACCAGATTCTAATGAATGCCCAAACATTCTCAGATCAGAAGTAGAGAATGCCATTCATAAGATACAAAAAGGAAAATCAGCAGGCATGGATAACATAAAAATTGAAATGATAGAAGCTCTGGAGAGCTTTGGTATAGATACAATCACAGATCTATGCAACGATATATACAATACAGGATATATACCACACGACATGAAGACATCAGTTTTTATAACATTGCCCAAAAAACCAAATGCAACAGAATGTTCAGACTTCAGAACAATCAGCCTGATGAGTCATGCAATTAAGGTACTGCTCAAAATCATACAGGAAAGAGTGAAAAATAAGGTAGACAGCGAAATCCAAGAAGAACAGTTTGGTTTTAGACGGAACAGTGGAACAAGAGAGGCAATATTTTGCCTAAGAATATTAGCAGAAAAATATACAGAGGTCCAAAAAAGTATGTACATGTGCTTCATTGACTATAAGAAGGCTTTTGACAGAGTCCATCATGAGAAAATAATTGAATGCCTCGAAGACATAGGTATTGATGGAAAAGATATAAGAATACTCAGTAACCTTTATTGGGAGCAAACTGCCACAGTAAGATCGGGAAGGAATTATTCACCATACATAGACATAAAAAGAGGTGTCAGACAAGGTTGTGTGCTGTCCCCCTGCCTATTTAATTTATACACCGAAAAAATTTTCAAACAGATACAGGAAATACCAGGACTGAACATCAGTGGAAGGTCAATAAACAACCTTAGATATGCAGATGATACCGTGTTGTTGGCTGAAAGCGAACAGGAGTTACAAGAACTAGTGAAGCAAGTGAACAGTATAAGTCATGAATATGGACTCGACATTAATATTGAGAAAACAAAAACTATGATAATTAGCAAAACAGACGATAAACCCACATTAAAGATAAGCGTAAATGGGAAAATCCTGGAACAAGTCAAGAGCTACGTATATCTTGGTCATATAATAACAGAAGATGGCAGAAGTGAAACAGAAATCAAGAAGAGAATAGGAATGGCCAAAGCTACATTCAACAACATGAAACATATAAGGTAAAAGAACCCGTTACAAGCCCATTGAGGCATATTGGGAATATGGTGTTAGGCCCATATTATCTTGACCGTCGGCACACGAGGGCTGATGTGGTCGGCATCACGCCGGCCGCCTTAACCTTCCCAGAGTAGCTCTGGTACCCATTTGGGGCTGGGTCGACCCAGAAGCCGTTTGTGGCCTAAAAATTTTCCGCCTCATCTGGGGATCGAACCATAGACCACTGCGCTAGGAAGCCAGTGCACTAACCACTATGCTACCGCGGCTCCATGAAACATATACTGACATCTAAACAGTTATCTCATAAATTAAAACTGAGTATCATAAAGTGTTATATATATTCTGCATTTCTGTATGGTGCGGAAACATGGACGATGAATAAGCATTTGGAAGAAAGGATTGAGGCTCTTGAAATATGGATATATAGAAGAATGGGGCGTATCTCATGGAAAGAGATGAAAACAAATAAGGAGGTCCTAGAAAATCTAGGTATGAAAAGAGAACTAATGAGGGAGGTTAAAGTTCGGCAGCTAAAATACTTTGGCCACATAAAAAGGCATAACACCTTGCAGAAGACCATAACAGAAGGGAGAGTTGAAGGCAAACGTGCAAGGGGAAGACAGCGCTATAAGTGGGAAGATAACATCAAGAGATGGACAGGAAAGAGTCTTTCAGAGTGCATCACCAAGACAAGAGACAGAAGATGTTGAAGATCCATTACAGCCAACCTTCGTTGTGGAGATGGCAGCTGATGATGATGATAGTTTGATATATTACTTAGTAGGTTTATTCACACCAAATTATTGTAGGGAGGCGGATCATGGGAAAAGGCTTATAAATAAGAATGTAGAAGATATTTATGATCACAGGGAACTGAATTGATTGTTGCTACTATATTATATCTTGTGCATCTGCTAGCACGCTGTCTGAAACTGTCTATCATCCCCATCTGTGTCATAGAGGGATAGTGATAGAAAAATACAGGGATTGCATTTAACTTCGTTTCAGGTTTTATCCTGTAAACCTAACAAGTATACAAGAGGCATCTCTTACTGAGGTTATGACAGATGCAGTGCCGATCAATGTCAGAGGGCCAGACATCTCATGTACACCACTTGGAAGAATTACAGAAATAAATTCTATCCAACATCAGAGGGAGCCATCTTCAGTGACTCAGATAAGTTGCCCACAAAGGCAACTGTACAGCATATCCCTGTTCACCAAAAATAAAATTAACATTTCATGATGACAATAGCAGTGTAGATCTCCAATCAGAACTGTGAAATTAACTATTACTTAATCAGAGAGAGAGACCAACCAAGCAAGACATTCTCCATAGTGATAGACATTTTAACTTAGTGAAAGACTTTGTTGAACATTTTATTATTTATTAAATGTTGTAATATGATTTCTTCTTAAAAGTTTCAAACAGAAAAGAGTAACTGTACAAATAAATTGTAAATATTTACCAGCAGACTTACTTAAATTCTTTTAAGTTAAGTTACATTCCTTGTTGGTGAATTTAATTAAATAATTACCCCTAGCAGCGTTAATAACAATAATAATCATATTAACAGAGGAGGATCTGGAGAGGTAGCAGATAAGGACTCAGAGTATTACATTACCATCTTCTCTGGGAACTTATACAGCTTGACCCTACCTTTGTTGTCTATACACCCTTACTCTTTTCAGAGAAGAAGATATTACTGATAAGACCAGACTCTTATCTGGCACTATCCTGGTATCATCTGATACATCTTTATGTCCAGGATATCTTATCAAATTCTATAACCATCTACCCTCTCAGTCCTGGGATTTCATTTACCACCCTGGGGTCCTTTTCTTTGAGACATTCAGTCTTAAAATAGTTACTTACATCCTCTGAGTTAACAGTAGGAGTAGTAAATAATAATAAAATCAAAGTTAGTAAAAACTAAAAGCTAAATAAAGATGTGGAAGTACCATTGAGTACAAAATAAAATTTTGGTGACTGGATACGCTGACAGTGGTTTTTTAATTAATTAGATTCGTATTTATTAAGTGTGTGATTGGTCTATTGATAAGAGTGTTTGAGTGTCTGCAAACTATTAGTGTATGAGTATGGCAGACTTGGCAAAGTTTAGATCTGCTACAGTGCAGACGGCAAAGGAGTTTGGGTTAAGTGGGGAGGGTCTTATTCAATATGTCACTAATGAATGTGACAAGTTTATAGAAAGAGAAGATAAGAAATTGGAGACGGAAAGAAGATTACAGATAGAAGCTGATAAGGAAGCTAAGCAATTACAGATAGAAGCTGATAAGGAAGCTAAACAATTACAACTAGAAGCTGAGGCTAAGAAACTTCAACTAGAAGCTGAGGCTAAGAAACTTCAACTAGAGGCTGAGGAAAGAAGGCAGGTTGCTGAAAGAGAGGCTGAGGAAAGAAGACAGGTTGCTGAAAGGGAGGCTGAGAGAGAAGAAAAGAGGTTGCAAAGGGAACATGAGTTAAGATTGAAAGAGCTTGAACTTCAAGGAAATGGTACAGGTAATGGCAGTAGTTCAACTACCTATGACACTAGTGTAATTCAAGGTGCCTCAAATGGTGCCATGAATTTTCACTTGGACCCATTTGTGGAGAAAGAGGATGAGATTGAATCTTATCTAAGTAGATATGAGAGGTTAGCTACTAACTATGGCTTAGAGAAGGAGAAATGGAGCCTTAAGTTATCACAAGACCTGAGAGGAGCCTCTTATGAAGTTTTCGCAAAACTGGGAAAAGAAGACCAGGAAGATTACGAAATCTTGAAGCAGGCATTGCTGGTTAGATATGAAAAGAACTCAGAATTTTATAGAAAGAAATTCAGAACTGCTAAGCTGCTTTCTGGAGAAACCTACCACCAATTCTCTGCCAGATTAGAAACCTACTTGGAGAAATGGACTACTCTGGGGAAATGTCAAGACGTAAAAGAAACGGTCATGATGGACCAAGTAAGAGAGTCTATGCCTCCAGACATGAGAAAATTTCTTATAGAACAAGGTGCAGAGAGGTTGGGGGAGATTTTGACAGTTGCTGAGAGATATCAGGCAGCTCAGAAAGAAATAGCAGGAATTAGGAAGAAGCAAGGAGAAAATAGTAGGCCACCCCCAAACCAGAATGAGTTTGATAATAGGGACCAACAACACAGATACAAACAAGATTATGACAAACCTAGATTTGATCATAGAGACAGGAACCCTCAGGTACAAGATAAGAAACCCTACAGACAGGGAGATAAGTGGTGCAAAATGAACAACCACAATACACTTGAATGTGGTAAGAAATACACTTGAATGTGGTAAGAAAATCCCTCACATATTACGCTGCATGCATGAGAACAGTGGACAAGGGAAGGAAGGAACTGACAGACAGTCAGATAGATCTCCATTATCCCCCCGCCTGTGAAGAAGTAACATGTAATGGCACCAAGATAATGTGCCTTTATGATTCAGGATTGGAATTTGACTCAGTCGTGAGTGCATCCTTAGTGAACCCTGATCAATACACCACAGAAAAAGTGGAGATACAAAGGGCATTAAAAGGAACAGCCACCATGACACTTCCCATAGCAAAGATCAATGTTAGGACTCGCTACATGGAAGGAGTGATAAGTGCAGCAGTAAGTGATGATCCTATGTATCCGCTGGTGATAGGAAGTAAATATGTCTTCTTGCGTGAACCTAGAAAACCTGTGATCATGGCAATGCTCCAGACCAGGTCTAGCCCTAGGAAGGAGAAAAGAATTCCACTGAACATTCATCTGAGAAAGATGAAAAAGGCCCAAGCTAAAGATAGCACTTTAAAACCTTGCTTCGGCAAATTGCCAAAAAGCCGTAACACCCCTAAGAAAGGACAGTTTTATCTGAATGATGGATTGCTCTACAGGAAAGCTGGAGCAGGACAGAATGGGCATGGACAGTTAGTACTGCCATCATGTTACAGGGAAAAAGTTATGGAATTAGCACATGTTGTATCAGACGGTGGACATGGGAAAATAGGTACCACCTGTCAAAGAGCATCTGTGAAATATTATTGGCCAGGTATTGCTGAAGACATAGTTCAGTATGTGAATGCCTGTACACAATGTAGCAAGGAACATCCCACACATTGGGAAAATCAACAGGACCTAGAAACGCATTGGGGCGAAAATAGGCCTGAAATTAAAAATAAGGTAGACATAGTGGACAGGACAGCACCTTCTCACAAAAAGTCTTCCAATAAACCAGTTACCATGGCAACTCTCCATCTTGTACTGAGAGGGGAAACAACCCATCCCGCACCGACACAATGTTGCTCAGAATTCCTGGAACTGGCTAAAAATAGAAGTATGGTTAGTCAGCCAACTTTGAAACTGAAACTGAGGGGTAACCCCAGGAAAATTGGGAGTGGGAGATTGGGCAATTGGCCTAAAGCTCAGCCCACCTCACTATACGGCTATTAAATTAGCATTATCAGGGCACCGGCAACAGTGGTAGTTGATCGGCCCCTACAGGGTCCATTGGAAGTATGAACACGGACATGGACTGAGATTATATTATATAGCAAATGCTAAAGGGAGAATTGATTTCTTGGTGCAGGAAAATTCATTTCCCCATATGAATCATATTAGCACCAGTGTGGTTTAGATGAGGAAACCCCCTGGTGAAAATAGACTCTGCCTGGATGACAGGAAAATAAAGGATAACAGAGTCACAAGTGAATCTAAGTAAAGGGTATTACCAGATTCCCGTCAAGCCTGAAATCAGACTGTTACTGGACTTTAGCACATCGGAGGGGCACTATGACTTCTATATGTTGCCTTATGGGTTGAAAAATACTCCCAGTGTTTTCTCTAGGCTGATGAGAAAATTATTGGATCCCTTAAACAACTCAGATATCACCAATTTTATGGATGATATCCTCATAACTGTGAAACTTTTGAGGAACATCTATCATCTCTGGACATGTCATTGGACAGACTCAGAGAGGGGAAAAAGGTGAATATTAGTTGATAATCAGCAATTAGACAGGCAGCCGCACCTGTGCTGTTTATTAACACAACATGCGGTATATCCCTGAATCTCAGAATGTTGGGGCAGATTTCTGAGTAGGCACCCACCTGAAGGAAACCAGGAAAGAAGGGAGAATGTAGTGATTGTGAATCCAGAAAGGAAGTTCCAACAACGGGTTTACGCTTTTGAATTGGGAGGCTTATGTCGTGAAGTGACGTCTGTCTCACAATATGAATTCTGCTTAACTCTGACCACACCACGCGCCATACATTGTAAGAACTGCAAGATACACAGGCCAATCAGAATGCTTCGTTATGCCGTGTTTACTACAGCCTTGGATAAATAAAATGGAAGTCCAAATATGTGCAAACAAGTAGCGAAGGACAATTAACTACATCTTTATGAAAGAAGTACCACCTGGAAGAGGCTACCAAAACGATATTAGGGATGTTGCTCTACCCGTAAGTACTAATACTTTTACAAATACTGATATAGGACGGGAGAGATCTCTAGTTGAATGCATCGAAGCCTCATGTTAGTCCATTATTTAGCCGTGTAACGCACGCATAGAATAAAATGCATTTAGGAATGAAAAAGGTTGTTTACTAGAAATATGTAGAATAATATAGGGCGTATTTTAAACTTTAGATGAATAAAATCGCTCCAGGAATAACGTAGATAAATAAAATCTTAGTTTTCCTGATTTGTACAATAGGCAAAATTTACCAATATTTTCTGAACTCAATACACATTCGTTGGGGGGACTACCTCGGATGCTCAAGGCCACACTATTTATAACGCGTGACTAACAGAATCAGGTCAGTCACAATATTTGAAAGCCACAGAGAGCAGCAAATGAAAGCAAGTGTTAGTGGAAGCGATTTGCCTTCTGTACTTGGAAGCAGACCTTAAACAGCCATTAACAGCTCGTCTGTGTGTATGCCTGAGGGTAAGAACGAATCTATATATATATATATATATATATATATACGTATATAATTATGTGTATTTCTAGGGATTAATCCACCTGTACGATAGGAAGTGTGTAGATGTGTTAGAAAATTACAGTGTGTTGCTGGTGAACTTACAGGCTTGTATGTAATTCTGGAGGCAAAGCCAGCTACGGGAAATATTCAAAATAATTGCGAATAATGGCCAAAGTGTGTCTGTAAGTTTGGAAATGTATTTAAAGAAGTATTTCTTAATGGAATGAGACACATACCAGGAAAATAAGGAAGGATGAAAGGAATTGGATTACTGTATAGTTTGATATATTACTTAGTAGTTTTATTCACAACCAAATTATTGTAGGTAGGCGGATCATGGGAAAAGGCTTATAAATAAGAATGTAGAAGAAATTTATGATCACAGGGAACTGAATTGATTGTTGCTACTATATTATATCTTGTGCATCTGCTAGCACGCTGTCTGAAACTGTCTATCATCCCCATCTGTGTCATAGAGGGATAGTGATAGAAAAATACAGGGATTGCATTTAACTTCGTTTCAGGTTTTATCCTGTAAACCTAACAAGTATACAAGAGGCATCTCTTACTGAGGTTACGACGGATGCAGTGCCGATCTATGTCAGAGGGCCAGACATATCGTGTACACCACTTAGAAGAATTACAGAAATAAATTCTATCCAACATCAGAGGGAGCCATCTTCAGTGACCCAGATAAGTTGCCCTCAAAGGCAACTGTACAGCATATCCCTGTTCACCAAAAATAAAATTAATATTTTATGATGACAATAGCAGTGTAGATCTTCAATCAGAACTGTGAAATTAACTATTACCTAATCAGAGAGAGAGACCATCCAAGCAAGACTTTCTCCATAGTGATAGACATTTTAACTTAGTGAAAGACTTTGTTGAACATTTTATTATTTATTTAATGTTGTAATATGATTTCTTTTTTAAAATTTTCAAACAGAAAAGAGTAACTGTACAAATAAATTGTAAATATTTACCGGCAGACTTACTTAAATTCTTTAAGTTAAGTTACATTCCTTGTTGGTGAATTTAATTAAATAATTACACCTAGCATAGTTAATAACAATAATAATTATCATATTAACAGAGGAGGATCTGGAGAGGTAGCAGATAAGGACTCAGAGTATTACATTACCATCTTCTCTGGGAACTTATACGGCTTGACCCTACCTTTGTTGTCTATACACCCTTACTCTTTTCAGAGAAGGGGATATTACTGATAAGACCATACTCTTATCTGGCACTATCCTGGTATCATCTGATACACCTTTATGTCCAGGATATCTTATCAAATTCTATAACCATCTACCCTCTCGCGACAGTGCATAAAACACGAATGTTAAAAAATATTTCCCTCTTTCATTTTAATGATTTGTTATAAAAAAATATTTCCCTCTTTGGTTTCAATGATTTCTTATAAAAGATGTACACTGCGTGCTTTAGCCTGGGCTGATTTACAGCTGAAAAAAAGACATGCTTCTTGAAGAAAAATGCTTTTCTTTCTCCCCTGATCCAGCTGTCTGGAGGGTGAAGGGGCAGCAAGAGGCAGATGGACTCCGTAAGGGACATCCCTTTCCTCTTCTCTGGTATGGTGGCTCTACCAGGGTGACCAAATATTTCCACAATCTATTTCAAGTACACCACGAATGATCTAACAAACCAGAATCATCACAGGAGCAACGGAGATTGTGCTCTGTCGTCTATACCTACAGTAGATGAAAACAGTAAATATGAATGCAGAAGATGTAGGGAAGAGAAGGAAAAGAAGGGCAGGAAAGAGAAATTCAGAAATAAAGCGGATCGACTTTCAATGAAACATGTGCATATAAATATGTGCATGCAGGGTACTGGAACTGTTATAGTGCCAATCAACGGGCAGCTATTATACAATCATCTACAATTTTGATATCATCATGATCCAGGAGATAAATGTAAAAGCAAGTAGGCTACGTTGAGGCTCTTGAAATGTGGATATATAGAAGAATGGGGCGTATCTCATGAAAAGAGAAGAAAACAAATTAGGAGGTCCTAGAAAATCTAGGTATGAAAAGAGAACTAATGAGGGAGATCAAAGTTCAGCAGCTAAAATATTTTGGCCACATAAAAGGGCATAACACCTTGTAGAAGACCATAATAGAAGGGAGAGTTGAAGGCAAACGTGCAAGGGGAAGACAGCGCTATAAGTGGGAAGATAACATCAAGAGATGGACAGGAAAGAGTCTATCAGAGTGCACCACCAAGACAAGAGACAGAAGACGTTGGAGATCCATTACAGCCAACCTTCGTTGTGGAGATGGCAGCTGATGATGATGAGTATAATCAAATGCCCAGGCTACAGATGTTACATAAATCCATGTGGGCCTAGCAGATGAGGGCAAGCTATATGTGTGAAACATGAGCTCCATCATACATTCATTACCCCCTACTCCCAAGGAGCATAGGCGTTCAACAAACACATGCCAACTTCTCTTGTCACGTGTCATCAGCTCAAGTTCTTTCCACGTTCTCCTCATCATTTTCACCTCTGTTTCCAGCTCTCTTCTCCATGTGCTTCTTGGTCTACCTCTGCCTCACTTGCCCTGGGGGTTCCAGAACAAGGACTGCCTTGCAATGCTATCAACAGGTTTCCTCAGCATGTGTCCTATCCATCGCCATCATCTTCTTATCTTTTGCTTCACCGGCACTTGTCTGGTTCTTGTCATCAGTTCCACATTGGTAACCTTGTCATACCATTTTAATCCTTCTATTCTAATGAAGCACCCATTTATGAAAGTCTAGCTATTTGGTTGTTGTTTTTGTTGTTCTCCATGTTTCAGAGCCATATAATAGTACTGACTTGACATTTGAGTTGAAAGATTCTTATTTTTGTGTTGGACCTGATTTCTCTTGATCTCCATTTATTTCCCAGGGCAATGAAAGCTCCTCTTGCTTTTTGTATTCTTATTTTGATATCGCTGTCTGTCCCTCCAACTTTGTCTATATTGCTGCCAAGATATGTGTATGATTCTACATCTTGTAGTGGTGTTTCTTCAAGTTCAACCCTGTTATCATTTCCTGCATTTATTCTCATTATTTTGTCTTTTCCCTGTGTATTTTCAGACCCACCCCACCTGCTGAGACCTCTCATCGAGTGTTTTCATTTTGTCCTGCATCTGAATTATGGTTATGGGACATAAAAGCCAAGTCATCAGCAAAATCTAGATCATCTAACTGTTTAGTCAGACTCCACTGGATTCCATTTCTGTTGTGAATCATTGATGTTTTCATAACCCAGTCTATTACTAATAAGAAAAGAAATGGAGACAAGAGGCATCCCTGTCGCACTCCCATTCTTATACCAAACGGTTCTGTAAGTTGTCCTTCATGAAGAAATCTGCATGTCATGTCTTCATAAGTTTTCTTTATTAAATTAATGATCTCCAGGAGACCTCCATAGTGCCTCATCAATTTCCAAAGTGATTCTCTGTCTACACTGTTAAATGATTTTTTGTAGTCCACAAATCCAATGTATAGTGATGAATTCCATTCCAGACTTTGTTCAACTATTATTCTCAAAGTGGCTATCTGGTCTGTACAGGATCTGTTTGGTCAGAAACCTGCTTGTTTATTTTTCAGTTTCTTGTCAATGGACTCTTTTAATCTCTCAAGGATGATCCTGTTTAATACTTTTCCTGGCACTGATAGTAACATTATTCCTCTATAATTTGTGCACTCTTGTAAGTTTCCCTTCTTAAGCAGCTTAACCAGATATCCTTCCTTCCATTCTACTGGTATCTCTTCCCTTTCCCAGACTTTACCAAGCAATTTATATAACATCTCTGTAGCCGTGTCAATATCTGCTTTGATGGCCTCTGCTGGAATGCCATCTGGTCCAGTCGCTTTTCCATCTCTTAGAAGCTTTATGCTTTCTTTATTTCTTCCTTTGTTGGTCTTTCAGTTACTTTGTCGCTCTTCTTCTGCTGGCTGGATGTCTGGGGGCTTTTGTGCAGCTGGTCTATTGAGAAGGTCCTCAAAATATTTCATCCACCTCTTCATTTGCTCTTGTATATTGCTAAGCAGTTTTCCATTCTTGTCTTTTCTGAGGCAACTTGCTTGCTTGTATTTCCCTCTTTGTGCTGTTAAACAGTTCTCTCATATTTCCTTTGGCTGCAGCATCTTCTGCTTCTCTTGCCAACTCCTCAATATACTTCTTCTTACTTCTTTGTGTGCTTCTGTGTACTCTTCTTGAGCCTTGGCTATGGAACTTCTGGTTTTGCTTCTGTTTAAATCTGTTTTCTTGTTTTTTCTATCTTATATTTTATTGATGGTTTCTGTTGTTATCCATGTTTTTTGTTCTCGTTTCCTTTTCCTCAGTATTTCTACACATCTCATTCCATATAGTTTTGATTTGCTGCCAGTGGTCTTCTGTATTCACTACATCTTCCAGCTTTTGGAGCACTTGGTATTTGTTGGACAGTAAATTTGTCTTGTTTCTTGATTTCTTAGATGTCCTACATTAAATTGTTGTTTATAACTATGCATTGTTGCACATCTCTTGAGTTTCATTTTTACTTTGGCTATCAGAAGATGGTGATCTGATGCCACATCTGCTCCTCTATATACCTTTACATCCTGCAATGATGATCTAAACCTCTTCATATATGCATGCATGCATCCTTCATACATGGCTGGATACAACTTCCACACTGGTAAGGGTGTGGAATTGCAGGGGATTGCATTGAATATAGGCAGCCAAGAATGGAGAGTCTACAACTTATATGCTTATGTACACCATCTTTGAGAAGAGGTTAAATACAAGACCTGAAGGTTTTTTTATATTTGGACATGCACCCTAATATAACTGACTAGGTTGAACAGGGATGCCAAAATGAGGCAAAATTTATTTATTTTTTTAAAAGAAGAAAAAAAAGAAGAGGGTAGTGCGAATTTCTGGCAGAATAGTCTGAAGAACCTAACATGAGGTGTTTAACAACTGGCGATTTCAATGCTAGGTATAAGAAGTAGGAGAACATCATGAAAAATAGGGTATAGCTTTGAGCGAGACATTACTTAACACGAACTTTACCATCTTGAATGATGGACACCCAACTAGACTGACAACTAAACTTTGGAATGCTAATGATGTCATATATCAGGCATTCACCTCTAGCGCTGCCACTACCTTGGCATGTTGGGGTGTGTTAGAGGCACAGAAAAGTGATCACCTGCCCTGTGTCATACTCATTGCAAAGGGGAGGATCACTAGACAAAAAATACCTAAACAGACCTAGTGAAGTGTCAAGAATCTACAATATATTTTATTGTTATTATTATTGTTTTGAATATTCAATAAGTATCAAGTGCTTCAACAACTAGAAGACAAAGCCAAAAAAAAAAAGATGACAGCTAGCAACAGATAAATAATGTATGAAATGAGATGTGGAGAAGTAATAAGAAAAACAGTACAAAGCATGGATAACAACAGAAACCATCAATAAGATAAAGGAAAGATTTAAAAAATATGGATTTAAACAGAAGCAAAGAAGGCAAGAGAAGCTTTCATTGCATTGGAAAATACAAGTAGTTCTTTGTTTGGGCAATACAAGCGTTCCCGAGACCCTCGCGTAAACCGAAATCGCGTAAATGGAATTTAAAAACAGTTGAAGTAAGGGGATGCGTTCCACCAATGCTGTACATAATAGGTTTTTTTTTTTTTTTTTTTTTTTTTTTTTTTTTTTTTTTTTTTTTTTTTTTTTTTTTTTTTTTTGCGTACGCCCGCTAATACTCGAGGCGAAATCTCAGGTTATTATTTATGTCTAACCTGACATTGATTTTACGTGAGTATCCCTTTATTTCTTGTACAGAGACAGGTGTCCCTCGCCATTCAGGCAAATACTCGCCGATTTCGGAGGTACCCATTGCAGCTGGGTCGGCTCAGGAGCCGCCATCCCTGGTCGACGACACTCCTTCAAATGTCCTCGCCAGGTCTCGAGTTAATCCAGTCCAAATCCCGGTCGACGAAAAATCCTCAAATGCCGTCGCCCGGGTTTGATCCTGTATCACCCGGTCGCCAGAGCGGTGTTGTAACCACTACGCTAGCGCGGCTCCCTACATAATAGTAAAAATAAATAAATGTAATAATAAAAGTCTGAATTAATTTAATATGTACTATTCATATTAAGTATATGTACATGTACAGAAAACAACATTGACAAATTATTCAACATTGACAGAGGCAGGACCATTACCTTCTTCATTTTCATCAACTTCTTATTCAACGAGGGGTGGGGATGTATGTCATCTGAATGAGAAGCAGATGATGCAGCAATGAATTGTTTCATGGTGTCCAGAGTTAAGTTTGTGACTTTCTCTGCTCAGGGAGGACCTCTTGGTAGGGAGCAGCACATTCCATCATTTGCCTCCTGACTATAATGCTCCTGTCTCTGTTAGGATCATCTTATTCAAAGATCATAAGGTAGGATTCAAGAAGTTGGAATCCTCTTTTAATCTTTTCACTGTAAGTTGTTGGCCTGGGGGTTGTTGCTGACTGGTGCAAGTTGCTGCGTCTCCATCCGTGGTGATCTTCTCCAGTGCCAAACAGCATTTCACTGCTCAGTTCTACTTTCTGAGTATCAAGTAAATTTACAATTTCATTTTCGTTAACTCCATATAAAACAGCTCTCGAGGCCATTCTGACACCATCCTTAATAGCTGTGATACTACTGTCATCAATGCTAAAGCCTTCAAAGCCATGACAGAATTGAGGGCACAGTTTTTTTCCACACACCATTCATGCGTCGCTGCAGAACTTCATTCCATGCAGTTTTGAATACCGAAAGTGCATCTTTAATAATGAATGCTTTTAAAAAATCCCTCAAAGAAACATTCAAATCACATCATTCTACTTTTGTGCTCCTGTTGGCGCGCAGATAAAATACTGTAAAAATGTCTAAATATTGAACCGTCTAACTTTGTGTTTGCTTAAATGAAACATGCGTAATCAGAGTACTTTTACGGGGAAAGCAAAGAAAATCAAGACCAGTACAAAACTTTGAATCTTCAACTCAAATATCAAGTCAGTCTTATTGTATGGCTCTAAAACATGGAGAACAACAAAAACAACAACCAAAAAGTTACAGACTTTCATACATGGGTGCTTGCATGCACAAGAAGTATTGAAATGGTATGACAAGATCACCAATGTGGAAGTGACAACATTAACCAGACAAGGGTCAGTGGAACAAGAGCTGAGAAAAAGATGCTGGCACTGGAGAAGAAACCTGTTGAATCCCTAGGGTAAGAGAGGTGGAAGGAGACCAAAAACACATGAAGAAAGGCACTGGAAGCAGACATGATGATGATACAGACATAGAAGGCACAGGAAAGGAAGACTATGCATAAACTTGAAGGTTTATGCTCCTCGGGAAGCTGAAGTGTAAGGAATTAAATTAATTATACTAATATGTTTTATTTCTCGCCTTTCTCATGTTTACTCTCACTTACATGCCCTGCATAGGAACGTTTGAGCATGGATACAAGTCCAGTTATCTGTCTTATAATTATGTGGTCATGCAGCATCTCACGAAGATCAATAATCAGATGAAATGGATCATCATGTGGTTCATCTGGGGGAAAAAATAATAATAAAAAGAAAACATCTTTACATTATAATCATTATCCGTCAGCTTCCTCAGCAGCACAGGCTTTCTCACAACTTACTTACTTAGTCATTCCTCGTCTACCGTGAGGTGTAGAGGTTTAGAAGAGAGAGCGCCATACTATCCTATCAGCTGTCTTCCTCCTGGCCTGGTTCCATTCTAGTCCTTGGTCCTTCAAAGACTGTTTAATGTCGTCCTCCCAGTGGACTCTGTGTTGTCCTGGAGGTCTGGATCCCTGTCTCTTAGTTTCTCATGCTTGTCATGGTAGCCAATCTTCTCCCATTCTGTAGACATGGCCAAACCATCTTAGTTGGGACTGTTCTTCTTGGGTCTGCAGGGGTTGAGTTTTTAGGCCGTGACGTATCGTCTGGACCATGTCTCTTCTTGTTACTTCAATCACCTTCCTCAGATACCTCATTTCTGAGGTTTGGATCTGGCTTTTGTGGGTTGTAGTCATTGCCCATGACTCGCATCCATACGTCAAGACTGGGACGTAGGTGGAGCGGTATACAGCCATCTTCGTCTTCTTATCAACTTCTCTTTTGCTGAGGAATCCTCCATTTCTTGCCTGAAAAAGTCTCCCAGCTGCTGCTCTTCGGGTAGCCAGCTCTTCTTTGATGCATCCCTTCCGGTCTATGACAGCTCCAAGGTATGTAAAATAGTTGACCTGCTCCGGGACCTGTTCTCCCAGCTTAATCTGAGGCCTTCTTTCCTCTCGTGATAACACCATGGTTTTTGTTTTAGAGCTGCTTATGACCATCCCTTTCTTCTACAGCTCTTCCTTCCAGACTTGCAGGTTGGACTGAAGATATGCCTCTGATTTAGCAATCAGGGCAACATCATCAGCAAATGCCAGCTCTGAAATACAGGCCTGTCTCATCTTTCAGTACCCCACTGAATACTTTCTTGTCCTCTCCTTACATGCCTTGATGACATCGTCCATGAGGAGTATGAAAAAAGGTGACAGGATATCACCTTGTCTTACACCAGTGGTGGTCCTGAACTCTTCTAACTTATGGTTTGCTGTCCTCACATAATTTCTGCAAGACTTGTAGAAGCTCTGTATAGCATGAATCAGAGGTGCTGGAATGTTCTTCCTTGCCAAACAGTCCCAAAGTTTGCTCCAGGGGACCTTGTCAAATGCCTTTTCCAGATATAAGAAACAAAGATGGATCTCACTCTTACACTCAAGGGCCTTTTCACCCAGCTGTCTGAGTGTGAAGATTAGGTCTTGAGTGCTTCAGTTTGCTCGGAAGCCACACTGGACCTCATCCATTTGTGGCTCAGCTAGGCGTCTGAGTCTGTGCTCCAGGATTCTAGAGTAGGGATATGCCTCTATGGTTTCCACATTGTCGGTTGTCATCTTTTTTGAAAATCTGTGTTATGATGGCAATCTCCCAACCCTTTGGTATGGTCTTGTTGCACCAAGCTGCCTCTAAGACCCTCAGGAGTAATAGGTCGCTGCTGCTCCCATGTACTTAACCATTTCTGGTGTTATACCATCATGCCCTGCTGCTTTGCCCATCTTGATCTTCTCCAGAATTGCCTTCAGTTCTTCCATCTTTATGGCATCTTCAACACCATTGGTTTCCTCTTCTGTGCTAGTGAGCATAGGCTTAAAAAAAAACATATTCCAAGACCTTCTGTCCCATGCCATCAGCTCAAGGTCTTTTCATGTTTTCTTCATCACCGCCATGTCAGTCTCCAGTTCTCTTCTCCATGTGTTCTTTGGTCTCCCTCTACCTCTCTTACCCTGAGGACTCCAGAACAAGGACTTATTTGAAATGCTATCAATAGGTTTCCTCAATGTGTGTCCAGTCTTATCGCCAGCATCTTCATTTTATCTCTTGTTCCACTGGCACTTGTCTGGTTCTTGTCATTATTTCCATATCTGTGATCTTCTCATAAATAATAGAGGAAACCTGAGTCCTGTGAACAGTAAATAAATAAAGGTAATTTACAGGTACTTGTTAGACATAAAGGATGACACCAGACAACAGAAAAGAAAATATAAGTGATAGTCTTACTGGGAATCAAACCTAGAACCAACCAAATGGCGCCATCGCCTTGCTGTGACTGTACATCGTGAAAGGACGCTCAGCCAATTTTGCACACAAAAAAATACATTATTGGCTGAGGTCATTATCATGACATCCACACAACTATGGTATATAGGAACCATGGATAACCCAGACAGTTTAAAGATGCAATCACTAATATAACTTTCCTATTAGCAAGTATAGACCGAATAAAGGCTGAAATACATGTGTCCAGTAATGTGTAGTGGAGGACGAATAACACAGAACAGACAGGTTGGTTAAAGTCACAGATGGGTGAACTCTTAAATAAATAATGGAGGAAACCTGAGTCCTGTGAACAGTAAATAAATAAATATCCTAGAAGGCTAGGCATCCTATCTCACTACCCAGGAGATTAAGGGGGAGTATGACATCATTAAGAACAACTGGTTTTGAAAAAAATTCCATCAATTTTATTTTTGGTACTGGGAGCGAACCTGGTACCTTTAGAATTAGATGTGGACACCATACCTCTTAGCCACTCCAACTCCCTAACATCTTTGACATTTAGTTACCTCATCTCTCTGCCATTTCTCCACCTATCTTCAGGCACATTCTCTATCCTTCTCATACCACCTCAATTCTAAGCAAGCACCCATGTTTGAAAGTTTGTAACTTTTTAGTTATCTTTATTTGCCTTAAACAATTTTTGCACAAAATTTATGTAGATTAGAATTTCTTCTTAACCCCAGTGACTGTCTTGTCTTCATGGTGCACTCTAATAGACTCTTCCCTATCCATATTTTTATGTCATCTTCCCACTTGTCTTCCTTGTGCACATTTGCCTTCAACTCTGCCTTCCATTGTTGTCTTCAGTAAGGTGTTATGTCTTTTTAATATGGTCAAAATATTTTAGCCGTCTAATTTTGATCTCCTACATTAAATCTCTTTTCATTCCAAAGTTTTCTAGGACTTCTTTGTTATTGTTATTGTTGAACAGAATCGACATCATTGCACTCCGGGCAAACTCACAAGTGCTCAAGTCTCCATCAGTATATGTAGAAGAGTGTGAATGCTCACTGTTCCTCTGGCTCGCTGGTTATAAACACGATGGATGCATCCTCTCATATGTCAATCTCTGCTTATTGCAGTGTCATTCTCTAACAGGTGATCAATAACTGTTCTCAGTATCTGTGATGGGTTACTGTATTTTTTATTTTCGACTCGCCCCATTTTTTTCGGTTCCATGTAATTATTCCCGTTCTTTTATTTTTATTAGGGTTTGAGCGCGTAGTTATTATTTCTGGGTTAAAATTTTGTTGGACGACTATGATAAATCGGACCACTTTCACCTACCCCTTTTTTAATGATAGGGATGGGAGAAAACACGACCCACGTACGCAGAACCAATGATATTATTCCGGTGGACAGCAGGTCAGAGGATTACCTAACATTACGTATTCTTTCGCGCGTGAGCAAAAATTTATTCTCAATTGGCTTGGTAAACACTGAGTCATCGGTTTGATTATGATATCATTGGACGAGTTCAGATTTAATTTATGTGCAGGCATCTAAATAGGTCACAGGTTGGTCTAAAGTGGTTCCCGATTGAGAGACGCGAATGCGATGAATCACCGCGCGTCTATTATTGCATCAGAATTAATACTATATATTTAGCATCAAAATCTTTTAGCGCGTGAGTCCCAAGAAATGTTCTGCCGTGAATAACGCCGCATCGTCTGCTCCGAGAGAGAAATTCAGTATTGGGTATGTTCATAACTTATTAGCGAGTGGAAAGTTTTTGTAAGATCTTAGCACGTTAGAGTTAGCTTTCTTCTGGGAGTTAATTTAAGCTTTATTAGTTACGAGTCCCATCCATTGCTTACTTATACTAAACTATAGAGTGTAGTGTAAGTTGTGTCTATAAATTTTCTATGAATAAGTAGCAGTATCTATGATTTGTGTAGCAGCTTTTGAGATATTAACTGTGTGAGGGTAAGCGCTAAGATGAACGGGTGCTCTGTAATATGTAAATATGAGGGCCGTGTAACCTCATTTGATTATTGAAAATTGGTGGTGTATATATGCGAGCGTATTTTGTGTATTTATTAGTTGTGCTATTTTGGTAATGTAGTTAGAAGATAAGGCGTGTAAGGGGTGTAATTAATATTACTGAGAGGGTGTAGGAATTAGTGGGTTTACAATTGTGTTAATTGATACCTTCCTGGTTCAGTCCTTAATAAGTAGGGCTAAGAACTTATACTGAGGGATTTTAGCTTGCGGTGAATGAAATGTTGTGACGCCTGAGGGCCAGACTAGCACAAAAGATTCAGGTCAGCCCGTGTCTGGGGTTCACATAACTGACAGATAGTTAAGTTAGTGCGGGAGAGAGATAGGAGGGGACTGTAAGTTAGTTTGACCCTTGGACAGGAATATTTGTTTATCGCTTGTGCGTAGCTTGTGTAGGGGAGATCTATTAATTTAGGGGGACCCCAGGGTGTAGAGGAAGTTTGGGGTGGTACTGTGTTATTGTCTTAGGAATTTTGAATTGTTGTATAGATGTTGTTATTTTTTTCGTTTTACAGCACTTTCACGGCACATAGGGGAGGCTGAAGACTGCCCTAAAACTTACCACGGTATTTTGCCTTCTCAGGAGTAGAAGGCTTGAGACTTCGTCATAGGTGAAGAGAACTGGGGACGCGGTAGTACTGGTGCCCAGTACGTCTGCACCAATGAAAGAAAGGAGATGGTCTCGTGCAGTGAGGACCCATACCTCAGCGGGAACCAGTCCCAAAAATTCAGGAGCTCTTAGCTCGTTAAGAAACACCAAACAGGTTATGTGGCCTGGTGTTTAGAATATGGCCACAATAAAGCCGCATGTCCTAACCCGAAGAGGGTTAACTGGGCAGTGGAAAGAATTGTCATCAGCAGTGAAGCATCTACATCCCGAGTCAAGTACCTTGTTATTTCATACCTAGGCCTCAGCATCAGTAGTCAGGAAAGGAGAGAGGGAAAACATTCCTTTCCGAAGGCCAACAGGAGGAGGGGCGTGATGGCACTCAGCAGAAGACAGTAGTGTCAGAGAGACACTGAACCAAAGCAGAGGAGAGAGAGAAGTTCGAGAGTCAGATAGAAAGATTAGAGGACAGCCTCTGAGTAAGAGCCGGAAAGTCCGGTAGTGGATCAGTGCTTGTGGCACTGTTGTTAGCTGTGTAGGACATCCGAGATTGCATTTAAGACTGTGTAGACATTTAGTTATACGTCTGCAGCGGGACAGTGTGTTAGATTTAATAATAATAGGAAAGTTAGGAGAAGTGGCTCTTAAGTTAAGACCCCCCACCAAGTATAATTCTTTAGTCTTAGATTGGTTTGGGCAGGGGTGACCGAGAGCGGGTTAAGTAATTTTATATTTGTGTCTTTTCACTTAATTTGTTTTTCTTTTTCCCCAGGTTTGTGCGACCTAGCACGTTATTTATTTTTGCTGTGTTATTGATTTTGTTGTTTAATAAACTATAAAATGTACACTGGATCAGTTTCTCTATAACTATACTGTACTTATATGCTTGTCTGTATAGTTGTGTCTGTGGACTTTAGTGAAACCTTATCTCCTTTCTGGTAGTCAGAGGTGGTGCGACAGTAGCTCTTACATAAGTCACAAGTGTCGAGGGAGAGTCAATCTCGGTTCTCACCCTCGGGGGTCTCATCTTTCCACATTCACTATCATTCTCATCTAAATCTATCTTCTCAGACTTTCTCATAACTAGTGTCTTGTCTCTATAATCAGACAAACTCTAAACATAAACCACTTCGTGACAGTATCTCTCCCTTATCCATATCCAGTGTCCCCACTGTTGGTGCTCTTGATGCTAGTCTGTCAGCTCTCTCATTAATGCATACCGCTGCATGACCAGAACAGTAGATCCACACCAGCTCCTGCAGATTCGAAGCTTCTAAGGAGGTTTTCCATTCATGTCTTAGCCAACCATTTTGTACCTTTCCAAGCATGGACTGAGAGTCTGATACAATGACTGCCTTTGTTACTGAAGTTTCAGTTCGCCACCTTAAGGCTGCAGTAGTTGCCTCTACCTCCATTCTCATGCTGGAAGTTGTTATCTTATACTCCCTGCTATGTTTGGTGACTATTCTGCCCTTTACCCTAGCAGAGAAGCCCCAACCTAATTTTTTCACCACGGATCATAAACCCATTAGTACACACAATGGCATCATTATCCTCGTAATGATCAATTATCAGCTGATTAATTTCCAGTTCCAATTTCCCACTGCCCCAAGTTCTACACTCTCTGTCAAGGCTGATGATGATTTGATAGTAGTTAATCCAGTTGTCATCTTACTTACTCCACTCTCCCACTTTGAATATATTTTCAACTATGGTCACTTGCTTGATCGTTGTTTCTGCCTGTGCCATTCATGACATCCCCGTCTTTATTCTTGCTCCCTTCATGTCAGCTATGTTTCCATGCACGGGGTGCCGTTTGTCTGTGGTTAACTCACATATAGGCTTTTGCCTGGGCCATCACCTATCTGGATCTAACCGACAGCCTTCCAAGCATGTACCTCATTGTCATAAGGGATGTATCACGCGTACAGCCCAAGACTATAAGCATCCCTTCATTTTAAATGCATTCTAGTCATTCACATTGTGTTACTGACAGTGTTAGTATTCCCAGCCCATACTCAATGACTGATATGACGAGCTGATGATAAAGAAGAAAAAGTAATCTCTGCTCCAGATGCGCAGCGGCGATTATTTTCAGGAGTGCCAGACCTCTCCTGCATTTCTGTATGATGTGATCAACATGGTACTTATACAAAAGCCCACGATCGAATGTAATTCCAATGTATTTCAGCTTTTCTTGCCTTTCAATTTTCTGTCCCTTGAGAGTAATATCTGTTTTCACTATAGAGTTGTTTAAGGAGTACCACATCACACAGGCCTTATTGGGACTGACTTTGGAGACAGTTTCCTCGCAACAGTTAATCACCTCCTTTAGTGTCCCATGTATGCTTGGTTTTATTTGGTCTGGTTTTCATTGCACACAGACAACTCCATCAGTGCCCCGATCTCCTCCCTTAGATCACACAAGGAGGATCTCAGCATAGTGCATGAATTCCATAGCACCAGCGAGAATCCCAATGTGTGTATATAGGAATCACACATTCTATAAATATTTTTGTGGTGGGTAGGTTTCTAATTTTTATATTTTGCCAGGGCAGTGGCCTTACATCATACACTTTACGATTTCCAACTGCCGTGGGATTTTTAACGTGTGCAATTTGCACTGAGAATCATAAAGTGTTATATATATTCTGCATTTCTGTATGGTGCAGAAACATGGACGATGAATAAGCAGTTGGAAGAAAGAATTGAGGCTCTTGAAATGTGGATATATAGAAGAATGGGGCGTATCTCATGGAAAGAGATGAAAACAAATAAGGAGGTCCTAGAAAATCTAGGTATGAAAAGAGAACTAATGAGGGAGGTCAAAGTTCGACAGCTAAAATACTTTGGCCACATAAAAAGGCATAACACCTTGCAGAAGACCATAACAGAAGGGAGAGTTGAAGGCAAACGTGCAAGGGGAAGACAGCGCTATAAGTGGGAAGACAACATCAAGAGATGGACAGGAAAGAGTCTATCAGAGTGCACCATCAAGACAAGAGACAGAAGACGTTGGAGATCCATTACAGCCAACCTTCGTTGTGGAGATGGCAACTGATGATGATGAATTTGCACACAGGACCTCCTATTTTGTTGCCTTTATCCAAGAAGGCTAGGCATCTAATCTCACTAACCAGGAGATCAAGGGGTTTGGGGGGGGGGGGGGGGGGGGGAGAGAGAATATGACATCATTAGGAACCACTGGTTCTGATAAAAATGTCCATCAATTATAGCCTGTACTGGGAGCGAACCCAGTGCCTTTAAAATTAGAGGTGGATGCCATACCTCTTAGCCACTCCGACCCCCAACTGATTTTTTTCGCCCTTATCTGAGAAGGCTAGGCATCCGTTCTCACTACCCAGGAGACCAGGGGGAGTATGACATCATTAGGATCACTGGTTCTCAAAAAAAAATTTCCATAAATTATATTCCCTCAACTGGGAATCGAACCCGGTACCTCTAGAATTCGAGGCGGATGCCAAACCTCTTAGCCACCCCGACCCCCAATTAATTGTTTAGATGTCAGTTTTTGTGTCATGTTGCTGAATGTAGCTTTGGTCATTTCTGTTCTCTTCTTAATTTGTGTTTCATATCTACCATCTTCTGTTATTATATGACCAAGAGATCAGAAACTCCGGGAAAATATAAAGAAATTATAAATCCACAAAGCGATATAACTTATGCAAATTTTTCAAAACTACAGCGTGTCCGGCAGAATCACTACCAATAACAAATGTCAATATTTCCTCATCCATGTAAGTTAGAATTATTTTTTTATGGTTACCTCGTATAGAAACCATCACATTTTTAGGAGCAGTGAGATAATTGATAAATTGTCCGATAATGTGCAGATAACGCATACGTAATGCACAGCCGCGGAATGTGATGACTCGTGTAGTGAAAATGGCGGAGTTCACGGTGCAGCAGAAAGTGCAATGCTGTTATTGGCTTGCGGAATTAAAGTTTCCCATTGTTGTGCAAAGGAGATTCAGGCAGGAATATGGACAGAAACCTCCAGAGCGACATACCATAGTGAAATGGCACAAGCAACTGTTGGAAACAGGTTCTTTGTTGAGAAAGAAGGGAAGCGGCAATAAAGCGTTGTCTCCAGATAGAGTTGAAGCAGTTAGCGAAGCTTTTCAACGTAGCCCGCGGAAATCCATTCGACGGGTAAGTGGAGAATTAGGTATTCCAAAATCTACTGTTCACGACATTGTGCACAAAAGATTGCGGCTTAGAGCCTACAAGATCCAGCTAGTGCAGAAGTTACAGCCAAATGATAAACCCAGACGGGCCGAGTTCGCAAATGCAATGATATGTCACCTCGATGATGACAATGAATTTCTCAATCGTGTGGTATTCTCTGATAAAGCAACCTTTTACACTTGTGGCAAAGTTCACCGGCATAATTGTAGGATATGGGGAAATGAAAACCCACATGTTGTAATGGAGCATGAGCGAGACAGCCCTAAACTTAACGTGTGGTGTGCCTTAACCTCGAATTATGTGATCGGGCCATCTTTCTTCGCCGAAGCCACAGTCAGAGGAGCAACATACCCAAACATGCTGCAAAATTTTGCAGTTCCTAGGATACCAGAAGGATTCATATTCCAGCAAGATGGAGCACCTCCACACTATGCCAATAAAGTAAGAAACTACCTTCATCAACTATTTCCAGACAGATGGATTGGAAGATTAGGTCCCATTGATTGGTCACCAAGGTCACCAGATTTGACCCCCTTAGATTTATTTCTATGGGGATACGTAAAAAGCTTTGTCTATCAAACTCCGGTGCAGGGACTGGATAATCTTCGGCAGCGAATAATTGACGCTTGTGCATCCGTCACATCTCAGATGCTGCAAAACACGTGGAGAGAGATAGAATACCGTCTTGACATTCTTCGAGCCACTAAAGGCGCTCATGTGGAGATCTACTGAAACTTGGTGAGTTGCTACTGAAACTTAATGAGTTTGCCTAACAGAAAATCAAAATCCGGTCGGTCTGCTATTATTAGTATAAGAAATATTGACATTTGTTATTGGTAGTGATTCTACCGGACACACTGTATTGTGTTGATGACGTTTTCTTTCCCTTTTTTTTAAATCAACACATATATACTGAAGCACATTAAAAACGCACCACTATTATATATACTGATGCCGAGAAGCTGGGAAAAAAAAGTGTGGGAATGGATTTTCCCCATGTTTGTCATGAGGTAGAGAGCGAATGGCTGCTGGAATGGAAAGTGCATGATTCAACCCACGGGTTTGTGTACAGACTACATGAAAACAATAAAAGTTACATGTGCAACACGATTCCCAACAGCTATGTCCCTGAAAATGTGTAAACGTTGTGGCAGTATACTCGGTATAAAAAGGCCGTTGAGACAAAACACCCAGTACATGTGCTTGAAATGCCACGACTATCTGAAAACGACCGCCAACGAGCCATTGGTATGTTGGAGACCGGAATGAGCTCGCGGGCCATTGCCAGAAGGATGAATTGCCACCACAGCACTATTGTACGTCTCAATGAACGTTACGGAACCACTGGCAGTGCCCAGGATAGACTTCGGAGTGGCCAACCACAGTTACTACCCCTGCGCAAGATCGTCATATTGTGCTGAGTCACCTAAGGAATCGTTCTCTCCCGGCAAGTCAAACAGCAAGAGCAATAGTGGGTAGACGTGGGCATGTCTCTCGAATGATAGTCATACGATGACTCTGAGATACAGGCCTTACTGCAAGACGACCTTATGTTGGGCCAAACTTGACTCAGACATCATCAGCAGCGCCTGCAATGGGCAGAGCAACATGTCAGATGGACTAGACTGCAGTGGAATGCTGTCCTATTCACAGACGAGAGCAGATTCAACATATCCTTTGCTGATGGACGTATGCGGATTTGGCGACGGTGTGGAGAGCGCTTTACAGATTGCTGTGTTCGTCAGCACAACCGATTTGGAGGTGGCAGTATTCACATTTGGGGAGGATTCAGTTTTCACCATCGCTTGCCTCTTCACGTCTTCCGTGGAAATGTTAATGCTGTGACATATCGAGATGAGGTTCTGGATGCATTGGTTGCTCCTGCGTTTACAAATTATCCAGACTTGTAGCTTCTCCAGCAGGATAACGCACGTGCGTACACCGCATGCATTACGCAGCAATTTCTACAGCAGCAGAACATTGTGACGATTGATTGGCCTGCCCTATCACCAGACATGTCCCCTATAGAACATCTGTGGGACGAGCTTGGACGCAGAGTCTACAGGCAAGGTTCTCCAGCTAATCTGCAACAGCTCGAAGCTGCTCTTACACGTGAATGGGACTTGATTCCCCGGAAATTCCTTCAAAGACTTGTGCATTCCATGCGGAACCGCTGCCAAGCTTGTTTGCAAGCACACGGTGGATATACCAGATACTGAGGATAGTGTGAATGAATTTTTTTATTGGTTGCATTTTTGGTTTTCTCCCTTGCCTGCACAGAATGCAATGAATTTCATAACAATCAAATGTACAAATTAATTACCAGCATGGATTCATAGGAAAATGAATAAAGATTCCAAATATGTAAACTTGTAAACACTTATACCTTGTATTTACATTTCACACTCTGTTCCTGGATTATACAGGTGATGCGTTTTTAATGTGCTTCAGTATATTTTAAGAATGAATTAAAATATACTATATTTACAATAAACTAGAAAGATGCTGTAAGACGACCATTTAATTTAATAATTACCTAGTTGCTGAGAGATATTTATCTTCCTTTCAATAAAATACTGCATATCTGATGAAAGAGCTGCATCTTTTAATTCAAGGTCTTTTAATTTTGCCATCCATCTCAGGGCATATCTTTCCATTGTATAACCCGACTGTACTCTGTGGAACAAAAGATAAGTAAAAAATGTGTTTTCTTTCTCAAAAATACACATAATACGAATCAATCACATAATATGAATCAATTAATCAACATCCTTGTTTTGGTTTAGTTTTAAGGACCATTTTCACTGCACACAGAAACTCAGTAGAAGCTCCGATCTCCTTCCTTAGATTACACAAGGAGGATCTCAGCACAGTGCATGAACTCTGTAGCACCGGCGAGGATCTCAATGTGTGTATATAGGAATCACACATTCTATAAATATCGCTGTGGTGGGTCCGTTATCTGAATTTTGAAAGGGCAGCTGCCGTATAATCTACTCTTTACGATTTCCAACTGCCGAGGGATTTTTAACGTGTGCAACTTGCACACAGGACCTCATATTTTGTTGCCTTTATTCAAGAAGGCTAGGGATCCTATCTCATTACCCAGGAGATCAGGGGGGAGTATGACATCATTAGGAACCACTGGTTCTGAAAACATTTCCATCAGTTATATTCCTGGTACTGGAAGTGAACCAGGTATCTTTAGAATTAGAGGCGGACACCATACCTCTTAGCCACTCTAACTCCCTAATATCCTTGACATTTAGTTACCTTATCTCTCTGTCATTTTTCCACCTATCTCCAGGCACATTCTCCATCATTCATTTCTATTACATCACCTTTCCTTCACATGTCCCTAACTGTTCAATTCTTTCTTTTTCTTTAATAGTTCTATGTAAGTGTCTGAAATGATATATCTCATTTCAGTTTTCTTTCCATTTTTTAAAAATCTTTGTATTGTATTCTTATCCAATTAATCCATCTCCATTTATGCTTTCTAATGTATTGCTGAGTATACTCCTGTCTGGTTCTCCCTCAAAAATCTTCATTTTTGGTGAATAAGCCAGATGTGAATAGTGAACCCCTGTGATCAGCATCAAAACTTACTTAATGCAGCCAATGAAACCAGCCATTCTCTGCAGTCAGTGATAAGAGACAAATCACATAAAACAAGGAATTTGATTTTTAAACTGAATTTTAAATTCTGAGAAAATTAAAATTATCTGCAATCTATTTCTCATTATTCACCTCCATTCTGTGCTAATTTACGTTCTATTTTCATCTATATTCTTAACTTATATCAAATTGTCTACACCATCTACTTATTGACAAATAAATTGTATTCTTATCCACATTCTCTGATACTCAATAGTTACATTTCTTAATTTTTTATCATCTAAATCCTCTACTTCTCTAATTCTGTTGTTATCTGTATTCTCTATATGGTACTTCATTTATGTTTAGAATAATGAAAACCAGACATAAATAACACTTACTTCTGCATGATCTTGACACACAAGACATGATCATTCATTAGAATTAGTCGTCTGTCTTTATACCTCATGTTTTCAGATTCACCATGCTGAAACTATATATCGAACAATATTACAGCATACTATGCATATAAAGGGTGAATTTCAGTAAAGATGTGAAAGTGAGGTTAGAATGGATAAAACTGAAAAACAAACACAACTGAGGCATAGTCTTACTATAAAAGAATATACACAGTTATAATCATACATTTGATAAAAAAGTATATTTCACTGGTTAAAAAAAAGGTAACAAAAATAAAGGCATGAATAAATAAATGTCACGTGTGCATCCATAAAAAATGTGTAATAAGATCAATACAGGGATAAGCCAGAAATATTAATACCTACTTTTTCTGTCCCCTCTTGTCGCAAATGATTGTGGGGAGCTGAAGTTTCAGTTCTTTAGCCAAGTGTGTCGCACTGGCTGATCTAAGCCTGTGGTGTTATAGGATTTCTGTGATACTGTCCATCCATCTGCCTTTTGGTCTTCCTCATATCTTAAAACCAGATCTTCTACAGTTATAGGTGCATAGTGGTAACTGACCGGGCTCCATTCTCATGAGATGGTCAAACCACTTTATTTTCTGCCTCTATTTATTTTTTCTGATGCCATCATTTCTCACTCTTTCATCATTTCTAATTCTGACTTTCTTGGTAACATTAACTGCATTTCCTAAGCATCTCATCTCACAGCATGTGATTTTCATGTGCTTTGGTCAGGGACCATGTTTGAGATTCATAGCACAGAGCTGGTAGGAACATACCTTTTATCAGCTGTTGTTTAGTTTCCATACAGATATTTGAATGAATGAGTAATGGTGACAGCTGGCAAGTCACTGCACTGGGTTTTTTACACCTTGTTTCAATCTCTCTGGCAGGTCTTCCATTTTCTATGAAAATGCTTCCTAGATATTGAAACTCTGGAACCTATTTGAGCGTAATATTGTTGATATGTATGTTAAGTGGGCCTTAATCTGCTGATCTTCACAACTTGTGTCTTTGATGTGCTAATCTTCATGTTTTATTTTTCCCAAGTGGAATTAAGTGCATCTGTGTGGTTTTGCGATATGTTTTGATTTTCATACAATAGACTTTGGTCAACTGCAAAAAAACAACTAATTCAATGAGTCATAATCTTCATTTTCTGGGTCTACTGCCCCTTCTGGGTTTATTTCTAAAGTTTGCTTATGATGTTACTTTGCCCATGTATATGTTAAATAGCAGTGCAGATAGCATACAGCCCTGTTGCATTCCTGTGGTTATATCAAATGTATTAGTACTAAGTAAGTTCTTACAACACGTTGGTGTGTGTAGTCCAAAACTCATGTTATCTAAAGCTGTTCCTGTATTCCACAGTCTTCTAATTCTGGCCAAAGCTTATTACTGTTCACTGAATATCAAAGCCTTCCCCTGATCTATAAATACTATATTTGGTTATCTGTCAAATTTGATAGTTCTTTTACATAATTGTCTTAAAGTGAACAAATATATATCTACCATTCCTTTCCTAAATCCAAATTAGGCTGTACTTATTCTTTGTCTTCTCTTCTTCTTTAATCCTTAGCCGCCAACTGTTAAAGCAGTCAATGGCCATCACACCTGGTGGCGTCTTGTAAACAGCAAGAAACTGCTTTCACTTTGCTTGGTCGGCGGCCCCAGCCCTGGTTCATTCTTCACATCTCGGCCTCCACAGTACTCCGCCAAGCTGTTTTTTATTTCCTTCAGGGGTCCATAGCATAACTATTCTTGTGATGGCATCAGGGTCTCTTCTGAGGATGTGGCCAACCCAACTCCAGCATCTGCCAGCTTTGATGGTGTGCATGTCCTCTTGGTTTCTCCAAGTAAGTAGTTCTTGGTTGGTGTTGATATTCGGCCAAAATATTTGGATAATTTTCCTTTGGCAGACTGTGTGGAAAGAGGACAATTTCAACATTTCCTTCTCTGTTACTCTCCAGCATTCTGCATCATAGAGAAGCACAGAAAGTAGACAGCTATCATATAATCTTAATTTGGTCTTTGTGCTGTACTGAGAGGACTTCCAGATGTTGTTTAGACTAGCAAAAGCTATTCTCTCTTTTTCATTCTGTTGTTATGTCTGCTTGTTCCATTGTCTGGTGTTACTATGCATCCTAGGTATGTAAATGTGTCTGTCTATTACAGCTTCTGGTTCCTTATTGTTACGGTCTGAGGTTTGCCCACGAGTGTCATGACCTCTGTCTTCTTTAGACTGATGTTCAGACCCATCTGCTGGCTATACTTATTTAGTCAGTCTCTTTTTTCTTGGATGTGTTGCTGTGAATGTGCGAGTAGTGCAATGTCATCTGCATATTCCAGATCTTCCAGTGTAGAAAATGTTGTCCATCTAATTCCTCTTGGACTGCCCTTTGTTGTCTGACGCATCACCCAGTCTATGACTGTCAAAAATAAAGTTGTTGATAAGGGGCATTCCTGTCGTACTCCTGTCTTCAACTCAAAAGTTAGGTTGCTCTGCCCAACACTACATGTATAGTTAGCATAAATGCTTTTTATGATGGAAACGATGCAGCTGGGAATTCCATAAGCCCTCAGTATTTTCCATAGGCTGTCCCTGTGTATGCTATGAAAAGCCTTTTCAAAATCAACAAAGTTAATGTATAGCTGTCTCTGCCATTCTGAGCACTGCTCTATGATGTTCCTGAGGGCGAATATATGATCTGCACATCTTCTGTTCTTTCTGAATCCTGTTTGTTCTTTCCTCAGTTTATGGTCTACTGCTGCTTTTGAAATTCTCTGGATAATTATCCTGCCTAGTACTTTACTAGGAACTGACCAGAGAGTAATTCCTCTCCAGTTGTTGCAGTCTGCAAGGTCACACTTCTTGGGCAATTTGACAATTATTCCTTTATCCCACTCTGTTGGTGTTGTCTCTGTTTTCTAGACTTGTGCAAATAGTGGTTCTAATAGTTCTGCTGCTAGTTCAGGGTCTGTCTTAAATAACTCAGCATTTAAATTGTTGTGACCAGGAGCTTTTCCATTCTTTAACTCTTTGACTCCAGACCAACGCTCTGAGCGTTGCAAAACGCGCCGTGCCAGCGCAACGCTCAGAGCGTTGTTTTTAGTTTATCACGAATAAACCCCAAAAATCGTCCGTTTAATACAGTTCATATTTTAAAACTCGTAAAATGACTTCCTCTACTATTTAAACAACTAATTTGACTGTAGTTAAGCAGCACATGTGCGTGTTTTGAGTTATTATCACAATTTGTGTGACGATTCGCTTGTCTGCGTTTTTCGTTGTTATTGCTAGAGAAATATGTCACGCTTTATATTTACATTTTCTAAGTCTCCTAAGCAAATAATTGTGTCAAACTACTTTGAAACATTGCTGACATTGATGATGATTGTTTGGTAGTCACAGTTTGTTGTCAAAATACGGAATCAGTGCAGAAAAGCTAGACACATTAGATTTAGTTGATGAGTGGGCGTAGTCATATTCTGGCCGATCAAAAAGCAACAAAACTAGACACACCGTAACATTTAATCACTAGTCCTAGGTAGAAGATGAAGCTAGGGATACTATTAAAACATTAAACAAGTGTAAAAAAGTTTTTATATGACGTTGTTCTTCTTTATTTGTTTGAAAATTACGTAATGCACGATTGCATAATTAATTTTTTTTTTTACAATAGACCACAGTAAAAACTGGTGTGAATAACACTGAATGTACTAATTGTGGCCATAAGCAATGTTTTTTAACTTTGTATATGGATTAACTTGATGTTTGAAGACTAAAAAGAAAGTTTTATTGTCTACAACAGTAATTTGTCTTTGGTAAGATCATATTCTACAGTTAACTTTTTAGTGTTTTTCAATTTTACATGCAAAATGTTTTAAGTATGCCGAACACACTTGTGTTAATACTACCAAAGACTTTATATATTACAATTCTCTTTCCATTTCCCTACAGTTTGGTATATAATAAGTACATTTTCACAAAAAAAGATTAACATAAAATTTACACTAAAAGACAGTACACTTCACCATTAAGAATTCTTCAAAAAATAATTATGGCACAGGGTGGAAAATAATTATGGAGTCAAAGAGTTAATCCTTTGATAGCTGTGATGACTTCTCTTTGTGGAATGTCTGTATTTATGTCTAGATCATTTTCAGCCTGAGTAACATTCAGCTGCGTCTCTGGTGGTTCTTTATTCAGTGTTTTTCTGAAATGCTCTGCCCATCTTGTTTCCTGCCTCTGTGCTCTGGTGATAAGATTTCCTTGCTTGTATCTTACTAACGTAATATTGTTTACACCCCTTTTTCCGCTGAAAGTTTTTGTTCTTTTATATACTGTGCTTTGTTCATTTCTCAGTGATGCCTCTTCTGTCTGTCTTGCAAGATGGTCCAGGAATTCCTTTTTGTTGGCTCGGGTTTGACGTTTTACTTTCTTGTCCATATTCTTTGTATTTTGCACACATTTTTCTTGTGTGACTGAGTAGCAAGATACCTCTGTATGTGTGAGACTCCCTTTTATTATTAAGAATATTAATAAGTGGCCACATACATGGCTTGTGATATGCTGATGATATGGTCTTAATAAGTGATATGGTGGTGACAGAAATGTATGTGGGACAATGCCACAGCTTTAATCACCAAGGCATACCAATAACATCAAACAGAATATCCAGCTCAGAAAAAAAGATCATAGCAACCAAATAAAACATGCACTCCAGAAATGAAAAGTATCCTACCCAATAAAACTTTGTCAAAGGAAGTATTAGAAGGAGAGAAAAGGGGGGAGGGAGGGAGAGATAGAGATTGCCAGTAATTTGTAAAGCTGATAAGGACAGTCAACGAGTAACAATAATATTACCGGAGATATGCTTTTTAACAACAGAATAGTTAAGAATACTCATCATCATCATCAGTTGCCATCTCCACAACGAAGGTTGGCTGTAATGGATCTCCAACGTCTTCTGTCTCTTGTCTTGGTGGTGCACTCTGATAGACTCTTTCCTGTCCATCTCTTGATGTTGTCTTCCCACTTATAGCGCTGTCTTCCCCTTGCACGTTTGCCTTCAACTCTCCCTTCTATACTATGGACTGCTAAAAAGACTAATGATGATGTCCTGAATGAAGTCCATGAACAAGGAAGCTTAACCCATTGAACCCTGGCCACCCAGCCTGTAAAATCCCATTCCCCTGGGCTCCTGAGCAAAAAATGCACAAAAAAGACACATAAGCAAAACTAGTTACTGTGACACAACCATATGGTCAGTTTTAACTATTCTATCTCAAATTGACTGACCTGATCATCTCCAATATTCCTGCTTATTGTGCCAGTCCTCCCAGCATGTAGACCCTTCCTTTAGGCACAGATAGCTTTCACAATATTTACACCAGAATTTAGTCTTCACTTTTTTGAATGGTCTGTCTTTGTAGGCCATGTCTGGGAAGTCACTAACATGTTTGTTGAATTTGTATGCACACACAACACAAATGTTATTGCCAGTAGCTTGTGGAGACACTTGAGGATGATGCAAGCCCACATTTTGCAGCCTCTGATGTGCATCAACACGGTTGTGAAGCTTCATTGCCGCTGTTCTGTAATCGCCAATGAGTGATAAACAGATTTCATTCATGTACATACCAAATGTTCTGTAGCGTCTTCCAGTTACATTGTGGGGATTGTATTTATTCATTAGTATATAGGCATTATTGCATGCCCACATGAAAAATTTCACTATGAGCCGTCGAGGCCAGCGATAATGCCGGCGCGTTTTATTGAGACGACAAACTTGGTCGTTGACATCGCAGCCACCCATGAAAGTATTGTAGTCAATACAAAGTTGTGGAGTTTGAACATCCACAGTTGTTCCATCCTTGTTTCTCCTTCTAACAGTTCCCATTTCTGTTGGGTTATGATAATTAGATATAAAATTGACGGGTCTTTGGTCCATCCATACAAGGTAAACAATGTTATTGAAACAGACAAATTCTGATTCCCCCCTGCACATTTTCTTCTTTCCTGACAGTTCTTTTGGATAATATTTCCTATTTGTCATTGCTGTCCCTACTGCAAGTGTTCCATAATCACTGTATAACTTGTCAAAGAGAGTTACACTGTTATAAAATCTGTCCATGACAAGAACATGGTTTTTGTTTGCCAAATCACCTGAAGTCAAAATCCTGATGACGACACTACCAACAACACCGAGTTCTGGAATAACATAATCTGTTTTTCCAGTGTAAATTTCCAAATTCAGAATATAGCCCGAGCTTGCTTCACATGCCATGTAAGCCTTTATTCCCCACTTTATGGGCTTTGATTTTATGTATTGTTTGAAGGCAAGTCTGCTTTTAGTGGGGATCATGCCCTCGTCTAAACTCAAGTGTTGTGATGGTGAATAATAATATCGAAATCTTGGAAGCAACAAATTCAGCATGGGCCTTACTTTGTACAGTTTATCTGCTTTATCCAGAGCAGGGTCCTCTTCATCTACAAGATGAAGAAATGTCCATATAGCAAGAAAGCGATCGCGTTTCATTACAGTGCGAAATCCAGGAGTTTGCGAAATGAAGTTCGAAGACGAGCTGGACCAGTAATCTTCGTAACGTGGTTTATTCACACTGTGCTCCATTTGAAGACGCAGTCCAAAGAATGCTTTTACCTCTGGCACTGTTACATCTTTATAATTTTTAGCATAGTAGCTGGTTGGCTTTTTGCTTTTTACTTGCTCAGCACGTCTGTTTGTCTGCTCACACAAATTGTGCCAGAAATTACTGTCGAGGAAAAGTTCCAAAAATTCAATGGCTTTACTCTCAGGAGAAATGGAATCTGGAATATTCTTAGGGCCTATCTGTTCCACAAATGTTGTGTCTACGGTAAACATAGGTCTAAATATATTTGCGGTAGACCAACCTGTATCAAATTTACTTGATACATTGTGTGGGATGCGCCCCTTTCCACACCCCTGCACCATAGCCCGATCACCTGAGGGGCCAGGAACAGGGTTAGAACTAGCTTGATCATAATCTGATTCACAAGTTTCGTCACTCGATTCACTTTCAATGTAATTTCAGAATAATCACCATCTAAATCTAATTCATCATCCTCCGAATCATTGAGCACAAGTTCAACAGCTTGTTCTGTTGTTAGCCTTTTAGAACGGCTATTTCCTGGATTTTCAACACGCCTTTTCATTATGAAAACAGTTAAAAAATTGCAAAATATTATCACTCCGTGGGCGCCGCCATGTTGAAGTAACATTCCACAAGACATGTGTACTTCCTGACGTCATTATTTTTCACACATTTCCATTCCGGCCCCGTACTGCTAAGCTAGGTGTGTCAGGCCGAAAAAGCGGTCGCTCGGGGTACGGATTATTTACACACGGACCGAAATTTCGGGACATCGGGTTCAAAAGGTTAATATACACATCACTTGAAGTAGTGCACTTTTACTGCAAATATTCTGAGATACTATTCTACGGCCACATCATCTACATAGACAACATAATCAAAATTGCAAATGCACAACTATGTGATTAAAATGAACCACATGATATGAATAAACTACTCTTTGCTGATGATTACAGTATATTTCACAAACAAAAGCATAGAGCTACAGAAACAAATGTTGTCAATGCCATCTGCTACAGCATGACATAAACAGTGATGATTCTTTGATCCTTAGCCGCCAACCGTCAAAGCAGTCAGTGGCCATTACGCCTGGTGGCGTCTTGTAGGGCAACAACAAATTGATTCCACTTTGCTCGGTTGGCGGCCATCCTTCGTACAGTGCCCCAACTCTGGTTCATTCTTTGCATCTCAGCCTCTACAGTCCTCCGCCAAGTTGTTTTTGGTCTGCCTCTCTTTCGTTTTCCTTCAGGGGTCCATAGCATAGCTGTTCTTGTGATGGCATCGGGGTCTCTTCTGAGGACATGGCCAACCCAGCTCCAGCGTCTGCCAGCTATGATGGTGTGCATGTCCTCTTGCTTGCTCCGAGTAAGCAGATCTTGGTTGGTGATGGTATTCGGCCAAAAGATTCGGAGAATTTTTCTTTGGCATGTTGTGTGAAAAGAGGACAATTTCGACATTTCCTTCTCTGTAACTCTCCAGCTCTCCGCACCATAGAGAAGCACAGAAAGCACACAGCTCTGATATAATCCTAATTTTGTGCTTGTGCTGTACTGAGAGGACTTCCAGATGTTGTTTAGACTAAAAAAGGCTGTTCTTCCTTTGTTCATTCTGTTGTTGATGTCTCTGCTTGCTCCGCCGTCTGGTGTTACTATGCATCCTAGGTATGTGAAGGCATCTGTCTGTTCCAGTTGCTGATTCCTTACTGATATGGGCTCAGGGTTGCTCACATTGAGCGTCATGACCTCTGTCTTCTTTAGGTTGATGTTCAAGCCCACCTGCTGGCTATACTTATTAAGTCTATCCGTTTTTTCCTGGATGTGTTGATGTGAATGTGCTAGCAGTGCAATGTCATCTGCATATTCCAGATCTTCCAATGTAGAAAATGTAGTCCATCTTATTCCTCTTGGATTGCCCTCTGTTGTCTGGCGCATCACCCAGTCTATGACTGTTAAAAATAGAGTGGTTGATAAGGGGCATCCCTGTCGTACTCCTGTCTTCACTTCAAAGGTTAGGTTGCTCTGCCCAATGCTACACGTAAAGTTGGCATAAAGGCTTTTTATGATTGACACTATGCAGCTTGGAATTCCATAAGCCCTCAGTATTTTCCATAAACTGTCCCTATGTATACTGTCAAAAGCCTTTTCAAAATCAACGAAATTAATGTACAACTGTCTTTGCCATTCTGAGCACTGCTCTATAATGTTCCTGAGGGTAAATATATGATCACATCTTCTGTTCTTTCTAAATCCTGCTTGTTCTTTCCTCAGTTTGTGGTCTACTGCTTTTGAGATTCTCTGTATAATTATCCTGCCTAGTATTTTGCTGGGAACTGAGAGAAGAGTTATTCCTCTCCAATTATTGCAGTCTGCAAGATCTCCCTTCTTGGGCAATTTGACAATTATTCCTTTTCTCCACTCTGTTGGTGTTGTCTCTGTTTTCCAGACTTGTGCAAATAGTGGTTCTAATAGTTCTGCTGCTAGCTCTGGGTCTGTCTTAAATAGCTCTGCATTTAAGTTATCATGACCAGGAGCTTTTCCATTCTTTAAAAACAGTGATGAAGCAGAAGTATTAATAATGAAATACTAATAATAACTAAAATGTCAAATAAGAGAAACATTAAATTTAGTAATACCAAGCTAAAACAACTGGAAGAGTTCAAATACCTTGGCAGTATGTTACTAAAGATGAAGATTAGACAGAAGTTGAAATGTGAATTTGACAAGTCAAGAGAGTGACCTATCAGCTCACTCAATTCTGGACCATTCAAAGATTAAAATGACTACAAAGAAACATCTCATAAAAATAATATCCTTTATCTACACTATTAAATTTAACGACAGACCTGCACATCAAAGAACAATAAAGAAAAAAACAGCCCTAGTGAAAGAATACAATGGAAAAAAAAAATACAGTAAGTTGGTTTGAAACCTTCTGAGGTATCCTTGTGTATCTGTTTTAACCAGCACTGGGAGCAAAATGGAACTGATTATATTAAAGATGAAGATTCATTGCTCAAGGGTGACATTGCAAAGAAACAAATGATTAAGGTGCACGAATCTGAAGTATGTGTACTGGATTAGACATTAATAATAAACACTTTATATCAATATTCACTGCATTAGCAGAGGACCAAGAACAAAGAAGAACCTTATAACAGCAAATCAGCACAGCAAAATGAGCCACAGCTATGACAGAAGAAAAAATAGCAAAGACTGCTTAACTGTGTTACCATGAATTAAAATTTTTAACTTGGTTATATCAAGATCCCAAAATCAAATTAACAATATTAACATAACTAGAGTCACAGCCCGTCATATGACGAAAATTTAATTCAAAAGCCCCAATATTTAACGGCAATTTTATTTATTAAAATACTTGTGGAAAAATAATGTTAGATGTGAACCTCCCTAGATTTTCTGTTGTTTTAATCAGCCGTATAGTTCATAACATCACTGGGATGTTCAGATACTGTTTGATCGGAACTACAATACACCTTTAGCTCACCCGGAAGTTTTGTTATGATTTCTATATTCAGATCTGAAGCTTCCTTATTCTTGGTGCACGAAAATGACTCGTTGGAGGAAATAAACGTCCGTAGACATTAAGTGTGGGTATTTACACATCTCTAAACACTTGTATACAAAAATGCATATTTAAACAATTTAAGAAACATATTTAAACAGTTTTGCTGTAACTGTCTCTTCATCAGATACAATCCACTTAGGTGGTGACAGTGAGAATAGTTATTAACATTTTCTTCCATTTTTTTAATTCCCGTATTAAAAACCCAAATATTTGTTTTACATCCGATGTTTAACAAAGTCTGAACATGCACTCCGTTCACAGAGAGATGTTATTGTCGTATGCACACCATCCTTTGCGCATTTTTCTTTGGTGAGTGTTACTATTTTCGGGAGAGTATTAAAAAACCATAATATTTGTTTTACATCCGATGTTAAACAAAGTCTGAACATGCATGCTGTTCACATGGCGCATGCACACCAACCTTTGCACACTTTTCTTTGGCGTGTTTTACTATTTTTGGGAGCGTTACAGAGGTTTCTGACAGAAAAAGCTAGAAAACTGTATATATGACTGTCACTAAATGGATTTAACTCTTAGTATACGAGCGGCCTCTTAGAAAGGCCGATGATCGATCCCCGTCAATAGCGAAAATGCATAGGTGAATGCATGTTTAAAACCACTGAACAATTTAGTTACATGCATGATATAGGGGTTTCATTTCTTCACATTTTGATATATAACACTTTATGTTATCTTTATAAATAAATTATTTATTGCAAAATCTGTAATGGTAGTCATGAAATTAGCTCGTATACTAAGAGTTAAGTTAGAGTGTGTCCAGTGTATAGACAAGACCCTAGTATGAGATAGACTGAGAAGATAGATTTAGATGTGAAAATTATAGTGAATGTGGACAGATGAGCCTATTGGCCCGAGAGATGAGAACCGAGATTGACTCTCCCTCGCCACTTGTGACTACTATAATAGCTATAGACTCACCACCTCTTACTGCCAATAAAGGAGATAAGGTATAAATCAGGACCACAGACACCACTATACAGACAACATATAGGTACCGTATAGTTAGCTATAAATTAGAGAACCTGATCCAGTGGACATTTATATAGTTTTATTACAAAAAAATATAATCAACATAATCAAATCACATAGAAACAAAATCAGTAATATGCAATGTTGCACAGACCTGAAAACAAGAAAAACAATTAAATTGGTAGATACTAGAAAACAACCACTTTCACTCCTTCTTTCACCCTGCTGGGGAAAAATAGAACGATTACCGAGTTAACCACAATTAACTTTAGCCACCACTCCCTACTACAATCTATTTCCTACTGTCACTGTCCTGCTGACACTGCCTAAACTATTGTCTACACACACACAGCTTCCAGGCTCTTTAGGCGATATACACGCCGCTAATTTAACACCATTGGACTGCTACCCTAGTAGACTTAGATTACAAATATGGCTCAGAGTCTATCCATCTAATGGATAATAAAAGACCCTACTGGTCCTGTCTATTTTCTCCCTCCTTCTCTCTCTCTCTCTCCGCCTGGTCTCAGTGTCTCTCTAACACTCGACGTCTGCTGATGTGGCATCTCCATTATGCCTCTTCTCTTGATAACGTTCAGAACCAGGAATGATATCCCTGTCTCCTGCTTCTGATTTCTGCACTGATGACTTGGGTTTCAAGCTCGAGGTACTTGAATCATTTGTAGAAGCTTCACGGCTGCTGACCGACTTCTTACTTGCCCCGTTAACCCGCTCAAGGTTTAGGGACAAACAGCTTTATTATGGCTGTATAACTTTAGACCAATCTCCCAGCCACGTGCTGTTGTCGGAGTGGTATAATGAGCTAAGAGCTCTGGATTAAAGACAAATCCTGTACCCAGCTGAAGGTTGTCTTCGCTGCCTGGGAACATATGGTATTTCTTGCACTTTTTCCGATCTCTCAAGCTATATGCTCCTGAGATGACAACTTGCAGTTGTAAAGGACAGAGGCTGGTTGCCCCTCCTACAGACCGTGAAAAACTCGCTGTGGAACAAACAACACAACAGCTATATAAAATGTCAAAAGTTACACATCTCAAACACTAAACTCCCTTCTCCCTTTATATCAATTACAGCTCCCCTTCTCTATTCCCGCTATGCACAACGATACAAAATATTTATGCCCCAAAAGGTCAACCTCCCAGGCAATCCCCTCTCTCCCGTTTCCAAAGTAAACATCGGCTGACCCAGATCTTTTTGTTCTGCATGACTAGCCACGTGTCACAACAATTTTTCACTGAGGACATACCTGTCCGAAAATACTAGGGTTACTTTTCTCCCTGACCCTAGGTGTACATTTATCAATACAAAATTTAATCTAGGCAGGCTGAAACCTGTCTCAGAAAACACTTCCCTTATCAAAATAAAATCTACATCTCTTGAAAATAAAAGGAAAATCCCATTACAGAAATATTGATTACATCTCGTGTCTTCTCAACAATAAAAATGCACAATAAATAATGTACGCCAAAATTATGCTAGCGTATTTAAACTGCAATTAAACTATAAACAATCGAGGTTATCAATGTATCCCCCTGTAGTTAAATACACGTGTTCCTGTGTTCAACATAATGTTAACTTCACCCTTCTCTAGGTAACATTCCTGAATTAAAACTCAATACAATAACAGTGCCCACGTGCTTAAAATTTACAAAATCCCGCTCCCGTTTATATACAGAAGTTTATCATAAATCAAAGATGCGGGTTTTTCCTACCAACCTTCTTTAAAAAATTTAGACCTTCTTTTAAATATTACGGAGCTCACATTAACTGTCTCAAAATCGTTACACACTCCTAGCTATGGCTATTATCATATAAAGACTTCTCTGCACCTCTTACATTAAATACTTTCTCTGAGATCGTAATTGATGGCCCTTCGGTTTAAGAACTAAATTAAAACCTCCTGAGGAAAGCTAATACTTTAACCGGCTAGTCTCTATTAGAAGCGAATTACAAGTACCACGCTAAATAGTTATGGCTTACCCAATAGATCAAATTTCTCACTGAAGAGCAAGTGCTATGACGTAGATTCTCACGGCTGAATATTCTTTGGACAAAAGGGACCCACAATTAATTTCCTCTAGTATTTATTACAGACCACGAGGCCAGATACGTCATCGTTGGCGTTCCTCTCCGACCAATGAAAACCCTACAAAATTAAACAACCGAGCCTCCGCCAATAGATTTGAAAGCAACGCGTGAGTCATAAGATACAGACCGCATGTCCAAATAAATTGCGTCACATTACGCGACGACCGCGATTCTTTTTAACAAAGAAACTGTGATTCCCTGATCGCGATTATCTAGCAAACAGAGCTGGTGAAAAACGAACTGGTGAAAATCTAATATTCTCCCATGTAGTCTCTATTAAAACCGCAATTATTAACCCTACAGAAAAAGACCAAACTCAATATATTACAAAGAGAAATGCATGGGAAACACATATAGTTTTCAGAGAGAAGAAGACTGAATCAACTCATATAGTTACAGAGAAAAGAAGGCTGGGACCTGTTGAAAATAAAAGTCACAGTAACTCTATCACAATGACTAGCAATAACCCGTCAAAATTGACAGGTTTTTAATTATAGTGTTGTGGTGTCTGCCCATGCACACCACATGTTAGATTTATTGAGTTGGAGTCAGTGCTGATAAATGCGGCACTATTGGGAATATTGAAAGTGAGGTGCACCAGAAAAATGATGTATGAATGTTTTGTGTAGTACCAAGGTGTTTACGAAAACCCTTGAACAGTGTGGCAGCTGTGTTTTGGCTGTGTTTCAATTTGCGTTCCAATGGGAACCCATTACGAAGTGTTCCCCTTTCTTAAAGTATGTGGATTGTATAACAAAAGGAATACTCTTGGAACAGGGTTAATCCTGTCATGATGATATTTTCTGAGAATATGGATCAATCTTTACGAATGGATATGTATGTTACAATGGATACACATAGGTTTATTAAAGAAAATTGAGTTCGTTTATGAAGGAAAACTGTCTTATTTCCTTGTCGTTGATTAGGTCATTTACAGAGCCCTTATTTATGTTGTTGGATTTCGGGAGAATGCACATAATCATTAGGAGATTTCACCCTAGATGTAATAGAGCAACGAGCAGTAATATACTGTATAACAACAGAATGAGCAATCAAGTACAAACTAACATAATGAGTATAGGTTTCGAGTGTGGACAGGGGGAGCTATTTACCTGAAATAATAATAAAACGAACTCAAAATGTGGAGAGAGCGCCCCACCACAAGTGTGTTGTTTCTGTTACATGTATTACAGACGGTACTATTACTACTGTGGTCATTTCATTGCAGGCGACCATCATTAGATATTTGTAGTGAAAATTATATGGATGTATTAAATATGAAGACATGGAGTAACCTTCCTAAATGACATGTGGAGCGGTGATAATGATCTAATGGACCGGAAATTGACTAATCAACTAACATTTCTTTTATGACAACATGTCTCGTAATTGTTCGTGCATCTTTTAAAATCTTGACTTTCCATAATCAAACTATTCATGCACACCGTCATTTGCGCACTTTTCTATTTTCGAGAGAGTACATATAACAGAAACAATACAATTATTGTCTAACTTTCAACCACAGTTGCACCCCTTAACTGTGGTTGAAAGTTAATGTACGCTCTCTCGAAAATAGAAAAGTGTGCAAATGACGGTGTGCATGATGTGACCAACTGACGTACTTACGGCAGGAATTATGGTATTGGATGATACCAAGACACAAAGATTTAAAAACAGCAGTAGCTCTAATGGGAATTAAACTCTGGGTAACTTCTTGTCATCTGCATTCAATAACTGGCAGTAGCAGTATGATGTAATTATAAGAGAATGGCATAAGGAGCATGTAAGGTTGGATTAAACAGTATTAATGCTTTTTATGATATGATAGACTGGAGAAAGTAACAAGAACGTATGGGATGGAAATTAATATAGAAAAAAGCAAGATATTGGTGAATAGCCATAAGAAACATGTTCCGACCAACATTACGTTAAATGGGCAAACGTTAGAAGAAGTTAACACCTTTAAATATCTCGGGTCCACTATATGTAGTGATGGAAGATCAATTAAAGAAATCAAGACAAGACTTGAGATGGCCTCAGCTGCCATGACAAGGTTGAATGTGATCTGGAAAAGTAACATCAGTTTTCCTGTGAAGATCAAATTATACAAATCACTTGTATTATCTATTCTCTGTATGGGTGTGAGGGCTGGACACTCACTGCAGATACGGAGCGAAGGATTCAGGCTTTCGAGCATAAATGTTATAGAAGAATTTTGCGCATTTGCTATAAAGAGCACAAAACAAATGTCTATGTTAGAGAGAAGATAAACACCTATGCAGGCCACCAAGAACCACTTTTGTCAATAGTGAAACGTCGAAAGCTTGCCTGGTTTGGGCATGTAACTCGTCATGACTCCCTTTCGAAAACGATCCTTCAGGGAACAGTCGAAGGTAAACGGAGAAGAGGAAGGCAGAGAAAATCCTGGGCTGATAACATCAAAGAATGGGCAGGACACGGTTTTTCCACACTTGTACGCATTGCTGAGGATAGAGAGCAGTGGAGGACCCTGTCTGCTGATGCTTCCACCATGGCACCCCTACGACCCATGACGGGTTATGGGCTGAGATGATGATGATGATATGATAAATAGAAGATCAGTTAGCTTGACAGTGACAAGCTTACAAAAACCTATGTATTCATATTTGATTTTTATATTCTTGTTCTTCAGCTATATGGAAGACCATAATAACTGTCTTGCTGACTAATACACCTGTGGTTTGAAGTGCCTAGAAGTATTAGCTTATGATATAGCACACATCTCTAAAAGATCTGAACAAAAAACACTAGGAGTTTATACGAAGCTCACCACTTGCTCTACGCTGTCACTCCGTATAAGCCTCCTTTTGAGATCCGTATCAAGGTTCCACGTATCGAGGACATGCTGAACTTTTTGTTTAATCAACATTTGAACAGTCTGGTGGGCCTGGAATTTCTGCTCACTTTGACGTTTCCGCTCATTCAACCTGTATGCAACATTTTCCAATTCAGTCAGAGCCAATTGAAGGGCCCTGCGGTCATCATGGTTTTGAGGTGTAAGCTTGATTAAGTCCTAATGATAAAAGCAAAAACAAGAAAGTTGTGGGACGCTTCAAATAAGTTCATGTTTAGTGATATATTTTCAAACATGATGCTACAGATTCAGTTATTTATTTATGATAATGTTTACTCCATTTAGCAAATTTCTGCCATTATATTTGTTCCTTTTTCTTTTCAAATGCTAAGACTTAGTATTAGATGAAAGATCATTCAGTAAGTTTAGCAAAGGTGAAGACATTATTAAAGCTGGATAATTTTATATGAAGTTATATTATGGTGGTCATTCAGTTATTTTAGTAATGGTGAAGAGAGTATTACAGTTGGACTGTGTGATATTAAGTTATACTGTATATGCTTGAAACTGATTGCCTGGAATACCAACTTCTGCATGAGAAAATTAAAAGCCTGTGTCTGAGAAAACTCAAAGTCTGTGTGGACTACTTTATCAACATCCAGTTTAAATGCAATGATGACCATTAGTTCAGCTTACAAAATATACCAGTTGTAACAAGCTGTAATGGATAAATTAACAAAAGGAAATACTCAGCAATGGTGATACATAACATGACTCAAGGAAAGGATAACACCTGTTATTTTAAATAAAAGAAACTGACCTAAATTATAATTTCATTCATTATTTCATTATTAATTGCTCAAGCTCAAGCTGTCACTGTTATAGTTGTGGTAAAGTGGGATGTTATAAATATTTATAGGGGACTTAGTGTACTGACTGAGATCAGCTGTGAAGGTATCTGTATCTAATAGGTGTAGTGTTTTGCAGATAACCTTACTTGCTACCACATTATACCTCAGTCAGAATTATTCTGGAATATTGTGATGACTACGTTAAATGTCTAGGGTATGTATTTGATGAAGTGTAAGTCACAACAACAACAGACAGATAAACAATTTAATTTATTCCACCACACTTGACAACACTGTGACACTCACACACATTTAACACTCTATAAGAATATCTTAAATAAGTCACTAGTAAATTTTCAAATATCAATATGTATTAAGTTAAAAAAGTTAGTTGCTTATCCTTTACAGGACGTGGCAATCAAACCCAGCTTTTATTGGCTGTTTGTGATTTTTCTAGGCAATTTTTACGTCCAGTAGTTTGCCATTGCTTTCTGAACGGTACGGCGCTTATACCATTGTTAAAAATCCACACAAAGCGATCTGCTACCAAACCGCCTGCAGCAGGTTTCGAACCTGGTATATCTGGATTATGAAACTGCGTTCATATCCATTAGGCCACAGACGCCGACATGTATTAAGTACTTTCATTAATATATGTGTCCTGATTCAAATACAAAATGAACCAGGAATCACAATCAATTTTAATTACAATTTATATGTACAGAATTTATCAATATGAACCTTGTAGTGACATATTTTATTAATATTATACTATGTGTGTCAGTTGTGTAGTGGTACCAAGAGGTAATACTGGTTTTGTATTTTCAAGCTATGTTGGTATTTGTCATCATGACTTCAAGTGTTTGTTTCTGTTGGAACTAGTATTGGAGATGTTCTCAGTTCCTGGCATTAAAACAATTAATTTTCCCTCTGTTTTATTATAAAGTCACTTTTAGAGGGGGGGCATAATGTTGAGCTCCTCTGGCCACAGACTCTTATCTTTCTTGATGGCGGCAGGAAAAGACTCCTCTGCTCGATAGCCTCCCTGTGTTCTGGAGACACCTCACTGGTCACTATCTGGACCCAGGAGTATGCTGTCAGCCTCTAGATTCAGCAAAGATCAGACCAGGTGCTGCTCAATAACTTTAGGACCACGGTCCCTGAAACAAGAAGGTTGTACCTCCTACTTCAGAACTAATTTATAATAACCTTCCAGACTGACCACAATACATAACAAACACTGAGTTCAGAGCGGTAGGCCAACTGTCAGCTTCCTCTGAAATAATTTTCACCAGTATACTCCTCCCTAATGGTTACTACGCCTCTGCAATTCCAGCATTATTTCTTTCAAGTCAATAAGATAGGTGTCAGTGTACTGTTTGGCAATTCCATGTAGTTTTACTTTCCTCCAAAACCTTCTGTTCAGGTTGGAGCACTATATAGGCTTTACCTCATTTTCGCTACTGAACCACAATTATATACAGTCATAAATTATCAATTTACATTCAATTTTCATTAAAAAGATATCAAATATTTCAAGCTTACCACAATTCATGGAAATAATACACAGTTACGTTGACTGGCAATGAATATAGCACAATTTCGATCTGCCGATGTCCCAGGCTTTTATTTAGAAAAATATGCACTGGCGCTCAACGCACTGGTTCTTTAGTAAGTTTATTTGAAAATGTGGTCCTGACCTGACGCCTCTGATTGACTATATTCGCAGGTCTAACCAATCGAGCCATGTTTACCCAGCTTTTCAAAAAAGTACTCCTACTCACATTTCCCCTAACAACAAAGAAGTAGTATTTATAGTCCGACTAATCGTGTTTAGCCTTACATTTACTTTCCGCCAATCAAATAGGAGGTAACATGTCAGCCTATTTCCCGTACAATGGTGGTGTGAAAATCTGCCACTGAGCGATTCTGATTTTTGGTGTTGTCTGACAGCACCCCCATTTTATTTTGGCTATAACTTGTTAATTCCTAGACTATTTGCATAACACTTAACATATTCTTTGTCAGCAAGTCCTAAGGAACCCAAATATATAAGTTTTATGGGGCTAAGGGGCTGCGTTCAAAATATGTATTTTCTTCTACCTCCCGTTCACTTCGATCGATGTGGTGTCTGGGTACTGTAATGTTTTCAAACGTAAACCAGTATAATGTCATGTTTTCTAATAAGCGTTTTTCAGGTTTTTAAACCTAACTCGTATGGGTAGTGTTTTTTATCACGGTCGATTTGAAAAAAGGCTAGTGCTTGTGGCCTTACACGCGTGATGGTAGTAATTGTGTATCGCGAGACTGTGGTAGTATTGCCTGCGTTCCGGCTTTCAGCCCCTCCCTTTCTTTCTATCCTTAGTCCATCTGTCTTTCGTTTTTAGTAACATAGTGTATAAAATGACATGAATGGAATTTTAAATATAGGTCAGCTTGCGTATCTCAAGGTTTTTCTTAGAAAGGCAGTACACGTTTCATTGAAGAAAGCGTGTAGTGATGCAGTAGGCTTTTACTATCAACGTGAAACGTTACAATTTGCAGACGAAGTAGAAAACAAGGGGGATTTCGAGTACAGTCATTGTGACAGCACTGTTCTTTACCATTCTTCTTTCCTTTTATTAAATTTATTTGTTAGGCTTTACATTTACGTTTTAATTTATATATGTGGATTAGAATTTCTCACGACAAATCCTCCCCACTTAAAACAGACGTTATATGTCAGTCTATAATTCTATATACACATAGAGAAATTTATTATTATTCCTGGGGTTTAGGGTGATTCTCATCACACGGATGGCGGCTTAAAAAATCCGATCCCAGATTTGTTTTTCCACTTATATACTCTATGCTAAACTCAAATGGCTGCATCAATAAAGACCAACGGAGTAATCTAGAATTCTCATGTCTAGCCTGTGCTAGAAACGACAAAGGTTTGTGATCCGTTTGCAACTTAAATGCCTTCCCATACAGATAAATATTGAATTTCTTTATCGCCCATATTACTGCAAGACATTCTTTTTCGCTAGTCGAGTAATTGGTTTCAGCTTTATTCAACTTTCTGCTAGCATATGCCACTGGGCTTAATTCCCCATCCAATGCATCTGATTTCTGTAGCAGAGTTGCACCTAACCCAATATTACTGGCATCCGTCCTTACTATGAATTCTTGACTTAAGTCAGGTAATTTCAAAATAGGTTTACTTGTGAGCTTTTCCTTCAATTCTTGGTAAGCCATTTCACATTGTGGTGTCCATGTAATTCGATCTGGATTTCCTTTACGTGTCAAATCAGTTAACGGTGCACATATGGAATTAAAGTTTTTGATATACTTTTGATAGAAACCACATAATGAGACAAAGGATCTCACGTCTTTCTTGGTTTGTGGTCTCGGGGCTTTCTTTAGTTTCTCTAAATTCTTTGGGTCAGGGGTCATGTTTCCCTGATAAACTGTGTGTCCCAAGAATTCCAATTCTTTACATCCAACGCAACATTTGGTTGGTCGGGCTGTTAAATTCGCTTCCCTAAGTCGATTAAACAGCATGTTCAGAGAGTCAATGTGTTCCTCAAATGTTTCTGTTGCTATAAGGATATCATCCATGAAATTTGTGATACATGGATTATTCAGAGGGTCCAATAATTTTCTCATCATTCTAGAGAAGACACTAGGCGCATTCTTCAATCCAAATGGCAATCTGTTAAACTCATAGTGTCCTTCTGAGGTACTAAAAGCTAGGTATGGTCTAACCTCAGGCTTTACTGGAATCTGATAGTATCCTTTACTCAGATCCACTTTTGAGAAATATTTAGCTTTATTTAGTCTGGCAAACAACTGATTTGTATCCGGCAATGGATCCACCTGTCCTTCTGTAATAGCATTCAGTCTCCTGTAATCTATACAGAGTCTATGTTCTCCAGAGGGTTTCCTTAAGAGTACAACACCGGAACTATACGAAGATTCACTGTGTGAAATAATTCCTTCCTTCAACAAATAGTCTATCTCTTCCTTCAAAGCTTTCTCCTTAGCAAAAGGAATCGAATAGGGTTTCATACAGGCAGGTGTGGGGTCTATCAGTTTCATATCATATTCCAATAGTTTGTATGCCCTGGTCGGTCTGTTAACACCTCTGCATGATTATCTAGAACCTGTTGCACTCTCTCTTTCTGAGTTTTCGTTAAATGTGTACTGATTTTCACCTGTGCCGCTGTCTCACAGGGGTGTAATGGATATTCAAATGATGAAAGTGGTTCCTTTTTCATCTCCATGGCGATGGACAAGGTCAACAAGTGTGTCTCTTCCTGATGTTCTCTTTCCAAATATTTCTTCAGGAGATTCACATGATAGATTTTTTCTTTCCCCTTCTTATCTATCTTATAATTGGTTCTAGACACCTTCTCTAGAACTGTATATGGACCTTGCCATCCAATTTGTAACTTATTCTGACTACCGGGCAGAAGAAGCAGTACCTTCTCTCCCACAGCCAAATCTCTGTCTTTAGCTTTCCTGTTATAATAGGCAGCATGTTTCTTCCTGGCTTGTTTCAAATTTTCATTGGCAAGTTTCCAGCCAGTTTTTAAACGAGTGGTCAGCTCATTCACATATTGGTATGAGGATGTAATATTTTCCTCTGCCTTTTCATCAGTCCACGTTCTTAACAGCGCTACATATGGACCTTTAATTTTGTGGACCTATTTGTCCATGCACCGGTATGGTCTCTTCCACTCGAAGCGCTATAGTGATGATTTTTCTTCCCAGAATTATCATGCACAAAACGACCGCTACCAATTTTTCTCTTGGGGCTTTCTCCCCACTTAAAATTCTTGATGAGAGATTTCCTCTCTACATCCTCTTCCTCCAGTTTGTTTAAGTCCGATTGAGGGATTTTCGGCTTATCCTGGGGTAAGACATCTTTTTGCACTCTCCGCATAGTGGCCATTGTAAAACAGTTAAGTGAAGCTTGTCCGTGAAAAGGGGCTTCCCATTCCCTTTGGTCCACTTTATCAAATTTATTTTTCCTTTTATTATCAGGCCTAATTTTGCCCCGTGGCGTGTCCAGGTCCTGATCAATGTTCCCACTTGTGGGTGTTCCCTCATGTGCTATGCTACACCTTTCTACAAAATTCTCAATGTCCCATCTTGCCTTGGGCCAATAATAATTGTGAGCCACCTTTTGGATGATGGTACCTATTTTCTCATGGTCCCCATCTGGTTTCACATGTAGGCTCCTTATTAATTCTGCCCTATATCTTTTAGGAAGTACCAGCTGTCCGTGACCTTTGGATCTAGCTCCAGTCTTCCTATACATCAACTTGTTTTTCATGTAAAAATCTCCCTTGCCTGGAGTTGTATGACAAGTTGACAATTTCCTGAAACAAGGCTTGAGGGTCTTATCCCCAGCCTGTGCCTTCCTCATCTCTTCTGGAGTGGTATCTAACAGAATATCCTCCTCCTTTCTTGAGGTCGACCTGACCTGAAGGGTTGCCATAACTATAGGGTTCCTTCTGCAACGGTCAGTGTCATGATTGTTCATCTTACAATTTTTACACCACCTTTTCCCTTGGTTGAAAGATTTTCTTTCATCATATTTCCTTTCATCGAATTGTGGGGTTTTATTTTTATTGTCATACCGTGGCCTATCAAATTGGTGCTTACCTTTGTTTTGATCTCTAGGATCAAATTTATTAAAGTTCTGTGGTGCCCTAAAATTTTCCACCTGTTTCTTTTTATTACCTGATACCTCTGCCTGAGCTGCTTGATACCTTTCAGCAACATTTAGCAACTCACCCAGCCTCTCTGCACCTTGTTCCATGAGAAACTTTCTCAGGTCTGGAGCCATGGACTCTCTAACCGTGCAGAGAACTGGTGATAGGTTTCACCTGACAGTAGTTTAGCATTCCTAAATTTTTTCCTATAAAATTCTGCGTTCTTTTCATATCTTAACAAAAGAGCCTGCTTTAGCATGTCATAATTTTCCTGATCACCTCTGCTCATTTTGGCAAAAACTTCATAAGCTGCCCCACGAAGACCTTGAGATAACTTTAAGCTCCACCTTTCTCTCTCTAACCCATATGTGGTAGCTAATAGTTCATATCTATTTAGATAGCTCTCAATATCATCGTCTTTCTCAACAAAATAATCTAAATGAAAGTTCATAGCTGAGGTTGAGGCTCCCTGACTAGCAGTGGCATCAGAGGTAAAGGGACTGGCACCATTTTCAGGAGCATGGCCTTGAAACTCAAACTCCCTTAGTCGTAACTCATGTTCCCTTTGTAATCTCTTCTCCTCCTTTTCTGCTTCCCTCTCTGCAGCTAATCTCTTGTCTTCCCTTTCTGCAGCCTGTCTTCTTTCCTCGGCTTCCAATGCTTTAGCCTCTTTGTCAGCCTCAATCTGCAACCTCTTAGTCTCAGCCTCTATTCTCTTATCTTCGGCCAACCTTTCAGATTCTAATTTTCTTTCGGCCTCTTTTTCTAATCTTCTTTCTTCCCGTTCAATATATTTGTCACATTCAGCAGTGACATAAGCAATCATAATTTGCCCGCCCATTCCTAACTCTTTCGCAGTCTGTACAGCAGCAGATCGAAATTTTGCCAAATCGGCCATTGTCTAACATGCAATTGTAAACAATTCAATCTTTCAATAATTATCTAAGGACACTACAGGCACTGAGAGCTCAACCTTATTTATTTTCACCCAAGGATACCTTTTAAATTGTATTATTCCCTGAAGTGAATTACCCCCAATATTTATAATAGGGAAAGATTCAAAATCCCGGACAGGACCCCAATATATGTGGTAAAGTGGGATGTTATAAATATTTATAGGGGACTTAGTGTACTGACTGAGATCAGCTGTGAAGGTATCTGTATCTAATAGGTGTAGTGTTTTGCAGATAACCTTACTTGCTACCACATTATACCTCAGTCAGAATTATTCTGGAATATTGTGATGACTACGTTAAATGTCTAGGGTATGTATTTGATGAAGTGTAAGTCACAACAACAACAGACAGATAAACAATTTAATTTATTCCACCACACTTGACAACACTGTGACACTCACACACATTTAACACTCTATAAGAATATCTTAAATGAGTCACTGGTAAATTTTCAAATATCAATATGTATTAAGTACTTTCATTAATATATGTGTCCTGATTCAAATACAAAATGAACCAGGAATCACAATCAATTTTAATTACAATTTATATGTACAGAATTTATCAATATGAACCTTGTAGTGACATATTTTATTAATATTATCCTATGTGTGTCAGTTGTGTAGTAGTACTATGAGGTAATACTGGTTTTGTTTTTTCAAGCTATGTTGGTATTTGTCATCATGACTTCAAGTGTTTGTTTCTGTTGGAACTAGTATTGGAGATGTTCTCAGTTCCTGGCATTAAAACAATTATTTCCCTCTGTTTTATTATAAAGTCACTTTTAGAGGGGGGCATAATGTTGAGCTCCTCTGGCCACAGACTCTTATCTTTCGTGATGGCGGCAGGAAAAGACTCCTCTGCTCGATAGCCTCCCTGTGTTCTGGAGACACCTCACTGGTCACTATCTGGACCCAGGAGTATGCTGTCAGCCTCTAGATTCAGCAAAGCTCAGACCAGGTGCTGCTCAATAACTTTAGGACCACGGTCCCTGAAACAAGAAGGTTGTACCTCCTACTTCAGAACTAATTTATAATAACCTTCCAGACTGACCACAATACATAACAAACACTGAGTTCAGAGCGGTAGGCCAACTGTCAGCTTCCTCTGAAATAATTTCACCAGTATACTCCTCCCTAATGGTTACTACGCCTCTGCAATTCCAGCATTATTTCTTTCTAGTCAATAAGATAGGTGTCAGTGTACTGTTTGGCAATTCCATGTAGTTTTACTTTCCTCCGACACCTTCTGTTCAGGTTGGAGCACTATATAGGCTTTACCTCATTTTCGCTACTGAACCACACATATATACAGTCATAAATTATCAATTTACATTCAATTTTCATTAAAAAGATATCAAATATTTCAAGCTTACCACAATTCATGGAAATAATACACAGTTACGTTGACTGGCAATGAATATAGCACAATTTCGATCTGCCGATGTCCCAGGCTTTTATTTAGAAAAATATGCACTGGCGCTCAACGCACTGGTTCTTTAGTAAGTTTATTTGAAAATGTGGTCCTGACCTGACGCCTCTGATTGACTTTATTCGCAGGTCTAACCAATCGAGCCATGTTTACCCAGCTTTTCAAAAAAGTACTCCTACTCACGTTTCCCCTAACAACAAAGAAGTAGTATTTATAGTCCGACTAATCGTGTTTAGCCTTACATTTACTTTCCGCCAATCAAATAGGAGGTAACATGTCAGCCTATTTCCCGTACAATGGTGGTGTGAAAATCTGCCACTGAGCGATTCTGATTTTTGGTGTTGTCTGACAGCACCCCCCATTTTATTTTGGCTATAACTTGTTAATTCCTAGACTATTTGCATAACACTTAACATATTCTTTGTCAGCAAGTCCTAAGGAACCCAAATATATAAGTTTTATGGGGCTAAGGGGCTGCGTTCAAAATATGTATTTTCTTCTACCTCCCGTTCACTTCGATCGATGTGGTGTCTGGGTACTGTAATGTTTTCAAACGTAAACCAGTATAATGTCATGTTTTCTAATAAGCGTTTTTCAGGTTTTTAAACCTAACTCGTATGGGTAGTGTTTTTTATCACGGTCGATTTGAAAAAAAAAAGTTAGTGCTTGTGGCCTTACACGCGTGATGGTAGTAATTGTGTATTGTGAGACTGTGGTAGTATTGCCTGCGTTCCGGCTTTCAGCCCCTCCCTTTCTTTCTATCCTTAGTCCATCTGTCTTTCGTTTTTAGTAACATAGTGTATAAAATGACATGAATGGAATTTTAAATATAGGTCAGCTTGCGTATCTCAAGGTTTTTCTTAGAAAGGCAGTATACGTTTCATTGAAGAAAGCGTGTAGTGATGCAGTAGGCTTTTACTATCAACGTGAAACGTTACAATTCGCAGACGAAGTAGAAAACAAGGGGGATTTCGAGTACAGTCATTGTGACAGCACTGTTCTTTACCATTCTTCTTTCCTTTTATTAAATTTATTTGTTAGGCTTTACATTTACGTTTTAATTTATATAGGTGGATTAGAATTTCTCACGACAATAGTATTCCCTGTAAACCAATCATTCACACCTGATTGGGTAATAAAATTATTCACTGGTTAATTGCTGCGTATTCCTTGCTAATTTAAAAACACATGCAGCATATCAATAACCATAATAGCAGACATGACACTGTTGACTACCAGTCAAACTTTATGCTCTTTCCCCACTCACTCTCCCGTGTCCACTTGAGTCAGTTTCAGTCCTTCTTTGAGCTAATGGGCTAATATTATCTAAATCATAAATTTAACATGCTGTGGCATGTCTGTCCAGCTGGCATGGCAAATGTGATTCTTCTTTGTTCCCTCTCAAATAACCACATCTATTTCTCTATTAAAGTTGGAAGTCTGTCTCAGCCTTCTCTCATGACCATACAGTTTATCCCTCAAATGGTTTAGTGGATGCCAAGGCTGTCAAATCTGCTCCTCTTGTGGAGCAGACAGCCTTGGAAGATGTGTTTCTCTGATTGTTTGTCTTCCCAGCGTGGACACATATCTACCTGCCCAATTTTTAACATCTTGAACAGATTACTTTTGAGTCTACAGTGGCTGGTTCTTAGTCTGAAAATTACCACTTGATCTCTTCTTTGTAAAGAGTAGTATGTCAATCTGCTCTTCTTGTCTGTGACAGCCTTAGAGGACATGCTCTACTGTGTGTTTGTCTTCCCCATATGGACATGTCTGCCTGTCCAATTTTTAAATTGTTGCACAGATGGTATTTGAGTCTGCAGTGGTCGGTTCTCAGTCTGAAAATTATCACCTGATAATGATACCAGAAGGTCTCTTCGTTACGAACAGTATGCTTTTATTAAACCTATTTTTCACAATTATTTTTATTATTCCTTTTATCTCTTCATATGTTACCCTGTCTGCTGTTCAAATTCTGCTTCCTCCTTCTTTGGTAAGTCTATAGGACTTCTCATTTCCATATATTTTACAGCGGGAAGGAATCCACTCTACTTTCACTTCGCTGAATTTGTAGCTGTTTCAATTAGTGCCTCTGACAGGCTGTCAAATTTGTTGTTTTTATGGTTTCTTTGGGCAGTAATGATTGATTGAGAATCTGTGAGGAACACTCTCATTTCTCTAGCATAACCTTAGTTTTCCACAATGGTTACTGCAACTGTTTCTTATGCTTCTGCCTAAGCAAGTCAAAAGAAACTAATGTGGTACCTTGAAAGAAAGCAATGGATTACACCCCAATAGACTGATTTTAGACAACACAGGATCAGTTAATACATCTTCTTCTTTGATCCTCAGCCGCCGACCGTCAAAGCAGTCAGTGGCCATCACGCCTAGTGGCGTCTTGTAGGGCAACAACAAATTGATTCCACTTTGCTCGGTCGGTGGCCATCCTTCGCACAGCGCCCCAACCCCGGTTCACTCCCCGCATCTCAGCCTCCACAGTCCTCCGCCAGGTTGTTTCCGGTCGGCCTCCCCCTCGCCTTCCCCCAGGGGTCCAAAGCACAGCTGTTCCCGCGATGGCACCAGGGTCTCCCCCGAGGACATGGCCAACCCAGCCCCAGCGTCCGCCAGCCATGATGGCACGCATGTCCTCCCGCTCGCTCTGAGCAAGCAGACCCCGGTTGGCAACGGCACTCGGCCAAAAGATTCGGTAATCTCTCCTAGGCATGCTGTGTGAAAAGAGGACAACCTCGACATCTCCCTCTCTGCAACCCTCCAGCACTCCGCACCACAGAGAAGCACAGAAAGCACACAGCTCTGACACAAGGAATCTGTAGGCATGTGTACAAACAGGTAAACCCTCTTCCTTCAGAAAAGGTGTACCAGAGTGCATATACAAGGACATCTAAGCCAAAGAAGGAAATTAGAACCTGAAGTACCCCAAGGTTGTCACCCAACTTTTAGTGAAATGTATCCAATGTACTTTTTGTTGGCTAATGCCAGATATGTGCAGCTATGACAAGCATATATTGTTGAAGGAAATGTAGGGCCTATAAGAGGTTTAATTTCCAAATCTATGTTTTATTTTCCCTCTCTTTAAAGTATTACAGAAATGACTAGGCCCAATAAATAAGGCCACCAAACTCAAGCTTAACCTTCTCTTTCCTGAATGACTGCTAGCACTATATCAGAGACCTTACATTGACACTAATGACCAACTATTACCAAGCAACCAACTGTTCTATGAATCGTTCGCCGGTCAACATTTTGTCTTCATGCAGTCCTACTCATTACTGTGATTTTTGCATTTGTATTTTCCTGAGGAAAGCCTGGTTCTGTGTCTACACATTTTGTCATTTGGTTCTTGTGAATCCATAAAACAGTCACTTTTCCCTTTGTCCTATTTTTCATTGAATAACTAGTTGCCTGTGAACAATACCAGTTGCCGGGAACAAATAACCCTTGCCTGTGAACAACACTAGCTACCACTAAGCTACACCAGAGTTGCCAGTTTCCATTTTTTTAACGCCTAATTTCAGAAGTCTGGTTTTTTATTTTTTTGGAAAGCGTCTGGTGTCCGAAAACTTGTTTGGCTTTTGGGTTTTTTCCCTGGCTTTATTTATTTATGTTTTTTTTTTTTTTTTATTTTAAACAAGCTAAAACTGCTTCTGTGGTCAAACTATTGATTTTAGGAGCAGGAAACATGCTATCATCACAAATGAATCTAGTGATGTTCCAAAACAGAAACGTGTATCTTGGCACACTTTTTGAGTTATAAGACAAATATGATTTAATCTGGATTTCTAAGTTTAATTCCAGTGTGAGAGGCTATGGAAGAAAACATATTCAGTTTGAATTAGGAAGAAATTATGAGATATGTACAGAGTCTGATGAACCATATCGGTTTTGCATTGGAAGGTGCATCAACTATGATTGGTATTTCACTTAGTAAAAATTATTGCCAACTGCATTTTGGATGCATGCCCACTTACAACTCCCATGTTTCTGAAAACTTTGCTGTCATACACTATCAAGAAGATAACTGCATAAAAATGGTAAATTTTAGCACAAAGATGCAAGAAACAATAAAAAACACCTCGCTAAAATTTTTGCAGTCATCAAGCTGTGGATAAGAGTAGGTAGTGAATGACTGTGGAAAACTGTTATAAGAATCACTATGTATGACATCAAGTCAAACCATTCTAAACCAGCCTCCTCCTGGTGAGGCAATGTTAACATGTTAATAAGTGACTCCGAATCTCTGAAATACCCTTACAATTTTTCTTTCTCTCCTCTTGCATATATGTATTATTTATGTGTTTGTAATTTTTATATAAAATTCATATGTGGAAGACTTCAGAAAAACTTCAATTATTCAATATGATAAAGCAGACAGTAAAAAAATCTATGGACACATTGTGAGAAAAGCTAGAGAATTTGGAATCAACTATTAAATTCAATTTGCAGAGAGGAAGAGAAAGACAGAATAATACCTCCAACAAACAGACCACATGGCATGGGAAGAGACCAAATACACAGCTGATTCAAGACACCAGAGACTGCAGGAAACAAAGAGACATGAAAGTGAATGTCACTTAGCATGGCATTCAATGAATGAATGAATCTCTACTGTATCAAGCTATTGTTGTTGCTCTTAATTTTGATAATTATAACAGCCTCGTGTTTCTCAATCTATTACCATCACCCTAGAAAGAAAGAATCTGAACAATTCCAGTGGAACAATTGTGGGGAAAAAAAGTTGGAGGCTGGCAGGACAGATTTTTAAAAAGCCATTAGTTTACATCACAAGGCAGCTCCCTTGCTCTAGAATTCCCAAAGAAGAAGAAACAGAGGAAGAACCAGAAACACACAGAGAACAGAATGTGTGACAGAAATCAGGAAGATAAAGAAGAAATATAATTTCACTAGTGAGGAGTGGAATGTTTAGAGATTTTGCTGAAGGTCTAAGCTTTATAGAGGACTGAAAGGCTGGGGTGGGCCGCAGCAGCAAAGGTGAGGATTTAGCATCCTTAAAATGCTACAAAAACATTAATGTTATGCACACATGAGAAAAATTTCCACTTTTGTTTCAACTCATTCCACTATTTTATTGAATTCCCTCATTTGCAGATCATTTATTATATTTTACCTGTAGAAACATGATGAACTGAGGAAATCGTTGTACTGGTTTGACCATTAAACCAAATATGGATAGCCTGTCACAAGAAATCTTCTCTTGTTTCTGGAAATGCACGAATATTTAAAAATAAATAACAATGAAAAAAAAGCATGTGACATATTCATTCATAATGGGTGTGTTTGGTTTAGTTTAGTATTTTTTATTTATTTTTTACTTGCAGTTTCTGTTCTTGTATTTGTTGTTTTTAATATCTGTTATGGCTAACTTTCCAGCCTCATAAAATCTGGCTTTCTCCGTCTGAAAGTCTGTTTAAAATCTCAATCTTTGATTCAATTGTTAAAAATGTCTGCTTCCTGTCAGAAGACAAAGAAGATGCCATAGATTACAATAAAACTATGCCAACAATAGACAATCACACTCAAACTGGGCAAAATGCTTGTGAGTTAAAAAGAGATTCTCTACTACAACTCTCACTGCCTTGGACATATTCGGTTTAGTTCAGGCAAACTCCTCCCTTTCTGGTGCCAGCATTTAAAAAAATGCAGACTAGCTCGAATTATTGATGTTCTGAATTACTGACATTCGAATTATCTGGGTTCTACTGTACAGTGTGCAGTTATATCAGCTGGAGCCCTCAGCTAAGTTTGCAACATGCCTTTTCTTTCTGTATACGCTATTATCTAGCATTATTTACTGTGATTTGAGATTCTGTATAGTGTTACAGCTGTGGTGTTTCATTGCGAGAGAGTGTTATTCATGGAATCCCACTTGTGAAGTGAACAAAAGGACCAATGAGCCCTACTCAGCATGGTATGACAAGCTGCTAAGAAAGGTTCTGCATGGGCTTATCATGTAAAATAAATTGCTACAGAAAGTTTCATTTTAATTAAGAAAGTTTAAAGCTTTGATGCAAGCTTACTGCAAGAAGCACAACTGAAACAGTGGCCCCATTCTCCTAAAAGAGAGAAACAAGAGAAAGAAAAACTGCAAAACTAAATCAGTTCTTTTGTGCGTTATTGTTATTATTATTGTTGTTCAGAATCAACATTACTGCATTACTGCACTCCAGGCAAACCCATAGGTGCTCAGTCTCCCTCAGCAAACGTCGAAGGGTAGGAATGCTAATTGTTCCTGTTGCGCACTGGTTGTATATATGCCGGATGCATACTCTCTTACATTCATCCCTGCCAGTCTTACACCTAATGCCAAACTCCAGCAATCTTAGCCTAGATGATTCATCAATTGCAGTGTCATTCTTTAATAGGCGATCATTAATTGTACTCGGTATCTCTCCCTTGTCCATATCCAATGCACCTACTATAGGTGCTCTTGAAGCTAGTCTGTCAGTGCTTTCATTGCTGCGTACGCTTGCATGACCAGGACAGTAGATCCACATCAGTTCTTGAAGATTCGAGGCTTCTATGGATGTTTTCCATTCATGCCGCAGCCATCGATTTTGGATCTTCCGAAGCATGGACAGAGTCTGACACAATAACTGCTCTTGTTAATGAAGTTTCAGACAACCACCATAAATCTGCAGTAGCTGCCTCCACCTCCATTCTCATGCTGGAGGTTGTTGTCATGTAAGCCCCGCTGTGTTCAGTGACAATCCTTCCCTTAAATCTAGCCAAGTTGCCCCATCCTGATTTCTCACAACGGACTACAGACCCATCAGTGTACACAAGCATTATCATTTATCAGCTGATCAATTTCCAGCTATGCTTTCCAATTGCTCCAAGCTCTGCATTTTGTGTGTGCATTAAATAAACTATCATAAATTATGTAAACAGCATTGCTTTGTTTGGTTAACAACAATAGAAATTTAGTATCCCAAGTTGCCATTTAGAATATCTGGTTACTTTACTTACATAATATTAACCACAGTTAAGGGAGGTCAGTGTGGCTAAGAGGTATGGCGTCCGCCTGTAATTCTGAAGGTACAGGGATCAGTTCCCAGTGCAGGCAATATATTTGATGGACATTTTTTCAGAACCAGTGTGTCCTAATGATGTCATACTCCTCCCATGATCTCATGGGTAGAGAGATCAGATGCCTAGCCTTCTCAGATAAGGGTGACAAAATAGGAGGTCCTATGTGCAAGTTGCGCACGTTTAAAATCCCTCGGCAGTTGGAAATCATAAAGATAAATAACAAAAATATTTATAAAATATGTGATATATACACATCGGGATCCTCGTTGGTGCTATGGAGCTCATGCACTGTGCTAGATCCTCCTTGTGTGCTCCATAGAGCACTGATGGAGTTGTCCGTGTGCAATGAAGATGATCCTTGAAACCAAACTAAGCTAAACTAATATTAAAATTACATTATAAAATAATGGCAATAAAATATTACATGCATGTCATACATTAATTAAAAAGCTCCAGAAAGAAATTATATTTACACTTACTAGCAAGAACTCCTGGAAAGACTGCCTGCTTCTTCGTAGTAAGCGAATTTCATCCATAGCTGCAGCAAAACTGTTCACATAAATGCTGTAAGAATTGATGAGCATCGTCTTTGAGAACTGAAAATGTATTATGGTACATGAGCACTGTCTGAGACTACTGATCTGATGCATGGACAGATAAATGAACCATTTTACTGACAGAGTGTGCAACAATAGTAACAAATTACACAACCAACTGGAACAAATGCAAAATGAAAATAATCATAAATGAACCAACAACAGTAACAAAAACACAAATGATTTAAAAAATAACCACAGAACCATAACAAAATCCACTAAATATACTACTGATCATATAAACAGCAAAATTTAGAACTAACAACTCAAAACTGATCCTGCAAGAAGATAACATACAGCAACAACCAGACAAAATGCACTTCTTTGCTTTTATGCACAGGGGATAGCTTCAAAATGACATTCTTTGTATTTCATACAGCCTGTATTATGGTGCATTTTTATCTCCTGATAATGGGGTAGCCACTCCCTTCAACAACTTTTTTCTAGTTTTTTGTCTCATGGCCCATTTTGCAAGGTTCTAGTATGTAGGATACATGATGGCTGCTAGTCAGTTTTTTTAAATTCTCAACTGATGCCCACATCTCTCATTTGTTGCTCCTCAATATATTTCAAGCAAAATATAGTTCCAATATCTGCTTATACTGTGCTATCTGAAATGTTATCTAATCTTGCATGAAGACATCAATGGAAAGTTCAGACTTAAAACAACAAGCCTGATGAGTCACTCAATTAAAATATCTTCCTAATCATATGAGAGATTATAAAAAAATAAAGCAAACAATATTGTTTGAGAAGAACAGCAGAACAAGAGAAGTAATATTTCATATTCTTAGCAAAAAACATATACAGAGGCCCAAAAAAATATTTCATTCAATAAATATAAGAAGGATTTTTGAGTCCATCATGGTAAGCTAATTGAATGCCTTGAAGAATTAGGTATTGATGGCAAAAGTTTAAGAATACCCAGTAACCTATCCTGGGAACAAACTCATACATTAAGATCTGGCAGAAATCACTAACCATATGTAGACAACAAGAGGTGTGAGACAAGGAGGCATATATTACCCTCGCCTTTATAATTTCTACACAGAAAAACAATTTTCAACAGAGGAAATGCCAGGACTGAATATGTGTGAAAGATCAATAAACAACCTTATATATGTGGACAATACAGTTTTGTTAGCTGAAAGCGAACAGGAATTTAAGGATTAGTGAAGCAAGTAAGCAGCATAAGTCATGAATATTCTTCTTCTTCTTCTTCATACACTCTCAGACGTCCACTTGAATGTTCTCAAAGAAAGCAGTAGTCAGTTTGAGGCTATTTGAATCCCCGTAAAGCTTTTCCACGAAAGGAGCTGGTGTTGGCCATATGCACTTTCTCTGTACCACATATAAGGGGCAACTTTGAAGCAGATGTTCAGCAGTCATTTTATCAGTGCCATAGTTACACTGATCGGTAATTCCTATCTTTAGCTTGTTGAATAGATGGTATCTCAATCTGTTGTGGCCAGTGCGGAGTCTGAAGATTACCACTTGTTCTCTTCTGTGTCATGAATATGAGCTGGACATTAACACCAAAAAAAAAAAAAAAACAATGAAAACTATGATAATTAGCAGAGCAGATGACAAGCCAGTGTGGCCTTATTGTGGCGAGTTGAAATATCTCAAGTTAATTCACCTACCATTTGTGGCAAAGGTAAGATAGGTAACTGATGGTCTCCTACAGATTGCATATTATAAAGAGGATAGCAGTGAATAATTTGATAAGGTCTCCTGGGAATTCCTCTAAATGGAAGTTTAGGCTTGTATAATAAATAAGAAATGCCTGGCAAAACTACAGAACAGCACATAGAGAAAGCGATGATTACAAACAATTGAAGATATTCAAACTGATCCAGATCTGTATCTTTGCCATGGATCTTCCTGAATTATCTGAGACCACTGAATTTAAAATGGATCAGATCCAACACTCAGGTCTGATAGACTTCGACTCAAACAGTGCCCCCTTCCTGACGTGTAGTCAAGGATTAGAATATAGTTGAAATAAAGGTGTTGGAAGAAGGTTAGGTGAAGTGATACTACTTGTGAGAACGTGACGTTTACAACGTCAAATTATGAACGAGACAATACTTTGCAAAATCAAAATTTTTGTGTTATAATTATTGTTTTCTCTAATTATTAAATTTATTTAGAATCCTAGACAGGGGTTATTGGATGGAAATGTGTTAGTATTAATCACATCAATGTATGATCTCCTCCTATCGGCCACAAACCTTGTGAGATGGGGAAAGTCGGATGAAGAGCAGTGCCCCCTATGTCTAGAGCCTCTTGATGTATAGCGAGTTACGTGAACTATGTCAGAATCGAAAACGAGGCTGAACGACGTAGACGCCATTTTTGGCTGGACAATACCAGGGCTAGTAGCGAGAATAAGCATCGAGTAAGATTTTTTTTTTTTTAAATTAATGAAGAAAAATATCCCTTTCAACCTCTGATGGGTTATAAATAGGATATATATTGTTTTCAATTCCAAATAATATGAACAACTGCCGATATGAGAAAGTGGCATCACATTTGTCAAATCGTTGTAAATAGGGACAATCACAATTATGCTAATACGTTAAATAAATAAACAAAAACAAAACAAAAAAACAAACAAAATCAAGAAGAAACTCTGAACAAGAATAATATTAAAATGGAGGGGTGTAAAGGCCTGGTGGTTCCAGTTATATAACTGACTTTAACAGATATTTAATTGACTTTCATCTGTTAAAAGTCATATGCATTGTAAGAACAGCATCAGACCTTCACACTCCCAGCCACTAATATTAACATTTTTTCGTGTTAAATATTGTTTGACTATATTATGCAGTTCCCTGGGTCTGTCTATTCATTCATTCATTCATGCATGCATGCATGCATGCAGGCAGGCAGGCAGGCAGGCAGGCAGGCAGACAGGCAGACATACATACATACATACACACACACACACAGACAGACAGACACACACACACATATATATATATAATAAATATAATATATAATTATAAACTTATATATTATATATTTTATATAATTTTAAATTATATAATATAAATTATATAATTTTATAATTTAAAAATATAAAATTATATAATAAAAATAATATAATTTTATATTTTTATTATTTTATTAATTATAATAACATTATAATAAAATTATATAATAAATTATATATTATTATTATATAATAGTAAAAATTATAATATATAAATTATAATATATATATATATATACTGTGTGTGTGTGTATAAATATAATTTATATATTATATAATTTTTATTAGGCTATATAATAATAATATTATATAATTTATTATATATATATATATATATATATATATATATATATATATATATATATATATATATATATATATATATATATACAGTACTTTGCAAAAAAAATGGCAGTCATATTGCTCAGCTAAATAAGCTGAAATCTAATTAAATATGCATGTTCTGCCCCAAATTTGCACTCCACTGAAGTGAGCAAACACTACCAAAAGTAAAAGAAAAAAATAGCGTAGAGTAACGTCCCTTGATAATAGAGCAGACGACAATTTCTAATGCTAGTGGCAGAAAATGGATACAAAGTCAAAGTGTATGTTAATTTCACAGCTTTGGAATGAAGGAAATCAAACATGTTCCAACATTTCTAAAACCTTGAACATTCCTGAGCGGACTGTCTACAGAGTTAAGAGTAAATTAAAAGCAGGTAATGGAATCGAGCGAAAAGAAGGTAGTGGGGGGTCAAGAATTTTTGACACAAAGGACCATCGGCGTCTCGCCCAAATCGTTCGGGCTGGGCCAATGAAGAGTGTAGAAAACATACGGCAGCGCATGATCGAGTTGGGAAGCCCAGAGGTATCTAATGCTACTGTCAACCGGGAGCTACACAGGATGAATTACACAAAAAAGCGGGTAATTTCGTCACCATTGCTCACAGAGACTCACAAACAGATGCGCTTGAACTGGTGCCACGAACACCAAAATTTGTCATGGGACAATGTGATTTTTTCAGATGAATGTTCTGTTTGGTCTTATCCTGCTCAAATAAATATTTGGACGAAAGGCTCTGTAACGCCTGTGTACCAGCGACCGAAACATACCTAGAAATTCCATCTTTGGTGAGGGGTGTCAGCAAGAGGTGCCACCCCACTGTGTGTTTTCACAGGAATTCTCACGAAAGAAAGGTACATCGACATACTAGAGGGACACTTTCTGCCATTTATGCAGGTCATGTACCCCGATGGGTGCACATTTCAACATGACAATGACCCAAATCATACAGCTCATACTACCAAAGCATGGCTACAAGAGAAGAATGTGATAGTGCTGAAGTGGCCCAGCAACAGTTCCGATCTAAACCCAATTGAAAACGTTTGGGCACTACTCAAGAATCATTTAAAAAAGAGTGGACTCAGAGACGTTGAACAATTGAAGAAGGTAGCTGAAAAATACAGGGTCAGTCTGACTCACAATTACCTACAAACATTTGTGGGAAGTATGCCTCGCCGCATACAGGCTTGCCTTGCTAGATAAGGCAACATTATATTGTACTGAAACTACTGTTAATAGATAGGGGAGATACCAATCTTCCTCTGGACATACAGTTTTTATTATTATTTGCTTCTATGAGTGTGCTGCGTTGCGAAAATATGACTGCCATTTTTTTTGCAAAGTACTGTATATAAAATAAAAAATTATATAATACAATTATATAAAATTATAATAAAATCTCCGGTCCAAAATATGTAATTAGATTTTGTTAAAACTATCTGTACATTGTCACATTTTTAATGAAAACAAAAACTGATGTGATCATCTGGATCTATTAAAACTGTCAGTGTCTACAACAGTCATTCACCAGTTTCCACATTTCAAACTAGGTAAATAGTTCAATTCGAAGGGAGTATGTTTTGCTAAGTGTTGCAATTCTAACGGAATATTTGTTGCCAAATAGTGGAATTCTGACGGAATATAAAATTTAACGGAGTATGTGTTAAAAATTCACGCTACTGATTCTATTCAACAAACCGGTAAGTAAACTAGTTTTCTTCTTTTTGTTTTACTTACTTACTTAGTCGTTCCCCTTCTACCGTGAGGTGTAGAGGTTTGGAAGAGAGAGCGCCAGACCATTCTATCAGCTGTCTTCTTCCTGGCCTGGTTCCATTCTAGTCCTCGGTCCTTCAAAGATTGTCTAATGTTGTCCTCCCAGCGGGCTCTGGGTCGTCCTGGAGGTCTGGATCCCTGGCTCTTTGTTTCCCATGCTTGTCGTGGTAGCCGATCTTCTCCCATTCTGCAGACATGGCCAAACCATCTTAGTTGGGACTGTTCTATTTGGGTCTGCAGAGGATGGGATTTTAGGCCTTGACGGATCGTCTGGTTGCGGACCATGTCTCTTCTTGTTACTTCAACCACTTTCCTCAGATACCTCATTTCTGAGGTTTGGATCTGGCTTTTGTGGGTTGTAGTCATTGCCCACGACTCGCATCCATATGTCAAGACTGGGACATAGGTGGAGCGGTATACAGCCATCTTCGTTTTCTTACCAACCTCTTTCTTGCTGAGGAATCCACGATTTATGGCCTGAAAAAGTCTCCCAGCCGCTGCTTTTCGAGTGGCCAACTCTTCTTTGATGCCTCCCTTTCGGTCTATAATAGCTCCGATATATTTAAAGTGGTCGACCTGCTCCAGGACCTGTTCTCCCAACTTAATCTGATGTTTTCTTTCTTCTCGTGATATCACCATGGATTTTGTTTTAGAGCTGCTTATGACCATCCCTCTCTTCTCCAGCTCTTCCTTCCAGACTTGCAGGTTGGATTGGAGATGTGCCTCTGATTTAGCAATCAGGGCAACATCATCAGCAAATGCCAGCTCCGAAATATAGACCTGTCTCATCTTCCAGTACCCCACTGAATACTTTCTTGTTCTCTCCTTACATGCCTTGATGACATCGTCCATAAGGAGTATGAAGAGGTAAAGTGATAGGATATCACCTTGTCTTACACCAGTGGAGGTCCTGAACTCTTCTGACTTATGGTTTGCTGTCCTCACATAATTTCTGTAAGACTTGTAGAACCTTTGTATAGCATGAATCAGAGGTGCTGGAATATTCTTCCTTGCCAAACAGTCCCAAAGTTTGCTCCACGGGACCCTGTCAAACGCCTTTTCCAGATCTATGAAACAAAGATGGATCTCACTCTTTTACTCAAGGGCCTTTTCACTCAGCTGTCTGAGTGTGAAGATTAGGTCTTGAGTACTTCGGTTTGCTCGGAATCCGCACTGGACCTCATCCAATTGTGGCTCAGCTAGGCGTCGGAGTCTCTGCTCTAGAATCCTAGAGCAGATTTTACCAGGGACACTGAGAAGGGATATGCCTCTATGGTTTCCACATTGTCGATTGTCACCCTTTTTGAAAATTGGTGTTATGATGGCAATCTCCCAATCCTTTGGTATGGTCTTGTTGCACCATGCTGCCTGTAGGACCTTTAAGAGTAATAGGTCGCCTGATGCTCCCATGTACTTAACCATTTCTGGTGTTATACCATCATGCCCTGCTGCTTTGCCCATCTTGATTTTCTCTAGTGCTGCCCTCAGTTCTTCCATCTTTATGTCATCTTCACCATCATTGGTTTTCTCTTCTGTGCTAGTGATTTTCATTTCTGATGCTTCACCATGCTCACCATCCAGGAGTTCTGAGAAATATTCTTTCCATCTTTCCATTACTTCCTTCGGGGCAGTAAGCAATTTGCCTTGCTTGTCCTTTATAAATTTGAGAGGGCATTGTTTTTCTTTCCTCATGTTCTTTAGGGTCTTATAGAACAATTTCTGGTTTTCTTGTGCATCTTTTTCTAGCTTTTCTCCAAATTCTTCCCAGGACTTCTGTTTTGCTGCTAGCACTTTGTTCTTTGCTTCTGTTCTGAGTGTCACATATTCTCTATATTTTTCCATTTGTCCTGTTGTGTTTTTAGCTCCTAAGTATTGTTTCCATGCCATTTTCTTCTCTCTTATTTTCTCTTTGACTTCCTCTGTCCACCAAGGTGTCCTCTTTCTCTGGTTCCCAAGTCGGACTTCACCGCATGCTTCTGCAGCAGCTGTCTTTATGATATCCTTGAATTTATTCCAGAGGGTTTCCAAGTCATCAGGTCGTTCTTCTGTGTTGCTCACTGCTGTAGCAATAAGCCCCTGATATCTGGTCTTAATTTCTGGCTCTCTCAGCTTGTAGGTCCTAATGCTCATTTCTCCTGCTCGTTTACTTGGTTTCTTGCGTGATGTTGGGCAGTTCCTAGGCTGAGCAACTCTTTCAGTTGTTCGTTTGATTGTTAGCAGGTAGTGATCACTTCCAATCTCTGGCCCCCTCCAGACTCTTGCATCTCGGACATATCTGAATGAGCTTCTCCGAACAATGGCATAGTCGATCACTGACTTCTCATTCTTGGTTGGTTCACATCTAGTGTATGCATGTATGCGCTTATGGGGGAACTTTGTGTTTGTAATGATCAGATTCTGCTCACTGCAGAATCTAAGGAGTCGCTTTCCATTGTCATTGAGAGTATCTTCTCCATATCTTCCGATAACTCCACCCCATCTAGCATGGTCATTTCCAACTCTGGCATTAAAATCTCCGAGCATGATAACTTCATCTAGGCAGTCATCCACTGTCCTTTGAAGCAGCTCGAAGAATTCCTCCTTGACCTCTGCTCTCTCATCCTCATTTGGCCCATACACTATGACCAGGTTGACTATGGTTTCTCCTTCTTTTAGTTTTACAACCATAATGCGCTCCGAGACAAAGTTCCATCCCTTGATACTATCTTTTTGATTTTGGGCCACAATGCAACCCACGCCCCCTTTAGCTCTTTCAGATATGGGTACACCACTGTAGAGCAACGTGTTGCCATCGAGATCCATGACTCCTTGTCCTTTTTTCTTCGTTTCCGTTATAGCCAGGATTTCTAGTTTTGCTTTCCTCATCTCTTCCACCAGCTCCTCTTCCTTCCCATTTATACTTCTTGTGTTCCAAGTTCCATAAGTCGTAGTCCGTAGTCCGCTCCAGTTCGTCGCCTTTAGAATCAGTCCGGTTTTCTCTCTTGTATTGCTCGTAATCATAGTTTAAGACAAACAGGTGATTGGCCTGTTGTGCCTTTGCATGGTGGAGGGGCTGCCTCCTTACGGCCTCCATACCTTACGGCCTCCATTCTTTTTGTTTTGTTAGTTGAAATACAAAGAATAGTACAAATATGTGCTACTGTATTTGCATCTAATTTTATTTCAAATTATTAGTTAACCTAAAGGAAAATGCAAATTGGGTCTGAAACTCGCGATTGGGTCCATTTCCCTGCAATACGGGTACAGCCGAAAATGGCGGCCAAATTTTAGTTCGCGTAACTCTCTATACATCAAGGGGCTCTACCTATGTCAGGAAAGGCAGACACTTGAACACGTGCTTTCAGCCTGCAAGGTGGCATTAGGGCAAGGGCGATACACATGGCGCCACAAAAAAGTGCTAAGTGAGCTGGCTGCGACAATAGACCTGGCAAGGATGAAGGCGAATAGCAAAGTCAGGCCGAGCACCGCAAATACATACTTTCTGAGAGCAGGAAAGTCAGCACACCCCAATCCAAGTAAATCAGGTAGCAGTTTACCATCTCTTCTTGACTGTGCAAATGACTGGGAGATGGCGGTAGACCTACCTGGACGAGTGGCATATCCAGAGAGTATCAGAAAATCTCGAAGACGGCCGGATATAGTGCTGCATTCTTCATCATCGCAGCAGGTTATAATGACTGAACTGACCATGTCATTTGAATCCAGATTGGATGAGCAACATTCGTTCAAAGCGGCAAAGTATAGTGATCTGGCCGCAGATCTGAGACACGATGGGTTCACTGCAAGGGTCATGGCTGTTGAGGTGGGTACAAGAGGGCTCGTGGCTGCATCAGTGTATGATTTATTGAAACTGTTGGGTCTGAGAGGACAGTTGAGAACAAGGGCACTGAAGAAGCTTAGTGAAACTGCGGAAAGGGCATCATGCTGGCTGTGGAACAACCTCAATGGGCTATGGAACTCATTACAGTAAAATGTAGCCCCACCTGCGGTATAGGAAACACCCTGAAATTTGTCTAAGTTCGCAATACAGCGAGTTTTTCATTGTATTGGTGAAAGGGCGGTGGCGTTACAAGAAACAGGCGGTGCATTATATGGGGCGAAGGTAGATTTCAGAGGCCGGCTCGCAAAGAATTCAAGCCTCGTCGGTGTCACGCAGGCATCAGTGGTGTGCTGCGGAACGACCGCAATAATTTGTCTTCTCTTTGTTACTTTCACAATTGCCTCCTGCCGGCGGAATTGTGGATTTTAAAGCTGCATCCAAGGTGGAATGGGTTCATTTTCTACACAAGACAACAGGAGGCTGAGACACTTGGGAGTCATGACCCAGGCGAGCCCCCCCCCCAGAGTGTAAAGGAAAATAATGGGCCGAAACACTTGTTCAACGGGGGACCTTTTCTGACGATCAGATTGCCTCCTGTTGTATCGCTCTGCATAGAGTTTTCTATTACAATTGCTTGTGTTGAGTTTAAACTTATAACTGAAATAGTAGTGCCCATAAGATTTATCTGCACTTGCTGATCCTTTCTTCTGATGATGGTGGTGGTATTGTCAGTGTGTTGGGGTGAGTCTCTTTTTCTTCTAATTCTCTTGATATGTTTCTAAGATGTTTTCTCAGGACAAATTCTTATGCCTTCCTTGACAATACTTCTCCAGTTTCCACAGATATGTAGGTAAATCACCAGCTTCTTATGTCAACAGAGACCCTGTGTTATGCCCAGAACTTCCCAGAATAGTTTATTCTGGTCAGCATAGATCGGCAGCTTCATCCTCCCAGGTTGCTGGATTTATGTCCAGTGCCTTCATGTATCTCTTGCACACATCTTTGAACCTCAGCTGCGGTTGCTCAACTGTTCTTTTGTCTTCTGCCAGTTGTCTATAGAAGATATCTTTCGGGATGCAACCACCTTCCATGTGGTGGACATGGCCAAGCCAGTGTAGTCTGCGCTATCTAAGCAGTGTATACATGCTTTGAAGGCTAGCAAATGACAACACCTCGACATTTGTCACTTTGTCCTTCCACGAAATACTGAGGATGTGGTGTTTACACCGTAGATAGAAGGTAATGAGCCTTCTTTCTTGCTTAACATAGGTTGTCCAGAACTTTTTTTCCGGTCCAAGATGGCTGACGTCTTTCACAACATTATGATTCAGTGAACTGACATGGTGCAATTTTTATTATGAGTGGCGGCAGTTTAGCATTTTGTTATGTATTGAGATATCCACCATTTGAATCGGCACATATCGATGCATGTAGCTTGTGGATTGGCATGAAAGGAGGAATGTTTAGCTAAAGGTCAGCTTACGGTCCTGTCAGCCATCTTGGCAGATTATGTGCACGGAATAGTGACGTGAATTTCTACACTTATTTTCAGTACAAGGGTGTTGTCAACTTTTGCTGATGACTTGCTCATTTATAGGACTGGTTCAGATAGACAAGAAATGGTTAAAAGCATACATGAGACACTTCAGGCAGTTTCTAAACGGTGTGACAAAACCAGTTCCAAGGTCAATCCCAACAAAGCCTGTGTGCTTTGGGTTCCTTAAACAACTCCATATAAAAAAAGCAGATCTTCCAGACATTAATCTCAGTGGACAGAAAGTTGAAAGGCAGAACAAGTTGAAATACCTTGGAGTAGCATTCGATCGTGGGCTATCATATAAGCACCATGTAGATCACATCATACAGAAGTACAAGAGAGGTCTGGCAGCCTTAAAAACAATGGCTGCAGCGCAGTGGGAGCAGAGACTACTGTCTCTCCTGTATCATCAACTGGTCTTGTCTGTATTCGAGTATAGCCTGGGAATCCTCACGCTGTCAATATCACAATGTGAATGACTAGAACGCATTCAAAATGAAGGGATGCGTATAGTCTTGGGCTGTACGCGAGGTACCCCCATTGTGATGATGCAGCACATGCTTGGATTGCTGTCAATTAGATCCAGATATATGATCACGTATAAGCGTATATGCGAGTAACCACAGACAAATGGCATCCCCTGCATGGAACATAGCTGACATCAAAGAAGCAAGAAAAAAGAGGGGGATGTCATGGATGGCGCAGGCAGAGGAGACTATTAGGCAGGTGACAACAGTTGAAAATATATTCAAGGGAGACGAGTGAGTAAGTCAGATGAGAGCTGGATGAACTACCAGCAAGTCATCATCAGCCTTGGTAGAGAGTGCAGAACTTGGGCCAATGGGAGAGCAGAGCTGGAAATTGATCAGCTTATAAATTCTTATGCTGGTGATGATGATGCCATTGTGCACACTGATGGGTCCGCAATCCGTGGTAATAAATCAGTGTGGGGCTTCTCTGCTAGTCAAGGGCAGAACCGTTGCTGAACGTAGCGGGGCTTACATGATAACAACCTCTAGCATGAGAATGGAGGTAGAGGCAGTTACTGCTGCCTTAAGATAGCTGTCTGAGACTTTATCAACAAAGGCAGTTATTGTATCGGACTCACAATCGATGCTTCGAAAGGTTCAAAAATGGATGGCTCCAACATGAATGGAAAACCTCCATAGAAGCATCAAATCTTCAAGAACTGATATGGATCTACTGTCCTGGTCATGCAGGGGTATGCGGCAATGAAAGAGCTGACAGACTAGCTTCAAGAGCACCCATAGTGGGTGAATTGAACATGGATTTGTTGTTGTTGTTTAACTAGGGCTGCTGAGCTTCTCACTCTTTTGCAGCAAATACCAAGTTGAAGAAGTCTTGGTAATATCTACACTGTAGATCTAGGCTTTTCCTGTGGCTTTTCTGCCATTCCAAAATGCGCTGAGTTGAAGTCATAAGCTCGCTTCTCCAGCTTGGCATTCATTTAAAGGATCATCACATATGGTCCCAAGCTAGGAGTAAGAAGCACGTGGCACACTGTGCATTCCCTGCCATCCAAGGTGGCTCTCCAACTATACAGAGCTAAAATACTGTGCTCTGGTTCTGAGTTCTCCCAAGGAATTGTCACGTTCTGCACAGAGCCACTTCTTAGCTCCCCCTGCCTATCACTAGTCCATAGTGAGATCCTCCTAAATGCAGTCAACCAGGTCAAAGCCAAAGAATCTCGTCTGGGGCTCAAGTGACCTCTCCGCTTAGTGTGCAATGCTGGGTTCTCAACAAGTTTCACCACAGGGGGAATCCCTGGAAGTGTGTGGATGATTTCAAGAGTCAATGAGGGTGTAATTAGCCTCACAGACAGAGATTTACTTCCACATATGTACATTGTAGCATTGTACATAGCTAGTGGTCATATAAAGATGACTCCAGATATGCCTCCATGCATAACCGACTGCAGTGTAAGTTATTATTCATGACTGATCGGACATACCCCAGGTACAGATGAGATTTCCTTTCCCTGCTCCGCAGCTGGTGCTTGTAAGATGTTTAACTAGGTTCAGGTGCTTACTGGCCTTGTTTTCCTTTTTTGTTCATAAGGGCTTTGAGCAGTTACTGTCTGCCAAGCTCCACTTCTGAGTAAGCTGAATTTTCTTTTCTAGACAGCAGTTGTCCATCGAGTTCTAGTTTGAACACCATTTTGCTTTCCATGATGCTCCTTGTGAAACTGTGTATCCTGTTTTTGGGTGCATATTTTTAGTTTCCAGAACCTGCAGTACATAATCTTTGTTGCTATGGCTCTATTTAGTTTATCTTGGACCACAGTTTGTTGTACTTTTCCTGCTGTTTAAATGAGTAGGTCATCTGCATTCTATGCTTTTTATACCTTCAAGGTAAAGGAGGGGGGAAGAAGGTCATTAATGAAGATAGGAAGAGGGTGCAACTTAATGCTGACCCTTATGATAATCCCTCCACTAGCATATTTTGTTGTTGTTGATGATTTAGTACTTTCTACTGTTGTTAGTATTGTTCTGTTACTAAGGAAGGCTTTAATCCAGAGATACATACTGCTGCAGCTCGATGAATACAGTTGTGGTGCACTTACCCTCTTGGAATGCATCTTATGTTTTTTTAAATGAAAAGAATTGGTCATCTGTTCTGCAACCCTTTTCTGATGGCTGCCTGTATATCTTCAATGACTTTGTTGCTTACCAGTCACAAGTAAAACTTGTAATTCATCAGTTTTCCCATTGCTGGGGTCAGTTTAACTGGTCTGTAGCTGCCGGGTTCTTCAGCTGGCTTAGTTTTCTTTAGAACTGGCTTGTTATTGGTGTTCAGAATAGACCTCATTGCACTCCGGGCAAAACCATAGGTGTTCAGTCTCCCTCAGCAAATGTAGAAGGGTATGAATGCTGATTGTTCCTGTTGTGAGCTGGTAGTATAATATGGGATGCATCCTCTCATACGCCTATCCCTGCCAGTCTTACCTTTGATGCTGAATTCCAGCAACCATAGCCTTGAATATTCATTGATTGCAGTGTCATTCTCTAACAGGTGATCATTAATAGTGTAGCGAGATTTGGTACCACTTGCTTTGTTTGTGAAAAAATATGTAGCACGACACGCACACACACAGCGCAAGGACAACGCGGCGGTCTTGCTTTGAAGTTTGAAGAAGGCGGAAAAATGTGAATTACATTTAGCCGGATGATATTGAAGGAGGTAGGAAATAGCGAATATAGGAATGGCCGACTTTAAAAGTTTGCATTTACAGGAACGAAAATTTAAAGCTACAAGAGAATGCCTGGTTGGAATACATTTAAATAATAATAATTCACCAAAGGAGATAGAGTATAAATGATATCCAAAAGGATATTATTCAAATATAAATAGTTTTAAAAATAATTAACATTTTTCATCGTCATCACATCTGCTAAAAGTTAGCTAATAATCTTTAAAAATTTATTCTACATACATGCCTAAACGGATTTAAATAAAACTTGGATAGAATGAAAGCTTCATATGGGGAAAATGAAAGGATACCTAGGAAAGAAGGAAGGAGATAAGGGTGTAGTGAAAAGAAGAGAAAACAAGTACAGAGAAAGCACAGATCGCCTCAAACCAGGAGATAAAATGAAAATTTTATCGGACTTTAGGAGGTGCTTTCTCGTAAGGGAGAGTAGCCCGAATATAAGGACAGAGCGGCGCGTTGAAAATCACACACACCAAATCCAGAAGCCAGAGTGAGAAACTGGAAGACAGCATCTGCAAGAAAAGTTCTTTTTTCACGCTGCATGCAGGGCAGATTAACTTCAACCAATACAGCCTTACCGTGAGCTTATTAATCCTAAGAGGGTATGTAAGTTTATTAAAGATATATGTATGACTAATATCATTGTATTTCAGATTTTATTTACGATTTGATTGTATCAGACAAAATAAAAAGGGAATGACGCTAACCAGAGATAACCTCCACCAGCATTGTCAGGAAGCATAACCATTAATTGGTTAGCCAAATATATCATGGCTAGTTCTTGCCTGGAAGCTTATGACATACCAGCAAGTACATAAGTAACTTGGCATCCATAAGTGGAAGGCAAAGGTTATATCGTACCCATGTATTTTGTTAATTCTGCACAGTGGACAGTATCTTATCATGCTATCTCTGTAACATACTTGTTACGTGCAGTTTTCATAACTGATAATGTAGTCTGTCTGTATACTTGTTATGTTTGAAAATATTTTGAATAAGATTTTTGGGTCTAATGTATTTTTCGATTGAACCCTAATCTAAGGGCGAATACTCATTTTTTGCTTTGAGGGAAAGTAAATATGTAGTTACTCCTCTTAAAAGGTTATACCAGCTGACTGCTTAGGTCAGAGGTGATGCGAACAGCGCATGCCCAAACTAGAGAGTTTGGAAAAGATTTCCGGTGCGGGAGGCCATTTTGTTGAACTGGGTCTGTCAGACGGAATGTCTGGTTACGTCTCTGCATTGCCTCTGGGGATGGAAACTCTTCCACTGTTAGTTTAAGTCCCCTGTGTTATTTCTGTTCGTCAGGAAGACGACAGTTGCTTCTAAGTTGTGTTAGGAATTCGTAGCAAGGTAAAAAACGAAACTTTCACACTTCCTTTGTAAGGATCATATTTTGAGTCAACCGGTGACGAGAGCTCACGAATGGTTGAAAGGCAGAGTATTCTACTTGTTATGCTCGTTGGAGCCATCTAAGACCGTTAGGTTTAGATTTACACACAGAGACCCAGGAGAATAGATGTTATTCTAAAACCTGCATGATTAGCGGTATATTTTGAACTTAGACACTTATGTCTACAGATGAGGAATCCACAGTGTTTACTGTTTTATAGAGGCCTAATATATAATTATCTGGAGTGGAAGACCAGATGAATTACAAGTTATTGCTATTATAACTTTGAAAGTGAAAACTCGCCTGATGTACGAGGGAGTTATATAAGACTATCTTCGAAAGGACAGCCTATCTTTGATACGTCCGATTAGAGGGATGGACTATGCTATTTTCGTCGCCCGCCATGTTTGGGGTTGACTTAAGAGGTGAGGTGCGAGCTAAGAAAAGTCAGAATGAAACTGTTGGATATTTATACAGTTATTTACCCGTTCTGTTGAAAGTTTCAATTATTTAGGCAGTAAAATGACTCAGGATGGTGACACAACAAGAGAAATCCATACTAGAATTGCTTTGGCAGCTAGCGCCTTCAATAGATTATCTAACATTTGGAAATTACGATCATTGAATATACATACCAAGCTTCGTCTGTTTTATTCAAATGTTATCTCAGTGTTAACATATGGCTGTGAGAGTTGGAAAATAACAAAATCATTGGAGAACAAGCTGAATACATTCGAGAACAAATGTCTTAGAAAACTCATGAACATCAGTTGGAAAGAATTCAAGACTAATCGACAAATAAGAGAAGACTCTAGGCAGAAATATGTCTCCAACTATATAAGGAAAAGACGATGGTCATATATCGGTCATGTCCTACGAATGCAAAACAACAGAATACCACTACAGGCGCTCACTTGGGTTCCTGAGGGTAAGAGGAAAAAAGGAAGACCAAAAGAAACACTCAGAAGAACAATAATAAGAGAAGGAAGAACGTTGGGCCTAAATAATGTGCAAGAGCTAAGAGGAGTGGCGTCACAATGAACAACCTGGAGAGCACTGGTTTCTGCCGTATGCGCCGTGTTTGGCGCTTAAAGAATTTATTATTATTATTATTAATGCGGGGGTTTTCTGCTAGTTGTGGAATGAGAGATAAAATTGGAGTCTGCAACACTTTGATAATCATATATTTATTGGAACTTATGTACATGCAACTGTAGTGAACTGTCTTCATATCCACCATGTTCCTGTGTCATACCTACATGGATTTGTCTACGTCTTGTTGCTGTGACTATAATAAATGGGGAAAACGTTACTAGCTGTTCCTTTATTGACTCATCATTGTAAGTCTGTGTGACATTGCTGTAATTTGTACTGTGGTCCGATGTGGACATCCATCTACGTTCTGCACACCTAATGTCAACACACCACCCACGCAAACCAGACCAGAGACACCCTACCTCTTCATCACCTTCACCATCTGTCGGTGTCTACCTTGATTCGGGTGTCCAAAGATAGGGTGAACTGTATTACAACAACACAGAAGTAAAACAACACCTTATCATCTTTGGTGGCAAAATGCTGGTTTGGTCTGGCACCAGCACATTCGGGGTCCCTTACCCATTTGACATTCAACAGACATCAACATTCAAGCCGTGAAGTACCCTCATCACCATCTACTACGAGATATAGCAAGTTGGCTATATTTGCAAAATACCAGGCATTGCCCGAAATGTTGCAGTCTTTGGAGAAGGTCAAGTACACATCAAATTTTCAAATATATATTTAACTTTTTGGCAACAAGGACAGTGCAGTCGAATCGAGAAGTCCTACTTATTACATATCAACGGTGGATCTTCTTACACTGCTCTGTATTGAACATTGTAATAGTTTAGGCCAAGAATTTGTTATTCATTAAAGTGACATATTTTGTGGTGTAAACTATAATTTATATACTGCTATTAAGCCTTCTTCACAACACACCTATTAATCATGCTATATGTATTTATGTTACATGTTATTTGTTTGTATATTAAATTAGTTTATGTTTCGTGGGAGGTTGTGTGCGTGACTAATATAAGATATACCACGTGATAGAGGTCTTATATTAGTGTTCTATAGGTGCAATTTTCTTCATTGAAAATCTGCTAAGCGACAACTGTTGCTATTTTGTGTTAGTTGTGACGAGGTGTGCTTTTTTTCATTGTTTTTGTAACATTTTTCTATTCTTTAGTTTTGATTAAATTTGTTTATATTTGTAGGTCTACTCTTTCCTGTCATTCAGTTCTATACACCTTTATGTTTATACACTGTGACGTCATTTGTTTTGTTTACATTTTCGCAGTTATCACCACATCCTTTGTGAGATTTCCTTCAGTTTAGTTTTTTAGCTGACTTCTGCAAATGTTATCGTAGTGTTTTGAATATTTGTCTTTGTATTATTGTTATTGTTTTGTTTGCTATTGGTACACATACTTAGACATACACTATTAACATTTTGATTGAACTTATGATATAAATGTCTGATGGTATTATTACTGTAAAATAATCATACAAGTTCTTACAAAAGACTTGTCTTCAAAAGACATTGAAATTAAGGAAGCTGATTATACAAGTTTTTGTTAAAAACTTGCTCCTGTTTGGTTGAAATAAATTAATTTGTTATTTCAGGGATAATAGCCACATATTATTAAATATTATGGCAACTTTAGACTACTTTATTGAGCAAGGTAGAGCCCTTGGGATGATTCCTGAGGAGTTAAAAGAGTTTGCACTTTCTCATTATGCTAAAGGAAGAAGAAAAAAACAAAAAGCTGAAGAAAAAAGATTAGAAAGAGAAGCTGAGGAAAAAAGATTAGAAAGAGAAGCTGAGGCTGAACAAAAAAGATTAGAAAGAGAAGCTGAGGCTGAACAAAAGAGATTAGAAAGAGAAGCTGAGGCTGAACAAAAGAGATTACACAGAGTGGCTGAAAGTAAAAGACTAGAGGCTGAAAGTAAAAGACTAGAGGCTGAGAACAAAAGACTAGAATTGGATGCTGAAAATAAAAGATTAGAAGCTGAGGAGAGAAAAACAAAGATGGAACATGAACATCAGGAAAAACTGTTAGCTTTTGAGATAGAAAAATTGAAATTGACAAGTATGAGTAAAGTTAATCAGTCACCTGGTAATGATGGTAAACCTTCTACTTTTAAGGTTAAGCTACCACCGTTCAATCCTTCCAGTGACGATATAACATTCTGGCTGAATAGATTTGAACGTTCTTGTCGAACTCATAATGTGGATAGATCACAATATGCAAATCAGTTATCAGAGAATTTGAGAGGTGATTCTCTGACTAGTTTAAGTCTGGTAGAAGAGGCTGATAAAGATAATTATGATGTTATTAGAGCAGCCTTGATAAAAAAAATATCAATTGACAGAAGAAGGTTATCGTCTTTTGTTTAAGACGATGGTGCCTGAGGCAGGAGTAGAATTCTCAGAATTCATTGCAAAGGCACGTCTTACATTTACACGATGGATTGAGCTATCCAAGACAGAAAAAACATATGAAGCACTTATGGATTTGTTGCTCAGGGATAAGATTATGTCATGAGTAAATAAACCATTCCTTGAATTTATACATGAGCGTAAACCCAAAACACTAAAACAAATGGAAGAATATTGTTCCCAATATGTCACTGCACATCCTGACGTGGCTTTTGGCAACATTAAGATTAAGGAGAGTATGCCAGTTGCTTCAGCAACACCATACAATCCTAATTATTCACACAAATTTCAGGGACCTCAAAACAGGTTTGATAAAAAAGGTAACCATAATAGTTATCAAAACCAAGGTAATCAATCATTTCAGGGTTCTTCTTCGACAGCCCTCGATTCAGGGGTTATGATAATTATAGGAATTTCCACAGAGGAAGTCATTATAGAAATTATCCAAGTTATCCGTCATGGAGACAACAAGATCATAATTACAGAGATACTCATTATAATGAACATGATAATGGTAACCATGAGAACTATGACTCAAACCCAAATAGGGGTTACAATAGAGGAAACAATAATGATTACAGAGGCAATAATAATCGAGGTAGATCACAATACAAAAAACATAAATCACATTATCAGGCAAACTCTGCACAGCAAGAGTTCCATGAAGCCTATAAACAGACTAAAGATAATAATGATGCTAATAATATGGCATGTTCCGCTTTTGATTTTGGGAGAGCATCTCAGTGCCCCCAATGCAAAACATTATTTGAACCAACTACGGTGTCTACTTTAAGTTGTGGCCATCCTCTTCCCGCTCTTCCTGCGTCAGTCGCGCATGATGGAAGAGGTTCTCTTGTCTTACATAAAGGTCTAGTAAATGACAATCCAGTCTCAGTTCTTTTTGATTCTGGATGCACCACAATTAGTGTTAGGCAGTCACTCGTAGATCCTTCCCGTGCCACAGGAAAAGTAGTCAAATGTGTAACATTTGGCGGCACCTTAGAGAAATACTCTACTGCTATCATTAAGATTGCTACTCCTTTCTTTACAGGAGATGTACACGCATGTCTTCTGCCGAATCCGATCGCTGATCTTATCATCGGTCGTATTCACGGAGTCAAAGAATGCACTCCACAACAAATTTCCGTTTGGGAAAAACAAAATATGCAAACTGCTAATGCTGTAGTCACTAGAGCTCAAGCTCTTAATATGCCTCAAACTTCATCTACTGAAGATAATGAAGTGCATAACCAAGATGATCCCTTGGTAATTTCTCGTGACTCATTTATAAAACAGCAAGAAGATGATCCCACTCTAAAAAAATTCTTCACTCTTGCAATAAAAGGTGATCCAAATAAAGATACAAATCGTAAATCTTGGATTACAATGAAGAATGGCGTACTTGTACGTATGGTACAAGACTCCACTAAGTCAAGTCATTCTCAGATTCTTGTGCCCAAGAATTTGAGAGTTAAAATTTTGCAGCACGCTCACGACTCTCAGTGTGCTGGACATATGGGTTTTTCCCGTACAAAGTCAAGAGTTCTTGCGGCTTTCTTTTGGCCATTAGTAAACAAGGACATACGGATATATTGTCGATCTTGTAAAGTATGTCAAGAGGTCAAATCTAAAGGTCCACGCCATGCTGCACCTATTCAGGCTGCAGACATTCCTATTCGGCCGTTTCAGAAAATGGCAATAGACATTATTGGTCCATTTAAGATCAAGTCTGCCAGAGGACATCAGTTTATCTTGATGTGTGTTGATATGTGCACACGTTGGCCAGAGGCTATTCCTCTGAAGAGCATTACTACTGCTGATATTGCAGATGCTCTTTGGCTCATATTTTCTCGTCTGGGATTTCCCGGAGAAATATTATCAGACCATGGCACCCAACTAATATCGGATACCATGTCTCAAGTAATGTCTACTCTGCAGATAGAAAGATCTTTGAGTAGTATCTATCACCCAATGTCTAATGGGATGGTCGAACGCCTAAATAGAACACTCAAAAACTTATTAGGAAAGATAACTGAGGATCATCCTCAAGATTGGGACAGGGTTTTACCTGCGGCCCTCTTTGCCTACAGAGAGGTCCCCAATGAACATACAGGATTTTCTCCCTTTGAACTTGTCTTTGGCGCGCAACCGCGCGGCCCTATGTCTTTGCTTCATGATCTCATAACCGCTGATAATATTAACGATGACACAAAATCCTCTTACGAATATGTCATCGCGCTTAGACAAAAGATTATCGAAGCATGCAAATTAGCAACTTCTTCTTCTGAATTTGCTAAACAGAAGGCAAGGCAATTTGCAAATAAGAAAAGAACCTTACGACAACTTTGTCCTGGTGACAAAGCATTTGTTTTGCTACCTTGTAGGGAAAACAGACTTCTTATTTCTTGGAAAGGTCCGTACGATATAATATCGAAAATTTCAGATGTTGACTATATTGTCGATATTGACGGGAAACATAAAACCTTCCACATCAACATGCTTACGGAATTCCATGAACGTCCGGATTATTTACAGCCTATTTTCCAGGCAACGGACGATTCTCCAGTCCAACATGGTCATTACTCATCACTGTCCGTAATACAGGATGAGGAAACAAGTTTTTCAGATGTTAATCTTCCTCTTCCAATGATCCCACTTCATTCTAGTGAATCATGGAAAAACGTTACTGTCTCTACTGATTTATCACTAGGAGAACAGCGACAAGTTTTGACTATGTTACAACTATTTCAGGATGTCCTCACTGACATCCCTGGACAAACTCATGTCATTGAACATGACATTATTCTAACTGACCATAATCCTATTAGGGTCAGACCTTATCCTATCCCTATACATTTTCAAGCACAGGTTGAGAAGGAGTTGGATGAGATGATAGATTTAAAAATAATTGAACCATCCACTTCTGCATATTCTTCGCCGATGGTTATTGTTCGGAAAAAAGACAATAACATACGTCTTTGCGTTGACTATCGCAAATTGAATCAAGTTACGAAGTTTGACGCTGAACCTATGCCTTTACTAGAAGAGCTACTTACTAGGCTTTCTAAATCTCATTTTTTCACTAAACTTGACTTGTCTAAAGGATATTGGCAAGTTCCTTTATCTGAACGCGCCAAACCTCTTACGGCTTTTTCTACACCTAGAGGCCTTTTCCAATGGAATTTCATGCCTTTCGGCCTTATGAACGCACCTGCTACATTCGTACGCATGATGCGTCGAATCCTATCTTATCGGTCAGATGTCATTGCATACCTAGACGACATCTGTCTTTTCAGCGATACTTGGAAAGATCACTATTCGGGGTTAGATGAATTACTGTCTACTTTACGTGAGCATAACCTGACAGCGAAACCCTCTAAAGCCTGCATTGGTTTTAGCGAAATTTCTTTCCTAGGCCATCGAGTCGGTCATGGTTTCCTGAAGACAGAGGACCATAATATCACTAAGATACTTAACATCTCTATTCCTAAGACTAAAAAGCAAGTGCGAAGTCTCTTAGGTCTTATACAATTTTATGGACGATTCATTCCGAATCTATCCTCTATCATGGCACCTCTTTCTACACTACTAAAGAAAGGGTCTCCTAATATAGTTCACTGGTCTCAGGAATGCCAATCCTCGCTGGATAAGATCAAAACTATGTTTTCAACACCACCTATTTTAGTGTTACCTACTAAAGATAAGACATTTTTTCTTCGTAGTGACGCTTCATCCACTGGGATTGGAGCGGCACTAATGCAAGAGTACTCTGGAACTCTGCATCCTGTAATGTATATCTCCAGAAAACTTAATGCGGCAGAAAGGAATTACTCGGTTTTAGACCGTGAACTATTGGCTATGGTCTGGTCAATTCTCAAACTACAAAGATTCCTTCTAGGCGCACATTTCATAGTAGAAACCGACCAGAAAGCTCTTACGGCTATACAGAGTAAGAATTTGAAGAGCTCGAGGTCTACTCGATATGCAATTGCTCTTCAACCTTTTCATTTCTCGGTACGAGCTATCCGTGGATCAGATAATGTGATGGCAGACATTTTGTCTAGATGCTTACATGATTCCACCTAACTTTTATGTCTTGGACTTCCTAATATGTCGAAGTCTATAACAGTTTCTTTGTAGATCAATATAGGTACACATTTGTAATTTGTAATATAGTGATTGTATCACTACTTAGCGGTTCATTGATGTATATTCACCGCTATTCTTTGATGATTTTTCTTCTTTGTTAATAATGAACTTAATATATTTAATATGAAATTGTGATTGAAATTATTGTATACATTGTGTCATTGCCAGTATTGTAGTATAAGTTGGTGACACCTCTCTGGAAACATTTATACTTAGAGAAACGCTTTCTCTGAGATTATGAGATATATTCTCACCAGTCGCTCCATATGTCGACTTAGCCTCACATTTGGCATTATATTTATTCTTAATACTTTTCATCTGCGCATTATTCATGCGTTGTGAGCCTATTGTATGTTGCTCCTAGATGTATTTAAAAAAAAAAAAAAAGATTCTTTTTTTTTTCCCGGGAGGTGTGGTAAGACTGTTACGTGCAGTTTTCATAACTGATAATGTAGTCTGTCTGTATACTTGTTATGTTTGAAAATATTTTGAATAAGATTTTTGGGTCTAATGTATTTTTCGATTGAACCCTAACCTAAGGGCGAATACTCATTTTTTGCTTTGAGGGAAAGTAAATATGTAGTTACTCCTCTTAAAAGGTTATACCAGCTGACTACTTAGGTCAGAGGTGATGCGAACAGCGCATGCCCAAACTAGAGAGAGTTTGGAAAAGATTTCCGGTGCGGGAGGCCATTTTGTTGAACTGGGTCTGTCAGACGGAATGTCTGGTTACGTCTCTGCATTGCCCCTGGGGATGGAAACTCTTCCACTGTTAGTTAAAGTCCCCTGTGTTATTTCTGTTCGTCAGGAAGACGACAGTTGCTTCTAAGTTGTGTTAGGAATTCGTAGCAAGGTAAAAAACGAAACTTTCACACTTCCTTTGTAAGGATCATATTTTGAGTCAACCGGTGACGAGAGCTCACGAATGGTTGAAAGGCAGAGTATTCTACTTGTTATGCTCGTTGGAGCCATCTAAGACCGTTAGGTTTAGATTTACACACAGAGACCCAGGAGAATAGATGTTATTCTAAAACCCGCATGATTAGCGGTATATTTTGAACTTAGACACTTATGTCTACAGATGAGGAATCCACAGTGTTTACTGTTTTATAGAGGCCTAATATATAATTATCTGGAGTGAAAGACCAGATGAATTACAAGTTATTGCTATTATAACTTTGAAAGTGAAAACTCGCCTGATGTACGAGGGAGTTATATAAGACTTTCTTCGAAAGGACAGCCTATCTTTGATACGTCCGATTAGAGGGATGGACTATGCTATTTTCGTCGCCCGCCATGTTTGGGGTTGACTTAAGAGGTGCGAGCTAAGAAAAGTCAGAATGAAACTGTTGGATATTTATACAGTTATTTACCCGTTCTGTAATGCGGGGTTTTTCTGCTAGTTGTGGAATGAGAGATAAAATTGGAGTCTGCAACACTTTGATAATCATATATTTATTGGAACTTATGTACATGCAACTGTAGTGAACTGTCTTCATATCCGCCATGTTCCTGTGTCATGCCTACATGGATTTGTCTACGTCTTGTTGCTGTGACTATAATAAATGGGGAAAACATTACTAGCTGTTCCTTTATTGACTCATCATCGTAAGTCTGTGTGACATTGCTGTAACTTGTACTGTGGTCTGGTGTGGACATCCATCTACATTCTGCACACCTAATGTCAACACACCACCCATGCAAACCAGACCAGAGACACCCTACCTCTTCATCACCTTCACCATCTGTCGGTGTCTACCTTGATTCGGGTGTCCAAAGATAGGGTGAACTGTATTACAACAACACAGAAGTAAAACACCTTATCAATACTACCATGAATCATTCATTTATATCATCATCATCAGTTGCCATCTCCACAACGAAGGTTGGCTGTAATGGATCTCCAACGTCTTCTGTCTCTTGTCTTGATGGTGCACTCTGATACTCTTTCCTGTCCATCTCTTGATGTTGTCTTCCCACTTATAGCGCTGTCTTCCCCTTGCACGTTTGCCTTCAACTCTCCCTTCTGTTATGGTCTTCTGCAAGGTGTTATGCCTTTTTATGTGGCCAAAGTATTTTAGCTGTCGAACTTTGACCTCCCTCATTAGTTCTCTTTTCATCCCTAGATTTTCTAGGACCTCCTTATTTGTTTTCATCTCTTTCCATGAGATACGCCGCATTCTTCTATATATCCACATTTCAAGAGCCTCAATTCTTTCTTCCAACTGCTTATTCATCGTCCATGTTTCTGCACCATACAGAAATGCAGAATATATATAACACTTTATGATTCTCAGTTTTAATTTGTGAGATAACTGTTTGGATGTAAGTATATGTTTCATGTTGTTGAATGTAGCTTTGGCCATTCCTATTCTCTTCTTGATTTCTGTTTCACATCTGCCATCTTCTGTTATTATATGACCGAGATATACGTAGCTCTTGACTTGTTCCAGGATTTCCCCATTTACGCTTATCTTTTTTCATTTATATACAAACACTGAAGACATGGTCGCCTCATGAACAGCAGTGTGTGGTGAGATTGTTGGAACACCATGGCCACCTATTACCTTTTGTTCCAGGTTTTTATGATCAAGTTTTATGATCATTCCTGATCGAATTTTACTAAAGACTTGAGGACCGTTGATCCTGCTAACTGAAGCCTAGAGGTCAACCAATCTTCAACACCTTAGTTCCCCCGTAGTTATAGGGCGGGCTGAAGGACAGTCTATTGATGCAAGTGTGTCTCAGGAACCTCGAGCAGACGTGGCTAATACCAGATGAGTTATATGTATACCCATCTAAAAAATCCTGTGAGCAGTTTCTAAAGCGAATGTCGATGAGGATAACAGCTAAAGACTAGATAGCAAGATATATCCAAACTATACTGTGACAGACTTTTATAATTTGATTGGAAGATTCATCCAAGATTTTTTTCTATTATTTATTTTAATTTGTAACTATAAATAATCATACATTTTACCATCTTCCAACACCCATTTCTCATTACAAGAATATATAGATGTACATAATAAATTATGAAATTGTACTCATTTGACTTGGTAAATTTTTAACTGTTAAATTTTGAGTTACTTTTTCTAATTTAATTATATTATCACATAGGGTTATTATAGTGAAAGTGGCACCGTATACTTCTGAAGCCTAAATCTATTGTCCAGCTCAGAGTATTCACAGCCGTAACTCAATTGTGATACCAGTGTACTTCTCGGGCACTGGAACTTCATACTTTCTGGAGAGAGATTCTACTTCTTCTCTACCACTATCATCACACTAGGAAAACCTTTCGCTACAAATAGTCCTCATTATCTCTTCCCTGTCCATATCCAATGCACCCACTAAGGGTGCTCTTGAAACTAGTCTGTCAGCTCTTTCATTGCCACATACCCCTGCATGACCAGGATAGTAGATCCACACCAGTTCCTGCAGATTCGAGGCTTCTATGGAGGTTTTCCATTCATGCCATAGTCATCTATTTTGGACCTTCCAAAGCATGGCCTGAGAGTCTGACACAATAAATGTGCCTGTTAAGGAAGTTTCAGACAGCCACCTTAGGGCTGCAGTAGCCTACCTCCATTCTCATGCTGGAGGCTGTTGTCATGTGAAGATTTGCTATGTCCAGCGACGATTGAACTGGTTTGATATTTGCAGTCTGTCATGTTTTTGGAAGTGTGCTCTCTTTCCATGTTCTGTTAATGAAGTTTAGGAGTACTGACTTACCATTTCCTGCATTTACTCTCATTATCTTTGCCTTCTTCCTGTGCATTTTTATTCCCACTTGCTGTGATCTCTCATCAAGTATATTCATTCTGCCTTGCATCTGGTTATGGCTGTGGGACAGAGAGCCAAGTCATCAGCAAAATCTAGATCGTCAAGCTGCTTAGTCAGAGTCCACTGGATTCAATTTCTGTTGGCTGAAGTCGATGTTTTCATAACCCAATCTATGATATCGTGTAGTCTGGTGTAAAATTCTTCATCTGCCGATTCTATTTTGTCACTGGTTGGTGCATAACATTGGATGATGTTTATCTTTATTTTCATTTTGGCTGTTATGAACACTGTTGTTATTATTCTGGGTCCTACTTCTTCCCATCCTATGAGTGCTTTTTTTCCTGTCCTAGTCAGCATTACAGCCACCTCTTCACTATAGTAGACATTTTCTTCCTCAAGCCCAGAGGACAGCACCATTTTTCTCTTTATCAATTTCTCCCTCTCCTTGCCCTTCCACCTCGTCTTGCAGAGTCCCAGGATACCAATCTTGCGACTGCACATTTCTGCTGCCACCTGTGCAGTTTTCCCTTGTTCGTTTAATGTACAAACATTCCACGTGCCTGTTAAGGGTGGAGTGGAGATTTTGGTCCAGAGTAGTAATCTTCTGTGGGTTCAATTAATACTTTTTATTTATCGATTCGTCGACCTATAAGTTTTGTTAGCTGGCCATTAGGTCAAAGTACTACCTTTCATTTAATTACGATGGTGTCAAGTGGTCCAAACACAGTTTCAACTTGAACGAAACTAATAAACTGATATAGTTAATTCAACTATTCGACTTGTTATTTATTTTTAACGAAATATATACTTGACATAACTTGATTTGCTCAACATAATTCTGAATCATTGTTCTGCAGGCATTCATTCCATAATTATTTCTGCTTTTGAATTATTTAATGCATTCGAAGCATTCTTCTTATTTATCTCAATATCATCTATCACTTGAATATGTAGTGCCATCATGCACACAGAAATTGACATCTATTTAGGCTCCGTATCTTTATCTTACACAATTGTCAGTGTCCCCTGACACACACATTGATTCACCTAGGCTCAGTATCTTTATATTTATATTATACAATTGTCAGTGTCCCTTGACACACACTGATTCTATCTGCTAATTTCTCAATGTTCATTTTCCACATAGAAATATACAAGGTTAACTAACCTGTTCCATATATCTGAGCAACACATCTGATCCGTGAATATTCTGCTTCTTATAACGGGGCAATATCTCTGGCCCATAAACATGTTGAATTATAATTCTACTTTTATCACACTTTCCTGAGCCTACACCTTATAAATAAGTGGTAGCACCACACTTTCCTCAGTGGCAATAGCCACACAGCCGGACATAACCAAACGCTAACACAGCGTTAAGCAGAATTCTTCTGTCATCCCTAGATACATACTCTCGTCATTGCGTTAATGCATTTTCACATCTTTTATACATTTAGTTGAAGTTCGACATAGTGTGAAAAAATCCCGAAAGAATAACTTTACCAAGATTTGTTTTCACACCATGAAGTGACCCCAACAGTGCCCATTCTGAGATTTTCCAAGAAGAAAAAAAGGTGAGTCAGCAATCCAGTCTTTGTTCGGCTCTCTCTGGATCGTGTCATAAGCCTCCTTACAAGAGCACCTTCTGTCTTGAATGGCTGAACTCAATTATTTTCTTTAATGGACTTGCCCATATTTTTTGTGGCTTAAAATTTCTACAGGATGGGGTGTCCAACATTGCTCCCCTTTCGGGCTCTGGCAACATACACGTTAGCGCTGCAGTAGCTGCTTCTATGTCCATTCTAATACTTTTCAAGGCATTTAAAATCAACCATGTCTGCCATAGCTGTTACGTGAGAAAATGACAAAAGCACAATAAACCATTACAGCAACAACAACGCAGAAATACACCTGGCCATAAAAACAGCAATAACTGCAAACATACAAATGAAAAATGCAATATCAATCAGAAATTACCATAATAAACGACAACAAACGCAAAATGCACAAATGACTGAAACATTAACTAAATTTCACTGAACAGAAAAAAAAACAGTCAGTATAATGTGAAAATGCAACAATAAACAATATAATAAAACTGTAAATCAAGTATCAACAATTAACAAATTATGAAAAAATAACAATAATAACAAAAATACTCGAGTGATTATAATTGTAACAATAATTTAATTATATATATATATATATATATATATATATATATATATATATATATATATATATATATATATATATATATATATATATATATATATATATATATATATATATATATATATATATATTGCCCATATATATATACTGAAGCACATTAAAAACGCACACCTGTATAATCCAGGAACAGAGTGTGAAATGTAAATATAAGTGTTTACAAGTTTACATATTTGGAATCTTTATTCATTTTCCTATGAATCCATGCTGGTCATTAATTTGTACATTTGATTGTTATGAAATTCATTGCATTCTGTGCAGGCAAGGGAGAAAACCAAAAATGCAACCAATAAAAAAAATTCATTCACACTATCCTCAGTATCTGGTATGTCCACTGTGTGCTTGCAAACAAGATTGGCAGCAGCTCCGCATGGAACGCACAAGTCTCTGAAGGAAATTCCGGGGAATCAAGTTCCATTCATGTGTAAGAGCAGCTTCGAGCTGTTCCAGATTAGCTGGAGAACCTTGCCTGTAGACTCTGCGTCCAAGCTCGTCCCACAGATGTTCTATAGGGGACATGTCTGGTGATAAAGCAGGCCAATCAATCATCACAATGTTCTGCTGCTGAAGATATTGCTGCGTAATGCATGCGGTGTGCGCACGTGCGTTATCCTGCTGGAGAAGCTGCAAGTCTGGATAATTTGTGAACGCAGGAGCAACCAATGCATTCAGAACCTCATCTTGATACGTCACAGCATTAACATTTCCACGGAAGACGTGAAGAGGCAAGCGATGGTGAAAACTGAATCCTCCCCAAATGTGAATACTGCCACCTCCAAATTGATTGTGCTGACGAACACAGCAATCTGCAAAGCGTCGCCAAATCCGCATACGTCCATCAGCAAAGGATATGTTGAATCTGCTCTCGTCTGTGAATAGGACAGCATTCCACTGCAGTCTAGTCCATCTGACATGCTGCTCTGCCCGTTGCAGGCGCTGCTGACGATGTCTGTGAGTCAAGTTTGGCCCAACATAAGGTCGTCTTGCAGTAAGGCCTGTATCTGTCGTCGTCGTATGACTGTCATTCGAGAGACTTGCCCACGTCTACCCACTATTGCTCTTGCTGTTTAACTTGCCAGGAGAGAACGATTCCTTAGGTGACTCTGCACAATATGACGATCTTGCGCAGGGGTAGTAACTCGTGGTTGGCCACTCCGAAGTCTATCCTGGGCACTGCCAGTGGTTCCATAACGTTCATTGAGACGTACAATAGTGCTGTGGTGGCAATTCATCCTTCTGGCAATGGCCCGCGAGCTCATTCCAGTCTCCAACATACCAATGGCTCGTTGGCGGTCATTTTCAGATAGTCGTGGCATTTCAAGCACATGTACTGGGTGTTTTGTCTCAACAGCCTTTTTATACCAAATATACTGCCACAACGCGTACACATTTTCAGGGTCATAGCTGTTGGGAATCGTGTTGCACGTGTAACTTTCATTGTTTTCATGTAGTCTGTACACAAACCCATGGGTTGAATCATGCACTTTCCATTCCAGCAGCCATACGCTCTCTACCTCATGACAAACACGGGGAAAATCCATTCCCACACTTTTTTTTCCATCTTCTCGGCATCAGTATATATAATAGTGGTGCGTTTTTAATGTGCTTCAGTATATATATATATATATAACATCAATGGTTAAATTCATAACTGACCGATGCAGTGAATATATCTCCAATCCTCTCTTCCTCATCCCAAACCTTCACACAGTCTGAGAGTTCAATCTGAAACATCTTGTGATAGGAGATAATCTCCCTCATCTTTGAAAACACAAGCCTCACATGAGATTTTGGCTGAGTGATGAATTCAAGCACTGTTTTCTCATATTCCTAAGATGTAAATGTGCACATTTATTTCTTAGCATTCATAAACTAGTAAATGAAGCATTATATATACTATCATCACTAACAAAGTCTATCTGGGGCATATCAACATACACTGTATTTTCCAGATGATGAGACAAACTTCTGCCTTGACAAACAATGCATAAGATTCCTGCATATTATGACACAAAACTGCATATTTTAGGGACATTGTTAATATAGCATGCTGTGCTGATTGAAATAAAAACTACAATTATGCATGATCACAAAACTATGGGAACACAGCTGACATCAAGGGAGTAAGAATAAAGAGAGGGCTGTCATGGATAGTAAGGGTAGAGGCTACAACTGGGCAGATAACAACAGTTGAAAATATATCCAAGGGAGAAGAGTGGAGTAAATCAGATGAGATCTGAACAACATACCAGCAAATCATTTTCAGCCTTGGCAGCGAGTGCAGAGCTTGGGGTAAATGGAAAGCAGAGCTAGAAATTAATTAACTGAGAAATGATCATGCCAAGGATGATGATGCCATTGTGTATACCAGTGGTGGTCAAGCTAAGGTTGGCCGAGGGCCAGATTATGGTAAAGGGTAACACCCGAGGGCCAGACCTATAAAATCCTTAAAAAATAACGTTCTGATATTTAGTTTTACATACATAATGAACCACGTACAGAAAGCCATGGCAAACTACTGTACTGCACATCTGCCAAGATGTCTTCGAACTGAAATTACTGTAAAAAAAATATAATGAATCTGTTGTTTTAATTTGTTTTGTAATTTGTAATATGACATGTAATTATTTATTTCAAACATACATTTATGTGTTATTTTATTGTGAAGAGTGTGGCTTCAATCAACAATAAGAGGCTGGCCAAAACAGGTTGGCGGGCCGGTCAAAACTGGTTGGCGGGCCGGATCTGGCCCGCGGGCCATAGTTTGGCCACCGCTGGTGTATACTGATGGGTCTGTACCCTGTAGTGAGAAATCAGGATGGGGATTCTTGGCAGAGGCAGCTACTGCAGCCCTGAGGTGACTGTCTGAAACTCCATCAACCAAGGCAGTTAATGTGTCAAACTCTCAATCCATGCTTTGGAAGGTCTAAAATGGATGGCTCCAGCATGAATGGAAAACATTCATAGAAGCTTCGAATCTGCAGGAACTGGTGTGGATCTACTGTCTTAGTCATGCAGGGGTAAGCGGTAATGAGAGAGCTGACAGACTAGCATCAACAGCACCAACAGTGGGGACACTGGATATGGATACAGGAGAGATACTGAGAATGATTAATGATCACCTGTTAGAGAATGACACTGCAATAGATGAATTGTTGGAATTTGGCATCAAATGTAAGGCTAGCAGAGATGGACGTATGAGAGGATTCATCCATTTCTATACAACAAGCGAGCTACAGGGACATCTAGCATTCACACTCTTTGACATATGCTGAGTAAGACTGAGCACCTACGGGTTTGCCAGGAGTGCAATGATGTCAATTCTGTTAAACAATAACAATTCATTCATTCATAACCCTCTGCTCCCAAAAGAGCATTGGCCTTCAACAAACACATGCCAAGTCCTCCTGTCACGTGCCATCATCTCAAGTTCCTTCCATGTTCTCCTCATCATTTTCACCTCTGTTTTCAGTTCTTTTCTCCGCGTGCTTCTTGGTCTTCCTCTGCTTCTCTTGCCCTGGGGGTTCAAGAACAAGGACTGCCTTGTATTGCTATCAACAGGTTTCGTCAGTGTGTGTCCTATCCATCGCCGTCTTCTTCTCATCTCTTGTTCCACTGGCACTTGTCTGGTTCCTGTCATCAGTTCCACATTGGTAACCTTGTCATACCATTTTAATCCTTCTATTCTACGCAAGCACCCATTTATGAAAGTCTGTAGCTTTTTAGTTGTTTTTGTTGTTCTCCATGTTTCAGAGCCATACAATAGGACTGACTTCACATTTGAGTTGAAGATTCTTATTTTTGTGTTGGATCCAATTTCTCTTGATCTCCATATATTTCCCAATGCAATGAAAGCTCCTCTTGCTTTTTGTATTCTTATTTTGGTATTACTAACTGCCCCTCCAAGTTTATCTATATTGCTACCAAGATATGTGTAAGCAATAGCAATAACTTCAGTCAAATCTCTATGTCCTCCCGTTCTTGAAAATCTGATCCAGATTGTTGTCATGTATTATTTATCCTTCTGAAGACTACTTGGTAATATCTACACTGTAGATATTATTATCGTTTGTGTATGTTTTTTTAAAAATAATTTTTTTTCTTTTACCCAAATGCCTTAAATGCACTTGCCAATTTTCAAACTACTGCATGAACTACAGAAAAGATATAAAGAAAGAAGCTGCAATGTATTTACCTTGACAAGTCTCTCCAAACTTTCCAGATAAGATCTTTCGCTGCCAATAATAGAGTCGATGACCATTCTACGTTTTATCTGCAATTAGAAATGAAAAAAGGGTTCCTTGGAAGTAGAAAGAGAATTTTCAAAAATTAAATTTTTGTGACTTTACTTCATGATGAATCTTAGTTTAGATCAGTTCAAGTGATGTCTCCATTTGGTCCATAACATGTGCGTCATGTCTTGAATGTGCACCCTGGATGGCTACATCCCACATGTTGCTTGTTGTTCCCTTCACATTCATGAACTACCTATCAGGGAGGGGCTTCTCTGCTAGAGTAAAAGGCAAAATCGTCACTGAACATAGCGGTGCTTGCATGATAACAACCTCCAGCATGAAAATGGAGGTAGAGGCAGCTACTGCAGCCTTAAGGTGGCTGTCTGAAACTTCATTAACAAGGGCAATTATTGCGTCAGACTCTCAGTCCATGCATCAGAAGGTCCAAAATAGACATGAATGGAAAACCTCCATAGATGTCTCAAATCTTCAGGAACTGGTGTGGATCTACTGTCCTGGTCATGCAGGCGTATGCGGCAATGAAAGAGCAGATAGACTAGCTTCATGAGTACCCATCAAAGGTACATTGGATTTGGATAAGGGAGAGAGACGATTAACGATCATCTATTAGATAATGACACTACAATCAATGAAATATTAAGGCTAAGACTGCTGGAATTCGAAACATAAGACCTGCAGGGATGGACGTATGAGAGGATGCATCTGACGTGCATACAAGCAGCGTGATACAGGAACAACTAACATTCATACCCTTCAACATTTGCTGAGTGAGACTGAGCACCTATGGGTTTGCCCAGAGTGCAATGATGTTGATTCTGATCAACAACAATAACACATTATTTATCTAGGATAATATTTGTTTACTAATAAACAAAACAGACAAGGAATCTTCAGAAGTTATGTACAGTAGTCCAAAGTTTAAGGATATTACTGAACATAAGGAAAATATTTGAAGTCCATGTTAAATATTGAGTGCTTTTCCCTTCAGTGTTACGCCATGATGGCCTGGTGCCATTTTTTAAATAAGTGACAGTTCTAACAAAATGTTTGTGTTATTGTGGATTTTTTAAAAACACTTTCAGAAAAAACACCCATTTATGACAGCTGCATCTTTCTGGTTGTTATTATTGTTGTTACCCATGCAACAGGACTGACTGAATAGTGTAATAGCCACTGAACAAACAAGACGTTCCTTTGTATGTGTGAATAGAAATTTTTTTTTATTTTTTTTTAAATCAGTCAAGCAATCAATCAATATTGTATTCAACATTTTATAATATGTCCTGAAGCGCATCTGCTCTGACTATGTCATGCACCCTCTCTATTCTTAGGCCTTATCTATTTGGTCAGCAATTACCTTCTATACCAATCTATGCTTGTCCACCTCATTTGAGTTGATAATGAATTTTCAATCTTTATGCTAGACTTTTTAGTAGAAATTCTCTGAGTGACAGTTGTTGAGGGCATTCTGGTTCCTTTCATGTCTGTCTCCAGTTTTCTTCTACATGTTTTCATTAGTCTCCCTCTAACTTTACCCTAGGAATTTCAGAACAAGGACTGCCTTGTAAAACTATTAATAGTTTACCCAATGTGTATCCTATCCATCACCAGCGCCATGTTCTCATCTGGCACTTGTCAGGTTCTGGTCATCAGTTCCATATTAGTAATATTGTCATACCACTTCAATCTTTCTATTCTAAGCGAGCACCCCTTTATGAAAGACTGTAGCTATCTGGTTGTTGTTTTTTATGTTCTCCATGTTTCACAGACATACAATAGGACTGACTCAGCATTTGAGTTGAAGATTTTGATTTTTGTGTTGGACTCATTTTCTCTTGATTTCCATATATTTCTCAATGCAATGATAGAGTGCACAAAGCAACATGGATACCATCATACTATTGAACATAAAAACAGACTGATCACATGTGCATAAACAAGAAGTTTAGATCATCATTACATAATGTAAAGGTATGTAGAGGAGCAGTTGTGGCATCAGATCACCATCCTCTGTTAGTCAAAATCAAGAGCAAACTTAACAGACATACAACAATACATAGCAACAGACAACAGTTTAATGTAGGATTCCTAAGCAGTCAAGATACATGAGACAAAACTTATGGTTACAATATCCAACAAATACCAAGTGCTCCAACAGCTAGAAGATGTAGTAGATACAGAAAAACCACTGGTAACAGATCTAAAATATGTAGAATGAGACATGTGAAAAAAAAGAATGCCAGCACAGTTTTCTCACAACAAAAACTATCAACAAGATAAAGAAAGCAGATTAAAACAAAAGCAAAACCAGAAGTTCCATAGCCAAGGCTCATGAAGCGTTCACTAAAGCAAAAAATAAGGTGAGAAGAACCATCAGAAGAGACAAGAAATATATTGATGAGTTTGCAAGAGAGGCAGAAAATATGATGAAGATATACAACAGCTAAAAGAAGCAAAGAAATACAAGCAAGCAAATTGCCTCATCAAAAACAAGAATGGAAAAATGCAACATAAAAGAGCAAATGAAGAGATGGACAGAACACTTTGATCTTCTCAACAGACCAGCTTCACAAAATCCTCCAGACATTCACTGAAGCTCTTAACACTTTGCTGACCAGCAATCCGGAGCATTACTGTCTCCCATTACCAAGGGTGTTTGCAGATTTCTTTAAAAATAACATTTTTTTTTTTTAAATTCATAAAACATTTAAAAACAGACATAGGGCTTTGAAATTTGGAATTTTCAGAGCACTATAATGAATGGTTGCTACATCCGAAAAAAACTTATTTTATGCAAATTGGTCACATGATCATGAATTTATGTGGCTATTTATAGAAATTTCAGGCGATGTTTTAAAACCATAATCTTTTTCCAGTTTTTAGTGAATCTGTTCAATGTCAGTGCAATAAAATGTTAGGGACATGAATGGCAACGAATAAAATAAGCTTGATTGACGTACTGATTTAACGATTGACCACGTATTTCAACATGAAAGGCTAACGAAAATTGTGAATAAAATGCAAAAAAATTTAATTTTTGTATTTGTCTTTTTTGAGTGGATTCTGTGTCTGTGGCATCTGACAATGAGTGTTTGTGAATGTTTGAGTAGTTATATGTCTAGTTGGAGTCTGAGCTGCTTCCTTCATTAACTGGGGTTGAAGTTGTAGCTGTAGGCCTCTGCAAGAGTCTTTGTCGTGAACATTGATAATCCTCGACTGTGTGGTATAACTTGAAGCAGGGTATCAGGCACAGAGGTACATTGCAATCTGGGCAGTACATGCAAGTCTGGCTTCTTTTCCCTGCAGCCTTACACACTTTACAGTCTGGTTTGTGCCTTGCCCTTTCATATTTGGCAATGAAGTGGTGCTCAGAAAGTCGTGCTGTTGTGACATGGTTTTTGAAGGTGTTACATTGCATCGAAGAATTGCAGGCTCAATAAGAGTGAGACTGACAGCCTGTCTGAACCTCTTTGCTTTGATCATTTTTGTAGAGTTGGCAGTGTTGTAGGTTATGTGCCCATTGTCCAGGGCAGTATCAACTAAGAAATGATATAATGGCAGGTACCATTTATAAGGATCTATGTGGGTAGGGGTAGCTTGCACCCAGTTGGCTGAAGTGGTCGACACCTCCCATACTTTTGTTGTATTTTTCTGTAAGCACTGGCTTCTGAACTATTCTGCCCTAAGGAATTCCTCTTTTTCTTACTGTCTTATCCATCATTATCATTGGAGTGAACAGTAGATATTCTTCTTCTTTGTTTGTCCTGAAAACGACGTTGGTTGCGTTGTGTCCGTTTACAGCAAAGCTGCGATATTTGCGCCTTTCGGCCGATACATCCAACTTCAACACAGCATTTTTGCGACCGGGTTAGCCTTCCCTCTTTGATCCCTAATCACTCAGCCAGACTGCAGTGATGCAGCCTGTTTCCAGGACCACCACTTGGAGGTGGAGTAGGGTCTTGGTCAGCTCTGGTTTGCTGACCTTGACGCAAGCAGTCTAGCTATGGGTCGCTAACTGCATTCCTCACTGTTGACGCGTCTTAGGTCCCAAACAGTAGATATAAGGTTAACTCTTTTCGTATCATGCCAGGTGACTGCCAGCATGCCTCTATCTTCTGTGGCACAAAATTCAGGATAATCTGCATTTTTCAATTTGAATTGCTTTTTCTTCAGTGCTTTAGGAAAATGTTTTCTATTCTCAGCTATGTTCAACATGCACCAATCTAAATTTCTTTCAGCTCTTGAAATAAAGCTGGGGCTGAATAAAAGCTGTCGCAGTAAAGAATATGTCCTTTGCTGCCATATCCATCAAGAATTTTCACAACCGTGGAAGTTGCCCAACACATAACCATAATTTGTCTTATCAGCATATATTTTCATTTTCAGGCAATATTGTGTTTTAGCATCAGCGAGAACAAATAGTTTGAATCCTCACTTTGTGGGTTTTGCTGACAGGTGCTGCTTGAAATATATTCCTCCCTGTGAGCTGAGCGAGATGATTTTCACCATACTTATTCACTTCATCAGTGATCAGATCTATGGCAGTGTAAGGAAAATAATGTTCGAAAAAAATCAATGGACTTGAATTCAGTTGAGCCTGCCTTGATACCTTCTAGCTCTTCATATGGAGGAAGAATGGAAAGCTCAATAAGTTAATTTTGAGCAAGCTTTCTCCATTTCCAAGGATTATTTTGATGTGCAGTCCTGCTATGGTCCCTTGTGCCACGCCCATCTCCTGCTTCAGACCTACCTACATCACCTCCAGTTTGAATCTTAAATTTCATTGTCGCTACTGTGACTAATGTTATAATTCAATGAGCCATCTCTACTTCGCCATGAGATGTCACTTTCAGCCCCAGATTCGCTGCCAGAGTCAGAAACATCTCTGTTATAAGTCTGGTTTTCATCATCACTCATGACAAAAATGAAGAACGGGCTCTTGTACTAAAAATAATGAAATTTTAATCAAATTTCCGCTTCTAACACCGCTACATGATATGAATCGTGGGCACAGCCATTTTGGAATGCTACAAATACCCGGATGAGGCTTATTTCGTAAAACTATCGATACAGCGGCCCTGTCGCTTTCATAGTCATGCTAATTCGATGATCGTTGAATTTGGTCACCAAGGGTATATAACGGAAATTCGACGATCATCGAAGTTGGTCAGCAAAGTGTTCAAGCAGGTTTTTAACAAAACAGATTACAAATCTATCAGCCACATTCTGAATAATAGTTGAAACAAAGACTAGAATTGAACTCACCTCTTTACATTGGATTTGTGGATTAAGAAGAAGCATCTGACAGTGCTGACAGAGAAACATTTTTTGTAAACTGATAAGGCATTATCAGGGGGTGATGATCATTAACTAATAAAGAAAACACATGAAGACATGAAATGCAACATTCTTCATGAGGGACAACTTAGAATCATCTGAGCTAAGAAATGGAGTGTGACAGGGATGTCTCTTGTCACCATTTCTCTTCTTACTGGCAAAGAAGACTGTGTAATGAAAACATTGTCGAAATTAGTCTGGGTTTCATTGCCTACCATTCTACAAGTATCTTCTGCGCTTCCTTCAAAACATTAAAGCCACACCTTCAATATAAGGCACACTTTTTTTAATGCCCTGCACTATTTCTCCTGTGTGGATTTTTTTTTCTCTTCTGTACCCTCAATATTGTTTTGCAGAGTCCCAGGATGTAAATTTTATAGTTTTTAAATGTCTGCTGCCACCTGTGCAGTTTTCCCTTACTTGTTCCAATATTCTAGGCGCTCAATCTGGACCTTTTTCTATGATAAAAAAAAGTTAGCAGTCCACACACCTTTGAACTTTCTCTGGACCAAGTAATAAATCTCTTTAATAGAAGAGCTTATTCTGTCTTGGATGGCGGAGTTGAAGAATTTCCTAAATTACTTACTTTGGATGACTTGCTCATGCTGTTCAAGTTTTTTTTGTCTTTAAGTTGATAGGATAGCTGGCCCCATGTCCAACCCTCCTTATACAACATGTTTTGTACCTAGTAACACACGCATGCAAAAACTTTTCTTAGTTTTGTGAAATTTAATTATTTTTTCCAAGGACTGGAATTTTTTGTTTTGAATTCCAATATTTTTCCAGGATTCCATGACGCATGTAGTTCCAATGGGTTCTCTGAGCAGACAAAGAATATGACTACTGTTCCCACAGACATGTCCATATTAGATGTGACAAATATGAGGTCGTGGGGCCAACAACCTCATCATGTAAAACAAACTGGTACAGAAACCACTGCCGCAAGAACACATGAATGTTTTGATGCACACTTCCTGCAAGGGGATCAGCTGCAGTGGCAGCTCAATGCTCCATAAGGATCAAAAAGGGAAATGATGACCCACAGTTGTACCCTGCATAAAAAACAATGAACTAACCTGATTCTGTGTAAGTCCACTTGGTTGTGGAGGCAGTGCAGGAGGTGGGTGCTTTTGAGAGTTGATGGACACTGGGAAGCAAGCTGAACTTGATTCATCAGGGAAAGTTGAATCACTTGAAGTGGACTTAGCTCTTAAGAAAAACACCTAAAATACATAATTGATCATAAAATGCTTAATAATTACAATTATATACTAAAATGTCCCTGTATTAATAAACAAAATTCCTCAATACAATAAAGGTAAAGATGATACTGTAGAGGAGAGTAGAAGTGTTAGAGACTTCACCATACTAGGTCCAGCTTTATGAGGTGGGGTGACCAGTTCCCTTTGTTTTCCCCTAGCTTAAGAGCAGAGTTATGCATATGACTTTTAACAGATGAAAGTCAATTAAATATCTGTTAAAGTCAGTTATATAACTGGAACCACCAGGCCTTTACACCCATCCACTTTAATATTATTCTTGTTCAGAGTTTCTTCTTGATTTTGTTTGGTTTTTTTTTAAATATATTTATTTAACATATAAGCACAATTGTGATTGTCCCTATTTACAATGATTTGACAAATGTGATGCAACTTTCTCATATCGGCAGTTCATATTATTTGGAATTGAAAACAATATATATCTTAATTATAACCCATCAGAGGTTGAACAGGATATTTTTCTTCATTAATTTAATAAGAAAATAAAAAGGTACCAATTTACAATTGGGTAGGTTGGACACTGCCAAGTTTCAATCCTGGAACCCAGGAACTTTGCTGTGAGATGCAGCACTGTAACCACTTAGCCAGCCGAACGCTTTACAATAAAATACACTACATAATACTGGAGTACAATGCAATACAGGTAACCTTCAGTTTGTAGTGATTCACAGTTGAGTCGATTTTGATATTTTAATTAAAAATCAATAATTCATATTCCATAAATTTCTTAAAATTCACACAATAAGTACTGTAATTAGTAACAATAGTTCTATAAAATACTTTATTCCCAACAGAGGGCATTGGGCATCATATAAACAAATACCTTAATCAATCAGAGATGATAGTTATCCACATTCTCAACCCAATTTAAGAGTGACCTGTAGGCAAAGACAGGAACAAACAATAGGGGCTTTGAAGAAATCGTGGGAAAACATGGACAATGAACAAAAGTGGAAAAACTATTAATAAAATTCTGTGCTTTAAAATATCTGGCTATAGATGGAAGCATACTTCCACATACAAGAATACATAAAGCAACATGGATACCACCAGTTCGGAGGACAGAAAATCAGACTGATCATATATCATAGAAAAGTTTGGATCATCATTACATGAAGTAAAAGTATGTAAACAAGATGATGTTGCTCAAATCACCATCTTCTCTTAGCCAAAATAAAGATGAAACTCAAAAGATATACAACAATACAACAACAGTTTAATATAGGATATCCTTGAAATAAAGAAAAAAATATTAGAGCTTCAACAGCTAGAAGATGTAGCTATAGCACGTTTCACTAGCTTTGCCCAACTTCAAAATGCTATATCTCAGCGAATATATAACGCATATAAGTGACATTTAGTGTGTGAATTTGAAATGGTATAGACCCTATGAATTACCTTTTTTCATTAAAATGCGGCCATTGGTTTCAATTTTCGTTTCTTTGCAATATAATATAAAATCCTACTTGCCAACACACATCACACGCACACATATTGAAATGTCTGCAGTAAATTATATGACCTCATTTGCACATTTTTGGTTTATCAAGCAATTGGCATGATTTTTGAGTGAAATTGCGTGAAATCGCACTTCTTGAACACAAAATAGTTTATATCCGGTGCTACTCACACATTGTCAATCAGTGGCGTGTCTACAAAAAGTATTGTGTGGTTAACTAGGAAAATGAGTCTGCGAGTACATTTTATGACATTACAGCTAATCACAAATAGGATTTTAAAGTATTTCTGCAATGAAGCTACTCGTGGAAAACTATATCATTCTATTTCAAACCCACAAAAGAGGACTATTCATGCCTTGGGGGTAATCAAACGATCATTGCACCGCTGGATAGCGACATCTAAAATTTCTAATTCTAGTGTTTTACACACGAAAATTAGGCCAAGAGTGGTGGATATTTTGACAGAGAATTGATCCGGAGAGAAATTTGCAATATATTTCACAATAATGAGGCAGTGACTTTAAGGAAATTGAAAATTTGGTTAAGAAAGAATAATGACAATGATATTTCCAAATCTACGCTATGGAGGACTATTAGGAGTTTGGGATTCACTTTTAGAATATATGTTGGTGGTAGAAACCTTATTTGTGAGAAGCCTCATATAGTTGCAATGAGAAGCAAATATTTACGCGAGATCAGAGAAATGAGAAGAGATTGTTATGATTTTGTGTATTTAGATGAAACTTGGATCAATTCTCACCACAGTAATGAACGAGAATGACAATCATCTGATAGGACAACTAAGAGACTAGAACCAAGCAGCAAAGGACAGCGCCTAATAATTGCACATCCAGGAAGCAGCCATCATGGGCTTCTAAATAATACTGAACTCATATTTGTTTCAAAATCCACAGTTATTAGGGATTACCATACAGAGATGAATGGCAAGATATTTCAAGATTGGATTGTGAATCATGTACTTCCTTCCTTGGATAGACCGTCGTGTTTGATAATGGGCAATGCTTCATATCACAACGTTGTGGCACCAGAAGATAAAGTTCCTAATTCATCAAGTACTAGAGATGTAATAACGATTTGGCTGACCATAAACAACATTCCATTCAACGAAATGTCCCTGAAGCCTGAATTACTTGGAATTGTAAAAAAAGACACAGCGTACAAAGATATTTCACATAGACAAGTGTGACGGGGTCGGTTTCTCTCTTGTGATGAGTGGTTGCTGTGGTTCCTTTGTTCTTCTATGATTGATTGAAGAGTAGTTAATGTTTGTATTTGCTGGTTAGCTCTGACCATCAGAACATCCCTTCGACGTTCTGATTTGCATATTAGGTATTAATTGATTTCCCTTGTGGGAGAGCTATCGTGCTGAAAAAGGTAAACACTAACAGCTGATGAACCGAACCCGAAACGTAAGTAAAAGCTCAAGCCTTCTGTTTTGAGTCCACATGTATTGGTGTTCACATAAAACGAGATTTGACATTCACAAAACATCATGTACAGTTCAGCTTTACAATGAATTCCAAATAATATCAGTAAGTATCCGTCCGTGTCAAAACAATATGTCAGATGAACATCATGGCTATGTACGTGCACTGTTATGGTCAACAGCCAGAAATGAGCGCATGAGTTCTAGACAGCTACAATTTGAATTATAATAATTCTCCTTCCATCTTTTAATTTAATTCATTAATCTCATACTTAGATTAATATCCGAACTGACCCTGAGTTCTACATTGATTTATATATATCTATATAGGCTATATACTCAGCCTTTTCCTTGGAAGAGATACAAGACACGACTTCTTGGCTTGACGGATAGCGTAACAAGGGCGATGTAACCAAGTCACCCAGCGTGACCTTCCCAACGCGAATGCGTCATAATCTCTGCATATATTTCGCGTTCAGTATACCGTAAAATATTGACATATTCTATAAATGTTAATGACCCCTAAACGTTGCGCATGGCTAAACCCTAGCAGACGCCGTCATTTAAAATAACACTGTAACAGATGTCCTGTCAAACGGGGGAAAAAAAATCTATTAGATAGATTTTTTTTGAATAATATTAATCAAATTATCAAAAATTTAACAAAACCCGACGTATGGCCTACGATGTTCTATCTAGAACAGTGTCGCGGTCATGTCAGTAATATCTTATAATAAAATCAACGTCATATCATACATATAACTTATATTAACTAAAGAAATGTCACTGTCACTAATTAATTAACTAATTAATTTGATGTATGTATTGACTAACTAATGTGAGGTGTTATTAAAATTATTCTAACTAATTAAAATTAAAATAATTAATTATAATATGTACGTATGGTACTAACTAATTAATATCTAATGAGAAAATAGTATGAGAGAGAAAAAGAAATAAAAATTGAGAAGTACGGACAATTAAAACTAAATATTAATGTATACATTAAATTAGAGTGTGTGTGAAAATGAAGTGTAAGGAAAGATACCTAATTAAATTGACACAATCAGAAAGAAAAGAATAGAAAAAATTAATACATTTTAACTATACATATGAAATATTATAATCTAATATCTATTATCTTAATAATTACACTATTTAAAAGGTTTAATTGGTGTGATGTTATTCTTTTGTTTCATCTTTTCTTAGTATATTTTATTTTTTTATTTCATCACACTTTTACTTTATTTTGTTATATATTAATTTAATAACTAGAAAATTTAACAATATCGGACATGATGATCCAATCGTTGTTAACTCCTATTAACTTGTATGACAGTTCATTAAGACACAAGGTTCATATTATCGAATTATGAGATGATTATCCAATCATCGTTAGTTCCTTTATTAAAACATTGACCGTAAATTGAATAAGTCATCACTGTATCTGTCCCGTCTTCATCAGAGATTGTTCCTTTTTACCAGTTTGCAATCGAAATGAGTGATACGCAAAGTCCAAGTGAAGTCCAAATTTTTCAAACGATCAGTAAAAACTTGATATTTTGATCACAATAGTTTATTTCGAAATGTCCTTATTTAAGTAGGAAGTCCAACTGAAGTGTTGTATATTCTGACGTCGCAATAAGACTGTTCATTGCAAATGTAATGCTTGATTAGTCAGAAAATTTTCTTGATATAGTCATATTTATTCAGAATCCGTAGGATGTCTGGATAATGTATCGGCCATGACGTTCTCGGTTCCTGGTATCGACTGTATCTCGAAATCGTATGGTTGCAACGCAATAGCAAATCGTGCAAGCTTTGGACTTTTATGGTTTGAACGACGTAATGCTGCCACAGATTTCTGATCAGTCTGGATCAGAAATGGAGATCCGAGCAAAAATTTTTCTAGTTTGGTAATTGCCCAGATAACGGCGAGCAATTCTCGGTCCACAGTCGAATATTTAGTCTCCGGAGGTTTCAGCTTGCGTGAGATATAAAGTACAGGGTGAAGGATATCATCATGATACTGGAGTAGACAAGCCCCGAGTCCGTAATTACTCGCATCTGTACGTAGAATAAACTTTTTAGAAGCATCTGATAATTTTAAAACAGGTGGGCATGAGAATATTTTCAAGATAGTGCGAAAAGTTTTGTCACATTCGTCTGTCCAATTTATCCTTAACGGCATGTTCTTCTTTAGTAACGATGACAAGACAGCCGTGATGGATGATAAGTGAGGTACAAATCTGCTATAGTATTGGATTAACCCTAACAGACTCCTAACCTGTTTCTTCGTTTGAGGAACAGATAAATTTAATATTTTAGAAACCGTACTGGGAATTGTTTGGATACGTCCTGATCCAATAATGTGCCCCAGGAATGTTATCTCATTACACGCTATTTGAATTTTAGTTGGTTTAGCGGTTAAATGGTTATCCCGCAATGTTTCCAAAACTGATTTAAGACCCAAGAAATGTTCCTCAAATGATGAACTAAACAAACATATGTCGTCAATGTAGGTAATTATATCTGATCTACCTGCTAAAAATTTTCGCATCATGCGAATAAAGGTAGCTGGAGCATTCATTAGCCCAAAAGGCATCACGTTCCACTGGTAAAGACCTTGTGGAGTTGAGAATGCTGTGTAGTATTTGGCTCTTTCGGTTAGTGGAATCTGCCAATAACCTTTGGTTAAGTCAATTTTAGTGAAAAGTGTAGCATTGGATAGACGAGGAAGTAAATCGTCAAGGATAGGATGTGGTTCGCTATCCGGTACTGTCTGCGCATTAAGTTTCCTATAGTCAACACATAAACGTATGTTGTTGTCCTTTTTCCGGACAATGACTAAAGGAGAAGAAAATGGAGATGTACTAGTCTCAATTATACCTAATGATATCATCTGTTCGAGTTCCTGAGATGTCTTACTCAGAAAATGTAGAGGTACAGAATAAGGATGAACACGAATTGGTGTATCATCGTTAAGAATGATATCGTGACTAATTACAGATGTGCAACCCGGTAAATCCGTTAACACATCTGGGAAAGATTGTAGAAGATCAGCAATGCGTTGATGCTGTTGCGGTGTAACCGTAGAAGAAATGGTCACATCACGCCAAGATTCAGTAGATTGGACAATAAGTACAGGTAAAGGCATCTGCACTTCAGGAAAAGAAGATTCTTCTTCCTGTATAACAGATAGATTAGAATAATGACAAGTAGATACCGTATTGTCATCTAGTTCATGAAAAATTGACTGTAAGTGTATACTAATAGAAACTCTACAAGAAAATAAATAACCAATAAAGAAAAGAAATGATGACTGACTATACTGAGTCATCAACGATATGAGACAAAATGTGTTACCATAACTTGTTATCTGCATGACGCAGCATTAGGTACTAATTGTAACCGTAGACAATGGTGGTTAAAGTAAGCACCATTATCCCGCTCGATGACCATTCGAGCATCTCTATTGTTACGAAATGTAACTATAGCTTCACCATACCTGTCATTGGTAGGTGACAACAACTGTACAAACATAACGTCTGCCGTGTCATTAAAGAAATTACTAAGTGCCTGCCATCTGGTACCTTGTGGCAGATTGCGCACTAACACGGTGCGAGAATATGCACCCTTCCCAATGTAAGTGGGATCAGTGTCACTAACATGATAAATAGTTCTTCTATTTAATCTTTTGGATCTGGTAGTCTTTTGAGATGATGTCTCATAATGATTGACATATTTATTTGTCCTCATTTTATTAGTTAAGTTCATAAGAACTCCACCATCATTACCCTTGTTCGGGACATCTTTTCTTTTCCCATGGTCAATAATTTTATTCAGATCATTGTTAGTATGATCCTGTCGCCAACATCTATTTGTCGACTTGGCGGCACTCTTTCGAGAAAAAGCATATCTACCTCGAAATGATTCTATAATCTTCCCTGGATGGGCTGGTAGTTTAGCATCATTTTTTTCCTGTAGGAGAGTCTCATCCTTCTCCTCATCGATTTCCAGAATGGTACTTAGACTGAAATTGGAGAAAACTGTGCCACATGTATTTATTTTGTTGGCCCGTAATGTAGCTGTTGCAATGACAGCGTTAGCATTGCAATAAAATTGCACATTATTTAATTCCCATTCCTCAATTTCCTGTGGAGAACAATCCTTACTACCATGGATGCGTCCCAACATCAGATCTGCAATTGGATTCTGAAGCATGCATACCTTAACTTGTCCTGAAAAGAAAGGTGTTTTAACATGGACAAGAGCTGTGGGGTAAAACTCAATAGTTCCCCCAAAAGTCATGCAACGGACATATTCCCCCGTTGCACAGCTAGGATGTACCAGCGACTGTCGCACTCCAATGGTTGTGGACCCCGAATCTCTCAATACAGAAACTATAGAACCGTTAACTATCCCTCTGTTAAAAATCAGAGAGCCTGTTCCATCATTGGCTGCAAGACCTATCTCTGGTGGAATGTGTCCGCAGTTTAGCACTGTCTCCTTTGCCTTCTGAAAAATAAGATTGCATTGTGGGCAACTATTCGCCACGTTATAATTTATAGCAAAACATGCAGCAGAAGAATGTATAGTATTATCGTTAGGTGGAACCTGAACCTTAGGGGTGATATCATTTGTAACTGCTGCCCCGGTATTATGGTTATAATGTGACGATCCACGAGAATGAGAACGATTACGAGAATAATTAGTTGAATTATCCCTTTGTCCTCTATTGTAATTGTTATCTCGATGTCTCGAGTTATAATTATCGCTATTCTTCCAATTGTTACCATTATTATAATGATATGACCGATTATAACTTGAGTTACGTGGATTACTGTTGTATCTTGACTGAGGTGAATAATTTCTGTTTTGTTGTCTTCCTCTATTATAGTTATTGTTAAAGCTATTTTGTCCCTTATGAAAATTAATGTCATAGTTTCCTTTGAACCTACCTCTGTCCACACTGTGTGTTCTAGGTTTGTTATTACTATGATATGCCATATTGGAGGCTACAGGTAGAGGTTCTTTTATCAATGATCCAGAAATGTTAGCATTCGGATGAGCTGTGCAGTAATTTAAAGAAATTTTTTCTAACTCATCAATAGTTTCTGGTTTTCTTTCTTGCAAATAAGCAAAGAATGGTGGGCTGACAGAAGACAACACCTTATCCCTCAATAACAAATCGACTAACTTGTCGTAAGATTTGTTGACACCTGCCAGTTCAACCCATCTGTTAAAAGTATTGCGTATGTTAGCAATAAATCCTGTAAAATCTCTATTATTGTCTGGCAACAAACTTTTAAAACGTAATCTACATGCCTCTTCGTTCAAGTGGAAACGACGTAATAACAACGTCTTAATGGCCTCATAGTCTGTTGATAATGTCGGATCAATATTTTGTGCTGCACTTGCAGGTTCGCCATCCAGAAATTCCTTAAGTTTAAGTGCCCATGCAGTTTTTTCAAGGTTATTGACCTTACATACATCCTCAAAGCGCGCCAGCCATGATGATAGGTCATCCACGTGTAATTTGAATGGTGGTAGCTTAAAGTAATAATTTCCCTTAAGTCGGTTTGATGAAGATCCAGATTGAGCATTATCATTTTGGCTAGCTGCAGCACCCTGCGAATTAAGTTTGGCTGTTTCCAATTTAAGCCGTTGCAATTCCATTTCTTGCTGCAATATGATTTCCTGTCGTTTCAATTTATTCTCTTCTTCTTGTCTTAATTCTTCTTTCTCTGCCTTAGCAATAGCTTTCTTTTCAGCCTCTTTTCTTTCAAGTTCTTCCATCTCTGCCTTATATTTTGTAAATTCAGCCAATGCATAAGCCTCGAGAACTTCTCCTTTTTTTCCAAAATCTTTACCATTTTTAATAAAATAGTCTATGTTAAGCATCTTGGCGTTAATTTATTTAAGTATCTAATTACTTATGTCTAGTAATCACCAATAGAATCTATGTCGATAATTATAATTACTCAACGAATGAATAATTAATATAAGAAAGTGCAGTATTACAGTACTGTTATTTTTAAGTTCAACAAATCTATTATAATTTATAAAATTATTATATATACCCACTAATATCTATCATAAATAGTTATGATAGTTAGTTATATAAGGTGCTGAAATTATATCATGCACTTAATATTAATATTTAATAATTATGGGTATTATTCCCAAATAATTAGGTTATTTAATCTTCTTCTTCTTCTTCTTCCGTCCTTAGCCACCGACCGTCAAAGCAGTCAGTGGCCATTACGCCTAGTGGCGTCTTAGGGCAACAGCAGATAGGTTTTCTTTGCCATTGTTTCCCATCACGCCTAGTGGCGTCTTTAGGGCAACGGCAAATCAACCCATTTGCTGTTGTTTCCGTAATCGAAGTGACTGGCAAACGGGTGATCAGCCCGTCTGGATATTTAATCTTAATTGTCATTAAGTTCCCACTGTAGTACTGAGAAAGTGTACTAATCAATATTTAATATGTCTTAATATGTTATAAAGTTATAATAATTAATCATAGTATCTTATGTTATACTCATGAGCTATAAAGCGTATTGCCCATTTCTGGGACCACTACTGCAAATATGTGCAAAGTCCTTAAGTCCTCTTTAAAAGTCATAAAAATTTAATCATATTCATCTACACTATTATTAATGAAGAAATTATAGCATTTATATTAAATTATAAAAGGATGAAATGAAGACAAACAATACAATGGGTTAACCAAGGATTACAAACCATTATTAACACACGACAAAGACATTTTCACAATAAAACTGCATTAATAAATAAGGTGACTAAACCGGAAGTGAGAGAAGGGTGAAGGTTAACTGAAGCAAAAGGATATATTTTTCACTACGAATAATGACATCACAGGACTCATTAACGATTGTACAACAAAAATATAAACTGAATGATAGTAAGGTCAGAAAAAACATGATAGATTACAAACATGGTACAGAATTGAATAAAAATTATAAATAAGTACACTAGAATACACCAGTTATAACATGACTATACACCTAACATGCAAGGTGAATTAATGCGAAACCGAACGAAACGACCACCGATAATGTATTCTGCGCGTTCTTCGCGAAGTGCAATAATTCACGGCCTTAAGAACAATTACAATCAATTCGTAGCATCCAAGGAGCCATAGAAATGATTATAATCCGCCGCCCATCCATCCCGCAACATGTAAAAAGACAGAAACAATATTTAACATGGATACACAAAAGAACATGGCGTTAACGGACAAAGAGGACGAAATATAGTAACGTTTAAAATCAGTTACTTATCTTGTTTTGGCAGTAATCTAGTACATTATATGCTTCGCCAACAGACTCGCGAGCTTGTTTGAAACATTGAAAACATTAGCAATATGTTCCATTTGCTGTTTGAAAGCTGCCAATAAATTTTTTGAAGGACATTGAATTTTGCTGCCTTTTCCAACCGTTCATACTGTTGCCAAGGGCATGACGTCACCGGTGTTTCTGCATATTAATGTCCATTTTGGCTCGAATGGAAAAATGTCTTATTTTCTTGAGGTTCGTTCTTTTGAGAATCTTCAAGACCACTAATGGCCACCAGTTGTGACGGGGTCGGTTTCTCTCTTGTGATGAGTGGTTGCTGTGGTTCCTTTGTTCTTCTATGATTGATTGAAGAGTAGTTAATGTTTGTATTTGCTGGTTAGCTCTGACCATCAGAACATCCCTTCGACGTTCTGATTTGCATATTAGGTATTAATTGATTTCCCTTGTGGGAGAGCTATCGTGCTGAAAAAGGTAAACACTAACAGCTGATGAACCGAACCCGAAACGTAAGTAAAAGCTCAAGCCTTCTGTTTTGAGTCCACATGTATTGGTGTTCACATAAAACGAGATTTGACATTCACAAAACATCATGTACAGTTCAGCTTTACAATGAATTCCAAATAATATCAGTAAGTATCCGTCCGTGTCAAAACAATATGTCAGATGAACATCATGGCTATGTACGTGCACTGTTATGGTCAACAGCCAGAAATGAGCGCAAGAGTTCTAGACAGCTACAATTTGAATTATAATAATTCTCCTTCCATCTTTTAATTTAATTCATTAATCTCATACTTAGATTAATATCCGAACTGACCCTGAGTTCTACATTGATTTATATATATCTATATAGGCTATATACTCAGCCTTTTCCTTGGAAGAGATACAAGACACGACTTCTTGGCTTGACGGATAGCGTAACAAGGGCGATGTAACCAAGTCACCCAGCGTGACCTTCCCAACGCGAATGCGTCATAATCTCCGCATATATTTCGCGTTCAGTATACCGTAAAATATTGACATATTCTATAAATGTTAATGACCCCTAAACGTTGCGCACGGCTAAACCCTAGCAGACGCCGTCATTTAAAATAACACCGTAACAACAAGGCAATCCATGAACATGGTCACAGATGTTTAAGATTGCCTCCTTACCATTCTCACTTAAACCCAATAGAATTAGTATGGGCTAAAATTAAGGAACAGGTAGCAACAGAAAATAGAACGTTCAAATTAAAAGATGTTGAAATACTTATAAAAGCCGCCATCTCCCCAATATAGCCAGGGATTATTGGAAGAAATGTGAGAGCCATGTGTTACAAGAGGAAGAGGAATATTGGAAGAATAATGGTTTGTCCTTCATTCAGACGAGATTGATTATCAATTTCTCAGAGACATCTGATTATGATTCGGATGAAGTTTAATTTCTTTAAAGATGACCTTACCGTTATTACAAGCACATTAGAGGAGCAACGTTCCATTATGATATTTATGAACCGCAAAAAGAGGTGATACCCATTGAAATAATTAGATCAAGGAAGGTCCAGTTTGGTAGCGCATTAAATGTCAATGACAAACAATGTCACGAGTATCTCGCATGCAGATCATTTAAGAAATCATCTTCAACAGGTATTCATATGCAAACGTGATGGCCACATTATTGTAATAGTAGACACGCCTATGCCTAATCAATTCACAGAATCTGTGCATGAAGTGGTAAAATTTCTTTTCTCGATACACAATAATTAGTATGCCGACAAAGATCAAAGGATTTCATCCGTTTATGGGAACTAGACAAGATGCACAGATATAAAGTATATATTTGTTGGGTCTAACCCAATATAACATCGTATGCAAAAAATGGCATTAATACGTTGGAAGGTTAATCAGATAATTACATTTGTTTGAGGGCAAAGCTAGTGAAACGTGCTATAATACAGAATGCCACTGGTGACAAATTACAAAATATACAGAATAACACATGTGTAGAAGTAGTGTGCAAAAAATAGAACGCCAACAAAAATCATGGATAGCAACAGAAACCATCAATTAGATAAAGGACAGAAATACATGAAAGCAGATTTAAACAAGCAAAACCAAAAGTTCTAGGGCCAACACTCATCTCCTTCTTATTTTTCTTTCGATCCCCAGGGATTTGAGTTTTCACTCTTTACCCTTTTTTATCTGGGCTTTCTTGCAAACCCAAAGGGCTTCCCCAGCTCAGCAGGCTCAACATTGGTAAAACATACCAGACCACTAATTGGCGGGTGATGCAATCCAATGAGTTTGATGGTGCTCGACCCTATAGGGGATCTGCAAAGGCTCATGAAATATACATAGAAGCAAATAAAGACGTAACACAGCAGACATAAAAAGAAATATGCAGCAAAACTGCACAGTTTTAAATGGCTTTACAGGTAGTGGCATTGTTACGATCTCTGTGTGTGTATGTGGTGCCACATTAAATGATTGAGTGAAACAGTTCATAAAGTAACGTACAATAATCTCGACAAAGTAGAATTCAATTAAAAACCCAAGTCTGTTTGACACACAGACGTAACGTATATTAAATTCCACCTTGAGAATTCAAAACAACTTGATACTAAATAATTACAATGCTGTGATCCATTCAAACATTGGTTAATCCAACAATGTGCTATGTATGTCCATGATATATGTCCACGACATATGTCTATATTATTTACGATAAATCCATTCTCAGCAATATACGATCACGTTGAATCTGACACAACCACTTAAGATTCATTAGGAAATCATAGCTGCAATCATGTCTCAATCGCTAGTTTATAAATCCACCATGAAATAGGATCTTTCACCGATCAAAATATACTTGGATACAATCCCAACTTGTTCCTATGAACATATATTTCAGAATCCCCTTGTTGCTCCCAGTCAATCGCGCATATCCACAAGCGCACCAGACTCTTTATGTGCATCACACAGTTTTCAAATGCAAGATCCTAGTTTATGCGCAAAAAGAGTCATAATAATAATAATAATAAAGGCAGAAACCAGTGCTCTCCAGGTTGTTCGTTGTGACGCCACTCCTCTTAGCTCTTGCACATTATTTAGGCTTAGGCCCAACGTTCTTCCTTCTCTTATTGTTGTTCTTCTGAGTGTTTCTTTTGGTCTTCCTTTTTTCCTCTTACCCTCAGGAACCCAAGTGAGCGCCTGTAGTGGTATTCTGTTGTTTTGCATTCGTAGGACATGACCGATTTATGACCATCATCTTTTCCTTATATAGTCGGAGACATATTTCTGCCTAGAGTCTTCTCTTATTTGTCGATTAGTCTTGAATTCTTTCCAACTGATGTTCATGAGTTTTCTAAGACATTTGTTCTCGAATGTATTCAGCTTGTTCTCCAATGATTTTGTTATTTTCCAACTCTCACAGCCATATGTTAACACTGAGATAACATTTGAATTAAACAGACGAAGCTTGGTATGTATATTCAATGATCGTAATTTCCAAATGTTAGATAATCTATTGAAGGCGATAGCTGCCAAAGCAATTCTAGTATGGATTTCTCTTGTTGTGTCACCATCCTGAGTCATTTTACTGCCCAAATAATTGAAACTTTCAACTTTCTGTAGTTTTTCCCCGTTCAAGATGATATCAAAGGTCTCGTTAGAAAAGTTCATAACTTTAGTTTTAGAGGCATTTATTTGGAGACCTATTTTAACCGAGAGATGACACAAATTATTTACTGCTTCTTGGGATTGTCTGGGTGTTGAACTTAAGAATCCTAAATCATCTGCAAAATCCAGGTCCCCCTGGGATTTTCCATTTGTCCATTTTATACCTAATTGTTCATTGTGGGTATAGTTTCTCATAACCCAATCAATAGCTATTCCAAAAAATAGTGGTATTAGAATGAGTCATGTTTACTGTCGAGCCTGGTTCTGTTTCGGTAACAATCGCTTGTTTTACGATAGTGACTTGTTAACTCTCTGATCAACCCTCTGTTGCGTGCATATTTTGACGCACATATTACAAAAATCGATATGGCTATTTAATATGGAAAAGATATAGACATTCATTCATTTGTGTATGAAAATGCTGTCTATGGTAAAGCTAGATAATCCATGATTGATTCACACTTTTGATTATAGGAGTAATCGTTCTTGATATTGATCCGGCGCATGGATATTGCTCTCATGACCGTACTTATTTGTTAGGGCCAGAAAATAGATTAATTTGCTTATTATGTTTATGGCCTGAATTCATATGTATTACATATTATTAGTACAAGTAGAATCAGTCCTATATTGTATATTTTGGATGGGTAGGCAGGACTATATTCTTGTTATGCCGCTCTAGCGGAAGTATGAGTTGTCTTGACAAGTCGTGATGAGTCCCGATACATTTTCAAGCACAGGTAGAGAAAGAGTTGGATGAGATGATAGAGTTAAAAATTATTGAACCATCCACATCAGCATATTCTTCGCCGATGGTTATTGTATGAAAAAAAGACAATAACATACGTCTTTGCGTGGATTATCGCAAATTGAACCAAGTGACTAAATTTGATGCTGAACCTATGCCTTTACTAGAAGAGCTACTTACGAGACTATCGAATTCTCATTTCTTTACTAAACTCGATTTGTCTAAGGGATATTGGCAAGTTCCATTATCCGAACACGCCAAACCGTTTACTGCTTTTTCGACGCCTAGGGGTCTATTCCAATGGAATTTCATGCCTTTCGGTCTTATGAACGCCCCTGCAACATTCGTACGCATGATGCGTCGAATCCTATCTCATCGCTCAGATGTCATTGCGTATCTTGATGACATCTGTCTTTTCAGTGATACTTGGAACGATCACTATAATGGGATAAATGAACTATTGTCTATCTTACGCGAGCATAACCTGACAGCGAAACCATCGAAAGCATGTATTGGTTTTAGCGAAATATCTTTCTTAGGACACCGTGTTGGTCATGGGTTCCTAAAAACAGAAGACCATAATACAAGTAAGATACTTAACATTTCTATTCCTAAGACTAAAAAGCAAGTGCGAAGTCTCTTAGGTCTAATACAATTTTATGGACGATTCATTCCGAATCTGTCCTCCATTATGTCACCTCTTTCTTCCTTGCTAAAGAAAGGGTCTCCTAATGTAGTCCATTGGACTCAAGAATGTCAATCCTCTTTGGATAAGGTTAAAACTATGTTTTCTACTTCACCTATCCTAGTATTGCCTTCTAAGGATAAGACATTTATTCTTCGTAGTGACGCTTCATCCACCGGGATTGGAGCAGCACTAATGCAAGAGTACTCTGGAACTCTGCATCCTGTGATGTATATTTCTCGGAAATTAAATGCCGCAGAGAAGAATTACTCGGTCCTAGACCGTGAATTATTGGCTATGGTTTGGTCAATCCTTAAACTGCAAAGATTTCTTCTTGGCACGCATTTCATTGTGGAAACTGACCAGAAAGCTCTTACGGCTATTCAGAGTAAAAATCTGAAGAGCGCGAGATCAACGCGATACGCGATTGCTCTGCAGCCATTTCATTTTTCGGTGCGAGCTATCCGTGGGTCAGAAAATGTGATGGCAGATATTTTGTCTAGATGCCCACATGATTCATAACTGTTATACAACTTTGATACAGTTGTTCCTATGTTGAAATGTGTACACATATGTAATATCATATATTGATTGTAACACTACTTAGCGGTTCATTGATATTTATTCACCGCTGATCTTTCAATGTTTTTTTCGTCTTTGATGATCATGATGTTAAGATATCTTAGATGAAATTTATGTATAAACTAATGTAGAAATTGTGTCATTGCTAATATTGTAGTATGCGTTGGTGACACCTCTCTGGAAATATTTATACTTAGAGAAGTACTTTCTCTAAGGTCATAAAACTTATGCTTATCATCTGCGCATTGTTATTGGTGCGTTGTGAGCCTATTGTATGTTGCTCCTAGATGTATTTCAAAAAAAAAAAAGTACCATTTTTTTTTTTTCCCGAGGGGTGTGGTAATCTGTTGCGTGCATATTTTGACGCACATATTACAAAAATCGATATGGCTATTTAATATGGAAAAGATATAGACATTCATTCATTTGTGTATGAAAATGCTGTCTATGGTAAAGCTAGATAATCCATGATTGATTCACACTTTTGATTATAGGAGTAATCGTTCTTGATATTGTTCCGGCGCATGGATATTGCTCTCATGACCGTACTTATTTAGGGCCAGAAAATAGATTAATTTGCTTATTATGTTTATGGCCTGAATTCATATGTATTACATATTATTAGTACAAGTAGAATCAGTCCTATATTGTATATTTTGGATGGGTAGGCAGGACTATATTCTTGTTATGCTGCTCTAGCGGAAGTATGAGTTGTCTTGACAAGTCGTGATGAGTTCCGATGTACCGTTTACAATGGCGGGTTACGCATTTTCAAGGGCTGGTACATTCTTAAGTAAAAATGATTTATGAAGTGATTTTTCTTCTGTAGGAGATTGTGTCTCTACTAGAGTTTGTGTTAGAGACTCTCCTAATGTACGGTATCATGTATGATTCGGACTCCAGGTAATGCCAGACCCTATTTTTGATGATCTCATGTCGGTTAGACCTAGCTGGAATATTATGCTTCGCAACGCTAGGGTCATGTTTGTATCGACGAAGATGACGGGCTTCCATGCAGCAGTTATGTCTACGTGAAGTAACTGGATTACTGTAGAACTGTATGGAGAGACTTTAGGAAATTATTCATATGCATTTCAAATTAACTTTGGCTTATATATACCCTCCTGTGAGTGAGTGAGCGACAACTCAGGAAGGCGGCCATGTTACATTCCTGTCATCATATTTTTGAATAACTGTCCAAAGAACGGGCATGTATCTTATTATTCGGACAGTGGCAAGGAGATCTCAATTTTGATAGAAACCCCTTATCGTGGTTTCATAATATGATATAAACTATGAACATAAAGCAACTTTAGTTACTTACCGATCCGCCTTCACTGACGCGTTTAGTCAGATAGGGGATGCGGCCATAATGTATCATGACATTGGAAGCTATTGATGTACTACCCATTATTTATGAATGTGTCATGACTTGGGATCTACTATGTATGCCTGCAATTTGATGTGTCAACCTATACCCATGATTTACTCGTTATGTCCCAGTGTGTGCGTCTAAATAAACTGTGTAAACAAAGATTCCAGCAGTCTGCATTGGTGCCTTGTAGACACAAGTGAATGAGTGCTTAGATTGGTCAGAACACGAACAGTCCACCATTCGCGTTAAACACACTCTACACTTCTACTCCATGTATACACCGTCCTGCGTCGGTTGAATTGACCAAGTTTAGGGCCTGCTTCCCCTGGAGCCTTAGAGGGAAACTACTGCTTACAGTTGCCTTTGCCTTCCCTAACTCAGGACTAGGGTGAGTTACCCATTTACAGCTGGGTAGACCGGAGCATGCCTGATCTCAACCACTCGGTACACTACAATGGACATATACAGTAGTGGCACCACCAACAACATGTTACAGTGATTGATAGTGGAGCTTTACCGAAGAAAGAGAACACACCATACACCACACACTTTACAGTATGGACACTATGTACACTTTACACCCTCCTATCCAACCGACCGATTCGAGGGTTTCGAGGTCAGTTATAGGAGTCATAACAGGTATATAACTGCTGTATCACTCTTAGTAGCTGGTTTGGTTCAGGGCCCGCCTTAGTAACTGCAGGGTTCAATTTGGACCATTTTGGTGGGGCCCCCTGAACTTTTACCAATGGCTAACCTACATTCTTATCTCATGTGGAATATGAAATAAAGTTCAATAAGACCTTAACAAACAACATAAATTCCTCTGTAAGGAAATGATTTGAAACTATGTACAGCGCGATACAACAGGAGGCAATATGATCATCAGAAGGGTTCCCTCCCCCCCATCAGACAAGTGTTTATCTTCTTTACACTCTGAGGGGGCAGGCCCACTTAGGTCATGACTGCCAAGTGTACGCCTCCGGTTGTCTTTTCCCACCTGCGCTGGGAATTGAACCCAATTCACCTTGGTTGCAACTTTCAACTTCAATCCTGGTTTTATCCATGCTGCCAGCTAGGGGCAATTGTGTAAGTAACCATTATGTTGTATATAGATTATTGTCCTGCATTCCACAGCAGGTTTCGGTTGCTCCATAGCCAACACGATGCTCTTTCCGCCATTTCACCGAGCCTCTTAAGTGCCCTCATTCTTGACTGTTCTTTCACACCCAATAGTTTCAGTAGATCATACACTGAGGCAGCCACTAGACACCTTACACCTGCCTCAACAGTTATGACTTTTGCTGTGAACCCATCATGTCTCAAGTCCATGATCAGTTCCAAGTCAAATACAGAATATAAATCAACTCAGCCATCCAAGACTGAAGAAGGTCCTCTGGAAAGGAGACGCATGAAGAAATCCAGAGAAAGCCGAAAGGAGTCTGGGTTGCTGACTAACCTGTTTTAGTCTAGGAAAATCTCCAGGACTGGCACCTGGAACATTTGCACTGGAAACAAACAAGGGAAAACTGCACAAGTAGCAGCAGAAATGCGGAATTACAGGATTAATATCCTGCATCTCTGCAAGACAAGGTGGAAGGGCATAGAGAGGAAGAAACTATCACAGGAGAAATGGTGTACTCAGGACATGAGAAAGAAAGTGCCCACCACAGTGAAGGTGTGGCTATAATGTTGTCTAGGGAAGCACAGAAAGCACCCGAATTATAATGGGACCCCGAATTATAACAGCAATGTTCAAAACAGGGAAAATGAAAATAAATATAAACATCATCCAGTGTTATGCACTAACCAATGATAAAGAAGAATCTGCAAAATGTCTTGGATAAAAAGAGAAAAAAGGACATCACAATTCTGATGGGGGATCTAAATATAAAAATAGAAATAGACGCCACTGGCTTTGAAGAAATCATGGGAAAACATGGATTAGATACGATGATCAAAAATGGGGAATTATTGACATACTTATGTGCTTCAAATCAACTGGCTATAGGAGGAAGCATTTTTCCACATTAAAAAATACATAAAGCAGCATGGATATCACCAGACCACAGATCAGAGGATCAGACTGATCACATATGCACAAATAAGAAGTTTATATCATCATTACATGATGTAAAGGTATAGAGGAGCAGATGTGGTATCAGATGACAATCTTCTGTTAGCCAAAACAAAATTAACTCTTACTATACGTGAGCTAAAACCGCGTTTTTACGCGCTAGTTTTGCTATCGTTACCGTCAATCGCCACTTGAACTGGCGAGCCGTAAAATTGGTACTAAACCCGCGCCACTTCACGGGGCTTGCCGGATAATAAGAGTTAAAGTTCAAGAAATTTACAACAGTACATAGCTATAGACAACAGTATTATAAGGGATATTTAAGAAATCAGGAAATAAGAGAAACATTTTCAATAACAGTATCCAACAAATACCAAGTATTCCAACATCTGGATGATATAGCAGATTCGGAAGACCACTGGCAAAAAATAAAAAATTAATGGAATGAGACATGTGGAGAGGTACTGGGAAAAAGAGAACATCAGCACAAAGCATGGATAACAACAGAATGAATAAACAAGATAGAAGACAGGAAAAACAAGAAAGCAAATTTAAACAGAAGCAAAACCAGAAGCTCCAAAGCCAAGGCTCATGAAGTGTGCATAGAAGCAAACAAAGAAGTAAGAAGAAACATCAAAAGAGATAAGAGGAAGTGTATTGAAGAGTTGGCAAGGGAAGCAGAGGAAGCTGCAGCCAAAAAAAAATATGAGGGGCCTGTACAACAACACAAAGAAGCTAACAGTGAAATATAAGCAAGAAAATGGCCTTATCAAAGATAAGAATAGAAAATTGCTTAGTAATATACAAGAACAATTACGCAAATTGAGAATGTTCCATGTCTAAAAGATAAACCAAAATTGTCAGACAAGCTTGGATTGGAACATTAATGGTACATCAGGCAAAGAGGACATCACTTATAACATGACAGTGAACTCTTCAGCAGTATTTCCCAACCCTTTGGGAAGCATGGTCCAATTAAGAAGTGCAGCCTTTTCCACAGGAGCCCCCCCCCCCCCCTCCAATATAATGTTCTTCTTCATGTACCAAGCCTAGTGACCTAGGAGATCATGTCTCTCTCCACAACTTCCTGTCTCCAGTACAATTTATCAATTCTGTTGTTGACCTTCTTCCACGCCATGATGTCCAAATGTACAGTATTTGCTCTCTTTGTATTCCTCTACCTCTTTTTCCTTCAATCTTACCCAGTTTATGATATATTCCAGCTTTCCTCTTCTCATAACATGCCCAAAAAAGTGGATTACTTCTGTCTAACTTGTGAAATTTGCGTACTGGCCTCTTCAGGACATCCTCATTACTCTTTCTGGCTGTTCATGGTATTTTTAACATTCTTCTTTAAAACCACATCTCTGTGGCCTCTAGTGCTTTCCCTGTGTGTTTACTAACTGTCCATGACTCACTCCCATATGTCAGGATTGGCTCTATATAACACTGAAAAACTCTCTTTCTTACTTCCATTCACAAAGAACTGTTGCATAAAATACTCTTAATTTTATAGAATGCTGTTTTTGCCTGAGCTATTCTGGTCTTCACTTCTGAGATGCATCTTAACATCCATTGTTATTAATGTGCCCAAGTATTTGAATCTATTGACCTGTTCTAAAACTATTCCATTTACTTTGATAGTACATTCTGGGGAAGCCATTTTCTTTGAGACGATCATTACTTCTAACTTTCTGAAATTAAGGTTGAGGCCTTTATTTTCACTTTCTGTCACTATTGTATCAACTATTTCCTGTGGCTCCTTTTCACTTTTTGTTATTTTGACTGTATCATTAGCGAATCTGAAGTTGTTTATATTATGTCTGCCAAATGATATTTCTGGCATGTCCTCTAGGGATCTCATTATATTTTCAGTGTACAGATTGAACAGATCCGATGACAGCACACATCCCTGCCAGGCACCATTTTTTTACTTGCCAGCTTCAAACCTCAGAAATGAGGTCCCCGAGGAAGGTGGTTGAAGTAACTAGAAGAGATATGGTTCATAATAATAATAATAATAATAATATAATAATAATAATAATAATAGCCCCTTCAGTCATAACTGACTATGGGAATGCGCCCCTGAGGTGGCAGCCCTCAGCTGCTTATTTTCCTGGTGCTCCTTTCGACGTTTTCTCCACACCTCTGCTTCTTGTGTGAGCCTCTCTTCGCCCAATCTGAGGTGGTGCCGTAAATAGCAT